>CM077162.1:44350-156889 GCA_039583875.1 Platanthera guangdongensis | reverse complement strand
TTTGTTGATATTTTGAAAGCAAGGCTCTATTAATTTTATCATTTTCTTTTTGTTTTAGAAATATCAAAATTAAAAAAATTTTATTTTGTTTTATTTTGGTGTATGACCCGAGGGAATCCGTCGCTTCTTTTTGATTTGGATCCGGAAATCGAGCGAACCCTTTGGCACCGCTTACGATTTCAAGTTCCGAATTTTCAAGATACGGAATCCTTAGGAGACACTCCTAATCCTTCATTAATCCTCTCTCCGTCACCGCCTTCTTCTTCTCCTTCTTCATTTAGTTCCTCTTCCCATTCTCCTAGATCTCCTTCTTCTGCTTCTTCCAATATGGGTGAGCCAAATGCGGTTGAACAAAGGACTATGTCCTATTATGCCCGTCCAAACTTGGACGAGACTCAATCTAGTATTGTTCGCCCCGCTATTGCCCCCAATAATTTTGAGTTGAAGCCAAGCATCATTCAAATGGTACAACAATATGTATAATTTGATGGGCTTCAAGATGAAGATCCAAACGCGCATATTTCAAATTTCTTAGAAATATGCGATACTTTTAAAATTAATGGTGTATCCGATGATGCCATCCGGCTAAGGTTATTCCCATTTACATTGCGCACTAAAGCCAAGCAGTGGTTGGGTTCTCTACCAGAGGCTCCATCACAACATGGGCTCAAATGACGAAAAGATTTCTTACGAATACTTTCTGCCGGCTAAAACGGCTAAATTACGCAATGATATCACTTATTTCTCCCAACTTGATTCGGAAACGTTATATGATACTTGGGAGCGTTTCAAGGAATTGCTTCGTCGATGTCCTCATCATGCAATTCCGGATTGGTTACAAATCCAAACCTTCTATAACGGCCTAAATTCTCAAACTAGGCAACATATCGATGCCGCCGCCGGTGGAACGCTTAACAACAAAACACCGGCGGCCGCACAAGAGCTTATAGAAGGTATGGCTTTGAATACCTATCAATGGAGTACACCTCGGTCTAAACAACCTAAACCGGCCGGGATGTATGAAATCGATACGGTTTCAAGTTTGTCTCTCCAGGTTGAGCAACTGCAAAAACAGATGAACGAGATGTCTGCTTCCTCATCCAAATCTACCTATGAGCCCCAATATTGGGAGCCTTCTACTCTTGTCGAGCATGTGGATTACATGGGTAATCCGAATCGGCCACCTTATAATCCGGGTAACAATTTTGGCAATACCTATCACCCAGGTATAAGGAATCACCCCAACTTCTCTTGGAGTAATCCGGGGAACGCGGCGCGCCCGCCGAACACGATTCCACCCAGCTATTTTCCACCGCAAGCTCCCAAAGCTCCCAATCTCGAGGAATTGTTCACTAAATATACGACTACAAATGATGCCAACATCCGGAATCTCACCGGATCTCTTCGAAGTTTGGAGACACAAATTGGGCAAATCGCTAAAATGCTCTCCGATCGTCAACAAGGAGCGCTACCGGGCAATACAGAGCCCAACCCAAAGGAGCATGCCAAAGCCATCACCCTACGGAGCGGGAAGGAGGTAACCACTTCTCCAAATCTGGTTGATACTTCTCCAATTTCGGTTGATACGGAGGTAATAATTTCTCCATCTTCTCTTCCGCCTAAGCCTTCTACTTTTAATAAACCAAAAGCTTATCAACCACCTCTTCCCTATCCATCTAGAATGCAAAAAGACCGGGTGGATGAACATCACGGTAAATTTTTGGACATGTTTAAACAAATCCAAATTAATCTACTGTTTTGTGAAATAATAGCACAAATGCCGAAATACGCCAAGTACCTCAAGGATCTTTTATCCAATAAAAAGAAACTTGAGGATATCTCCACGGTTCAATTGAATGCGGAGTGTTCGGCAGTTTTACTTAATAAATTACCTAAGAAATTACCCGATCCGAGTAGTTTCTCCATTCACTGTTTGTTTGGTGATTTATTTGTAAAACGTGCGTTAGCCGATCTAGGCGCCTCAATCAATTTAATGTCTTATTCTTTAGTTAAGAAGTTGGGATTAGGAGAACCTAAACCCACAAGAATGTGCATTCAATTGGCGGATCGGTCTGTCAAGCTCCCTATGGGGATCATAGAGGATGTGCTTGTTAAAGTTGACAAATTTATCTTTCCGGTAGATTTCGTCATCTTTGACATCGAAGAGGACACCGAGGTCCCACTCATTGTCGGCCGCCCTTTTCTTGCCACCTCGCGCGCAATTATAGACGTTAGTAATGGGAAACTTCTCCTTAGAGTCGGAGATGAAGAAGTTACCTTTACTATTGACACGTCTATGAAAAACTCGCTCTCAAATGACGACTCATGTTATTATTTGGAGGCTTCTCCTGAAGAAGACCCTTTTCTTTTTTCTGAAAAATCTTTATCTTCTATTGATCATGATGCCGATTTAGAACATTTAGATTTAATTGCTCATGAAAATAGTGATAATCTCTCGATCACGCACGCACCTATTTTTGAACTTTTAGAAATTGGTAGTGATCGTTTGAAAACTTCTAATGATGAACCCCCCGCGTTAGAACTAAAACAATTGCCTGATCATTTAGAGAATTTATTTTTAGCGGAGGATTCAAAACTTCCGGTTATTGTGTCGGCCTACTTGACCGATGAAGAAAAAATTAAATTATCTCATACTTTAAAACTTCATCGCCGCGCAATTGCGTGTAAGATCACGGATTTGAGAGGGATTAATCCCTCCTTTTGCACCCATAAAATTTTCTTAGAAGAACACGCTCACAAAACCATTCAACCTCAACGCCGGCTAAATCCTAACATGAAGGAGGCAGTCAAGGCCGAGGTAATAAAATTATTAGATGCGGGTATCATCTATCCAATTTCGGATAGCTCTTGGGTGAGCCCGGTCCAAGTGGTGCCCAAGAATGGAGGGTTAACGGTAGTGCCTAATGATAAAAACGAGTTCGTTCCCACTCGAACCATTACTGGATGGCGGGTGTGCATCGATTACCGTAAATTAAATGATGCAACCCGTAAGGATCATTTTCCTTTGCCGTTTATTGACCAAATACTTGAACGGCTATCCGGGCATTCATTTTATTGTTTTCTTGATGTTCTCTCGGGATATTTTCAAATCCCAATCGCGCCCGAGGACCAAGAGAAAACAACCTTCACTTGTCCGTTTGGCACCTTCGCTTATCGAAGGATGCCTTTTGGTTTGTGCAACACGCCAGTAACCTTCCAAAGGTGTATGCTAGCGATCTTTGACGAATTAGTGGAGGATATCATGGAGGTTTTCATGGACGATTTCTCCGTTTTTGGAGATTCGTTTGATTTATGTTTGGCAAACCTTTCCCGTGTACTCCAAAGATGTGAGGACACAAACCTAGTTTTAAACTGGGAGAAGTGTCATTTTATGGTACGGGAGGGTTTGGTCTTAGGACACAAAATTTCTAGAAAGGGCATAGAGGTAGATAAAGCAAAAATTGAAACTATAGAAAAGCTACCTCCCCCTTCAAATGTTAAGGCCGTTCGTAGTTTTTTGGGGCATGCCGGTTTCTATCGCCGATTTATTAAAGATATTTCTAAAATAACTAAGCCCCTTACCCACTTGTTAGAAAAAGACGCGCCGTTCATTTTTGACGAAAATTGTTTGCGTGCTTTTTCTCTTATTAAAGAAAAATTGATTAATGCCCCTATCATGATCGCTCCCAATTGGGAGCTTCCTTTTGAGTTAATGTGCGACGCTACTAGTTTTGCCGTTGGTGCGGTGTTAGGACAACGCATAAATAAAAAACTTTCATCCTATCTATTATGCAAGCAAAACATTAACCGCCGCACAGGAAAATTACACGACCACCGAAAAAGAATTATTAGCCGTAATTTTCGCATTTGATAAATTCCGCTCATATCTCACTTTGTCTAAAATTATTATTTTTACTGATCATTCGGCTTTGAGATATTTACTAGCAAAAACAGATGCAAAGCCGCGATTGATTAGGTGGATCTTACTACTCCAAGAATTTGATTTGGAGATTCGCGACAAGAGAGGAGCAGAGAACTTGGCGGCTGACCATCTTTCGCGGTTGGAGAACACCAATTCGGGGGAGCTCATGGAGGAGTACATTGACGACACTTTCCCCGAGGAGCGCCTTCTCGCCATTCATAAGGTAATCACCCTCCCCACTCCTTGGTTTGCCGATTTCGCAAATTATCTTGTTGCGAGACTCCTCCCGAATGGTTTTTCTTATCAAGAAAAGAAGAAATTCTTTTCTGATTTGAAAAATTATTTTTAGGAGGATCCCTTTCTTTTTCGTGTTTGCGCGGACCAAGTAGTGCGGAGGTGTGTTTCTCATGAGGAAGGTGCGCAAATTTTAAATCAAGATGAAAATTTGTCCTCCGAGCTTCGGAAATTCCAAATTAACGAGCTCGATGAGTGGCGCTTCTTAGCCTATGAAAGTAATAAACTTTATAAGGAGCGCACAAAATTTTGTCATGATAAAAAAATTAAGCACCCTAAAGATTTCAAATCGGGAGACCAAGTTCTCCTCTATAATTCGCGCCTCCGACTTTTTCCGGGCAAACTCAAGTCCCGATGGTCCGGCCCTTTTATTGTAAAAGAGGTGTGGCCCTATGGGACAGTGCTTATCTCGCACCCGGAACAAGGCGAATTTAAAGTGAATGAGCACCGGTGGAAGATATTCCTCGCCGGCGATACTACTAATGAGTACCGGGAGGAAATTAACCTCCCGAACCCATAAACGAGTGCCCCGCTTTGGTCGAGCTCAACGACAATAAACAAAGCGCTTGTGGGAGGCACCCCATGCTTATCTTTTCTTCTTAATTTTAATTTTATTTAAATTTTTGCAGGTTTGAAGGACATCTTTTTCGGCGTGACGATCGACGGAGTTGAGCGTCAAGTCTACGCGTTTCTTCAAGTCGGTAACTTTTGTTTTATTATCGTTTAGTTGAATCTTAACAAAAAAAAAATAAAAAAAAACAAAAGAAAAAAATTTCTGCTCGTACACGCCTCTGTCACGGGCGTGACCTATGGGTCACGGGCGTGCCAGAGACGTGTTTAGTTCGTCGAGCGAAACCCGAGAGTGGTTTCGTCGAGCGCAGCGTTCCTTTCGTCTTTCGGTACTATCACGGCCGTGACCATCATTGGTCACGGGCGTGTCTAGCCCGAAATTTCGTTCGACGAAGTGAAGCTGGAAAACTTCTCTTCATGCCCAGTCATGGCCGTGACAGTTAGTGTCACGCCCGTGAAGCTGGCAAGTCACGGTCGTGACTCGCCCGAAAAAAAAAAAAAAAAAAAAAATGTTTTTTTATTCTCGTTGCAGTTACACGCCCCAGGGTCACGGGCGTGACCCTCGGCCGTGTTATCGAATCCGAGGCGTGACCCCGAGTCAACGCCTCGGATTCCTTTGCCTTTATTTTTTTAATGAGACACGCCCCAGGTCACGGGCGTGACCTGGGGCGTGGCCTTGGAATCCAATGCCAGCGCATTGGATTCCTGCACCGGGCACGCCTTACACGACCAGAGTCACGGGCGTGACTCTGGGGCGTGACCAGCGAATCCGAGGCTGGCAGCCTCAGATTCCTTTTCGTTTTTGTCCCGTGCAGGAATCCGAGGTGTGAAGGAAGAAGAGGGAAAAAGCCCTATTTATAGGGTTTTCGGGTGGTGGAGATCTTGGCCTTGATTACGGTGCCGGTCCCAGCGGCACTATTCACTCTCCCCAAATTCCTCCACCACCGCAGGACCCTTCTTCCGAGCCCGGCCCTCAGAGCTATTGGGATCGTCAGTTTGCGTCTCTTCACACACGCTTAGATACGATGCAGGCCGATTTTGACGCTCGATTTGTGAGTTTTGACAGTCGATTTACCACGCTAGCGACAAATCAAGCCTCCTCCATGGCACGTATTGAGCGTGAGTTTTCAGACCTCCGGACGCACTATTAGGAGCCGCGGCAGCATAGCGATGATGATTAGCCTGCTTTCTTTTTCTTTGGGATTGTAGACCGCCGTATTGTATCTTTTCTTTTTATCATTTTCTTTTCCTTTGTCATGTATCTTTTCTTTCTCGTAAAATAAAAAAAAATATGTTTTGCTTCAGCTTTGTCTTCCAGGTACATTTTGGTGCTGCATGACCCGCTTCAGGGAAGTCTGCTATCTTTTCTCTTTATTTATTTATTTTTCATTGGGGACAATGTCTTGTTTAAGTATGGGGGGGATATTTCTCAAGCAAAATATACAAAAAAAGGATTTTATTTCTTTTGTACAATTTTGTTTTTGCTTACTTTACCAAAATACAAAAAAATACAAAAAAAGGATTACTTTCAAAATTAGGGAGATCTTTATTTCTCTATTTACTCACATGCGAAATTCTAGGTATTCAACTTTTACATAGGTTTAGAAAATTTTTGATGCTTTAATTGAATTTTGAATTTTGTAGTAGAACTGTTGGTCATGCTGTGTTTCTAGTTAAGTGCACATGTTAGTAGAATTTGAGTAGAATTAAATATTCAACATACAATTAGATTTTTCTTTTTCTGAATGCGTAGAAATAGTTTATTTTTACTTCAAAGATGGAAACACGATAAATCTTCAAATCACGTTTAGGGAGAAAGTAGCGTGTTTGCTAAGATATCATTGCACAAATCGAAGATCGGGATACCCTCCAAAAAAATCCATCAATGTCGATGGCCATAGGATTGCCCTTTCACACTCTCGCCACGACACTAGGTTAACTTATAAGCACAAATCAGTAGGACTTAAGTAGGTTGGAATGTAGGCTTAGGTTTTTGGTTTGGAAAAACAAAGATAAATGCGATGGGTAGACAAACCAAAACCTAAAAAGAGCTTGCACAAAAGAAATAAATTGAAAAACTCCGCCAATTCCTTTGTTTTTTTTCAATATGTTGAATATTTTTTCAAATTCCTCTTTTTTTTGTTTTTTTTTCTTCTTTTTTTTTTGGTTTTTTTTTTCTTCATTTTTTTTGTTTTTTTTAGAGGAGAAGTGAAAAATAGAACAACTCTTGTATATTTTTCAAAAGCCACCAAAATAAAATGGCTCCTAATCACACATAAACTGGTTTTATCTATAATTTCAAGCTCGGTTTTAGATGTATAATTAGGATGCTTTTTAGGCTTTGGTAAAGTGTTGGTGGAGCTATATCAAAAGGAAAGGTATAGGCTCAAATTGGCTTAGCAAGGGTAAAACGTTAGGTACGGGTGCAAAGGCTCAAACTAGGCAAAAGAAATGCCTAAATCCTTTTCATGCTAATGAGTTTAACCTATGCAAAGTCTTGAGAATAGCTAGAGGGCAAGTTCTAGACATCGAGAAAGAATACCTCTTTCTTGATCCGCGAAATATCTCTCTAGTAAACTTCTACACACTCTCCTAAAATATTTTTAGATTTATCGTGTTTCCATCTTTGAAGTAAAAATAATAAGTGGAAACACATTTTGGAAAATTAAATAACTAATTTGTATGCTGAGTAGGTTCTTCTACAATAATAACTACAAGCATAGCCATAAGACTTCGCATTCTACTTCTTATATTCAATTTTCGTTTTTAGCGTTAAGATTTTTATACTCTCCATGTAAAGTTGTTTGCTCGGGACAAGCAAACGAGTAAGTATGGGGGTATTTGATAACTCTAATTTTATCCATATATTTATATATATTTTATTTAATAATTAATTAATTTATAAGTATATTTTATAATTTTATTATCTAATTTTTCTAATTTCTTATTTCAGGGCAATCTGGGCTGCAAATCTCAATTTGGAGTATATAGGGCTGATCAGAAGACAAAACTGGACAAAAGCAGGAAAATTTCAAATGTACACGCCAAAGTCACGGGCGTGACCGACATGGTCACGGGCGTGACATCCTGGCGAGAACCCGGCGCGTGGAAGGAGCTATCTGCCACGTCAATTAAAAGTACACGCCCTAAGGTCACGGGCGTGACCATCATCACACGGGCGTGTACTCCAGGCGTGACATCCAGTGCTTTGCCCTGACTTCCAGTCAACGGCAGTTTCTATTTGCAACACGTCACGGGCGTGACACATTTGACACGGGCGTGACGAACCCCGTGACATCCCGACGTGCCGACTTAATGCTGCAGTTTCAGGCGCTGGGAGTTTTCTCAAGACACGCCAAATGTCACGGGCGTGACCATGGGCGTGACCCCTCCAACAACGGCGGAGTTATTCCCGCCGTTTCTGCTTCCCGCCGTTTTTCTACAACCGTCAAGACTAGGTCACGGGCGTGACCTAGGGGCGTGACCCCACAATTAACGACTTTTGGCGGTTTCGCGCCAACGTTCAATGGACTTGAAGACGACGGTTCCGAGACTGACACGCCCTAGGTCACGCCCGTGACCTAGGGGCGTGACCGCCCAGCAACTTTTTCTATAAATTCCAGACAGCTTCAGATGCTCAGGAGGAGATTTTTGGGAGCTTAATTCTATTTTCTTTACTGTTTTTCCTGCATTTTCAATTCATAGTGTAACCTTTATTTTCAAGTCGTTCTTTAATCATGTCTTTCTTTATGCTTTCATGTAATTCTCTCATCATGATGAGTAGCTAATTTCCCAATTAGCACTTGATCATGATGAACTTTGGAATGGAATAAAATTCTTATTTTTGTCTCAAATTACCAAGCATTCTATTTTCTAAACTTTGATTTATCTTTGATTTAAATTTTCTTCGAATTCATAAGTTGCAAATTATGTTTATTTGAGCATAGATCCGTATCCTAGATTTACCGAGAGGTTGTGGATACGAGTAGATCACTCAAGGATAAAGAGAGTTTCTTGCACCCCTCGAGAGAGGAATGCAAAGTTCTTCCGCCTTGGAGTCAACTCCATTAGTGAGGTTCACCGCCTAAAGCAAGCTTAGGTCTTTCGACTGGCCGAGAGGTCTTAATCGATCTACCTAAGGTTAGTCGAGTGCGTATTCTCGAGAGAGGCGCTTCGTAGCTTTGGAACCTCCGCGGTCGAAGTTAATAATTTAGATGGTTGTGCTCTTTAATTTCGTGGATTTTATTCTAGCCCAAAGGGATTCCAGATCAAGTGCTAGCCTTTTATTCAACGAATTTCTCCTCTTAATTTAACGTTTGTTTTCGTTTTCGCAAAAACCAATTTTCCGATCGATAAAATAATAGTTCGTCCTTGTGAGTACAAATACTCAACGGTCCCCGTGTTTAAATACGATATTTCCTATACTAAATATCGATAGGTGCACTTTCCTAGTTGACAGTTTAGTTTGGATATTTTTCAAAACTTATAAAATCTACATCACAAACCTAGAAAAGTCATCAATAACCATAAGAGTATAGGGGAGTCCATATGCAGGTTGAATAAACACCTCTTAGAGTCTTTGGTCCTAATGCTTTTGAAGGAAGCTTTGGTCTGCTTGCCTTATTGGCATGCTGAGCAAATGCCTTCCTTGGTGCAATTCATCCTGGGACAATTCCTAACTTGCCCTTCACTAAAGATCATGTCCATGGTCTTATAGTTCAAATCAACTAGCCTCTTGTGTCATTGTACATAGTATTAGACTTTCTCATTTACAACTAGACATATAGGGGAGTCTTATTTAGACATAGAAAGTTTAAGCAATAAAGATTTCCACTCCTAATGGCTGTCAAGATGACCTCTTGGTCACTTGACCTCTTTATTTGACACTCATCTTTATGGAATTCAATGACATAGCCTTGATCACAGAGTTGGCTTATTCTTATCATATTGTGTTGCAACCCATCAACATAAGCCACTTTTGAGATGGTGACTATGCCATTGGTAATTTTACCATAGCCTCTCATCACTCCTCTATCTGAACCACCAAAGATTACTTTGGGTCCATCCTTCACTGGAGTGTACTCCTTTATATTGCTTCTTGTTCTAGTCATGGGCCTGGAACAACCATTGTGCAAGTACCATATAAGGGTATGGGCACTTGGACTAACCTACAACACATTATTTAATTTACAGTAGGACACTAATATTTATTGGGTCCTAGTTCTAATTAGACTGAAAAAGACCTTGTCTTCCTGCAAATTTTCTGACATGAAGTCTACCACTAGCTCTATGCATAGTAGGATTGTGTCAGCAATCTAAGGCAAAATGCCCCACTTTACCGCAGCACCAACACTCATGAATATTATAACTTCTTTTCTGAGTAGGCCTGGTAGCAGTTAACTGTTCAGAAAGAGGAGTAACAGCCTTCTTCAAGTTTCTTTCAGCAATGATCTGATTTAAAGTCAGTCTTCTAGTAGGCTTTCTTGGCTTGCTCTGAATGCCATTAACAACAGCCCTCTTTGCAGGGGGATAGGCTCTTGATAGCATCAGAGATAACCAAATCAGGTTTACTGATAGACTCAATCTTAGTCCGAGTCTTTGCTGGATGGTTTTGTGAGTTGGCCACTATCTCATTCTTGAGTGAGGGTGTCGTTGCACCAAATATAAATGGTGCATGATGGGTCATTTGAATTTTCTCATGCGGAGCCTTGAAGGCACTCATTTTCTTGTTATATCTTCCACCATAGCTGTGAACATTTTTGTTTACACTTGTGGATATACCAGTCATCCAGTGACTATAGATGCTTTCTTGGTCATACCTATTTGAAGGTAACATCACCTTCTTAAAGGGAATAAGAGGCTTAGATGCCAGAGGCTGAACTGGAGCTTTGCCTTTCCATTTAGAATAGGCAACTCTGGTGTTTCCATTGAATCTCAACCCCATCTTACCGTTTTGAGGGGAGGAGTCTATTAGGGGCAACACAGTACTGGGCTTAGAGTAACTAGCCACAATTCTGTTCTCCCTCTAGAGTTTCTCTTCAAGATCCCTAATGAGACTTTTCTTGAATTTGATGGTGCCAATCTGAATGATTGAAATGTTTTTCAGTTGGTTGACTTCCCTAGCCTTCTAATCTAGCAAGGATGCTGTCTCAGCCTGCTGGGAAGCAGCTAGCTGAAGGGAGGTGATCTCCATAACTTGCTTCTTGGCCAACTTCTTGCTTCTTTTGAGGGCATCTTGAAGGGCAACATACTTGTCAATCAATTGATCGACATATTCCTCAACTTCTGACCCATCTTCATCATTGGATGATGATGGATCAGAATTTGGACTAGTCTCATAATCTGAGTCAGAAGAGGAGATGGATAGAGTGTATACCTTGTCTGGACCAGCTGACCCTGGCTGGATTCTTCATCAGACATGGCCATCAACCCATAACAAATGTTCATATCTTCTTCATCATAATCCTCCTCCTCTAAGTCACTATCTGAATGTGACAGAGAGGCCATGATACCTATCCTGGTAGTAGGATAGTCTATAGCTTCTTCTTCAGCAGCAAATAGGCCTATGTAGGCTTCTTCTTCTTCAGACTCGGAAGATGTTGAGTTTGACTTTCTCTAGATCTTCTCCTCCTTTGCAATGAAGGTCTTCTCCTTCTTGCCCTTGAGATGGTGATGTTTCTTTACACCAGATTCTCTTCTCTTGACTGGGCAGTCGGTAATTAGATGCCCAGGTTTGCTTCAACAATAACAAACAACTTTACAAGAAACATGTTTAATAGGTTTTGAGTCATACCTGTCTCCCTTCGACTGGTTCTTCCCGTGATAAGAGGAGGAGTAAGGTCAGCTCCTACAGTACTTCCTCATCATCATCTTCTGAAACTACCTAGAGAAGGCAACAAAATCTTCATCATACATGTTGTAGTCTGATGAGCTTGACCCTATGCTGTCTAAATCAGCAGGAGTCCTTGGACGATTGGAAATCCTCTCCTTGCTCTTCAGGGTGCTCTCTGCTTTGAAGGCCAAAGACATTTCCTTGGCTTGGGATTTCCTGATGGTCTCCTCCTCCTTCCTTGAAGATAGTTGCATCTCATAGGAGAGTAGCATTCCAAATAGTGTGTGAGGCGGAGTATCAGCCTACTTTGCCACCTCTCTAATGGCACATATCTTTGTGTCCCAGTGTCTAGTTAGAGACCTAAGGAACTTGTCATTAAGCTCAAAATGGCTAAATACTCTCGCATAAGTCCTCAACTCATTAACAATTCTGTAACAAATTTCGTAGCATTCTGAAATGATATCCTTCTTGTTCTGTCAGAAAGCCTCATACTCTTGGTTGGTCTAGACTTCCTATTATCTTTGACCTCCTATATGCCATCCATGTAGACCACCAGAGTGTCCCACATCTCCTTGGAGGTCTGGCAGTGAACCAAATTCTGGAAAGTAGAGTCATCAATAACACTGGCTATGATGTTCTCAGCTCTCTTGTCCATGGTCGGTAGAATGTCCTCATCCTTGGTCATCTCTGAATGTTTCTTTGGTGTCTGGACTGTTGCATCCAAAACTGTGACTTTCATAGGGATTAAAGGTCCCTCTTTAACTGTAATAAAGATCCTTGGATCAGATGCATCCATGGAAAGCCTTACCCTCTCCTTCAAGATTTTAAAGCTCTCCTATCAATAGATTTGAAGCTTCATGGAACCCAGCTCCTTATGGTTCTCTTCTCAACCCATAAGCATAGTACTTATAGCTACCATTGGAGATCAACTCAGATGGTTAAGTCCTTTTTGAGCAAACTCCCTCTGATACCATTTGAAAGTATTTTGTTTCTAGGATAGCTAAATAACCTAAGGGGGGGGGGGTGAATATGTTTCTGAGTATTTTTAACTTTCTTTATATTTTAGGTGTGTTGAGTTAGCTTAGTAAGCTTGCTTTCAAGTACACAAACAACACATACAAGATTTATAGTGGTTCCCCAGATTATGGTTACAACCACTGTCACTCCCACCTTTCAAACAGTGTGTTAGAAAAGGCACTTCTCCAAAATTCAACTCCAAAGTGCTTACAACACAGATATCTCAGGATCTCTCAGTCTCCTCCAATTCATACCTCCAGCACAAAGCCCTACCTCAGTGCAAGATTTCTCATACAACTCAGTGATCCAAAGATCACCTACCTCAGACTAAATTAATAGTCCCACAGCTCAGGCTAGCAGGATAGCCCTATAACTTAAAGAGGATGACTCCCTTAAAGCTCAGGCATAAAGGACCTACCTCAGATCCAGAGAAGGATCCTACAAATCAGGCACACAGGACATACAACTCAGAGAGAATGACTCTCCTACCTTAGGCAAATAGACCTACCTCAGATCCACAACATAATCCTATCTTAGATCTACACAAGATCCTACACTCAGCCTTTATAATTCGGCCTACTCTCAGATACAAAGGATATTACAGAAAGTAAATGTTTGTTGATGTTCATTTGACTCTAGAGAAATATTCTATGAGCCTTCTGCTTCCTGAGCTGATAAAAACTCAGCCCTAACTTCTTCACAGCAGTAAGATGGATTATCTTTAAGAAGGTTTTGCTTATGTTGGAAGTAACTGAGAAACATAGGTTTCTTAACTTGCTGATGAAGACAAATGAGTTGAAAGTTCTATGTATTCTTCACTCAGCTAACCTTGTCTGCAGATATCAGACTTGCTCTTCTTCTTCTTCTTTCTCAGAAAATTTCTCTAAACTTGTTGTTGCAGGTGAAAATTGCAACAGTTAACTACTTGAACTTTTATATCAAAAGTTTGAACTTCTGCTTCAGGCTCTACAATAATGGCGAGAAGAAGAAGATGAAGTTCTGCCTCTTTGTGAAGAGTTAAAACCGTAAAAGTTAATCTCCTTCCCACAATATCAATCCTTTTATCTTTCGTTGTCCAATGGCTCTTTGACCCATGGGACTAGATGTATTTGTTGGCTGCAACTCTGCTTTTACAGAAAAGTCATACAATAGGCATGCAGTGCCGTTTATCGTGTACTGTAGACTTTCTGCAATGATTTTGAATTTTAATGACATTTGTTGATGTCAGCATCTGTGGACTTAGCCAAATTCAGCTAGTTCATCCCAGACGTAGAGTGCGTTGAGTGAACCTTCATCACTCAAAGAATTTAAACTTAGCCAATACTTCTCCAATGCTAGGTGTTGGGTCCATTATTCCCAATGTCCCTGATTTGTGAGAAGTCAAACATGTCAATGTCATACACATCAATTATATTTGATGTGCATTTGAGTTCTTGAGTGCAGGTTAGTCAATTTCATATTGATTGGACATGTGGACACAATAAGTGGTTGTTGGACATAACATAAAAATTAACTAAATCCACTTGTGTTGAGTGGAGCAAGCTCACTCAACGCCAGAGGTATGGATTCAATAATGTCTAGTAGAAATTTTTCTAAGAACAAAAGTTTTTAGTGTAGTCTACTCACTCAACGCCATATAACATATAACATTGAGAATATCTCAGCCTAACTGAAAGATAGCCAAAAAGGATGGCTAAGTACAGAAGCATTGAATGTAGTCTACTCACTCAACGTCATATAACAAAAGGCTGTGAGTCAGTCTAAGCCTAGAAAAATTGGCTAAACATGTGGCCAAGTCCACAAGCGTTGAGTGTGGTATACCCACTCAACGCCATACATCTCAAAGAGTTGAGTGTTGATGTGCCTGTCAACTCCACAAAAATGTTGAGCAAAAATTTGACTAAGTCCGTAGGCGTTGAGTGTAGCTTACTCACTCAATGCCAGATAATAGAAAAATCCTATTAAGTAGTTTGGCATTTAGTGGAGCTTACGCTCTCAATGCCATGGCAAAAGGCATTAACTGTAGCTCACTCTCTCAACTCCAAATAACAGAAATTCTGTTAATTAGTTTGGCATTGAGTAGAGCTTACTCCCTCAACGCCAAGACAAAAGGCATTGAGTGTAGCTTACTCTCTCAATGCCAGATAACAGAAATTCTGTTAAGTAGTTTGGCGTTGAGTGGAGATTACTCTCTCAACGCCACGGCAAAATTTTTTTTGCTAAGGCAAAAAATGTTGAGTGAGGCAAGCTCTCTCGACGCTCTCGATGCTAACAACGCCTTTAAGAAGAATTTTGGCTAAGTCCCAATGCGTAGATAGCTTGGCTTTCATCAGGCACGGCTTCGTCGAACTATGCTCAATGTTCGTCGAACTAAGCCTGGTGTTCGTCGAACTGAGTTTAAAAAAATGTCGAGCTTAGTCTACAGTTCATCGAACTGTCTTTATGATTTCTTCGAGCTCAGCTTCGTCGAACTGAACTCAGCATTCAATGAACTGAGCCCGTCGTTTGTCGAACTGATTTTTATGCTCTTGTCGAGCTAATCTTTCCGTTCGTCGAACGGGGCTCAGAATTCGTCGAGCTCAATACCTAGATAGACAGAATGTTGTCTAAGTGTTGTGGCATTGAGTGATACCTACTCACTCAATGCCTTTGGTACTAATGATTGAATTTTGGATAAGGTCAAAGATGCTTATTCATGCTGACGTCAGCAAAGTCAAAAAGTCAACCAAAATTCAAATGTTGCAAAAATTCTGCAAGAGACGTTGGCGGGCCAGCTGTTGCTATCTTCTACAATTACCAAGGATTATTTCATCATTAAGTGTTGGGGCCCACTCACAGCAAAGAACCATTGATTTAGGAATGAATGGAAAGCGTGGGCTGATTGGCTAAATCTCGACCATCAATCCTTGTGGTGGGAGCCACTGCTTAATCGGTCAGAGATATAAAGAATCAGATCATCGAATCAAGAAGAGCATTCCTTGTCTAGGTTTTCTGAAAACAAAAGTGCGGCCGAACTTCATCATCTTCCTCCCCATTTTCGTCGAGCCTAAATAAGGTGTTCTGCACAGAGAACCTTGCTGGGAAAGAGATAGCTGAAGCAATCCCCATCTGCATTAGCAGGATCTGAAGCTATGATTAGTCATTATTTATATTTATTTTAATATAATTTTTATCTAATAAATAATTACATTTTATTTTGTTTTTATGAATACTAATAATAAATCCTTTATTTTCTAATTTCAAGTATAATTGGGCTCTAAGTATCAATTTCAAGTGCATGACCATGATCTGAAAATATTTTGGAGAAAATTAACATTTTTGGTCGCGGATAGCTGAAATTCAAATGATCATAACTTTCAAACCAGGAAGAGTTACGGGACGTGCAACCAGTCAACGGAAAGAGGATGACTTCCTCAACATATCTGGAGAGTTTCACAGGTACATACCCCAATAACATAGGTGTGACCAGGGCGTGAACACGGACGTGTCTAGTTCAAGAAAATAGTTTTCTCCAAAAATATTCCCGGGGCAGTTCTGTAACATTTCCCAAGTACACGCACCATGGTACAGGCGTGACATACGACGTGACCTACCTGAAATTGCCAAAATGATGCTAGATTGCACCGTTTCTAGCCGTTTGCTGACCAGGTCAGTACACGCCCTAGGTCACGGGCGTGAGCTAGGGGCATGACACTTCAGGAACTGCCAGAATTTATTTTCCGGTGTTTCTCGTTCCCACTATTTCCAGTAATAGACTTGACACGCCCTATGTCACGGGCGTGACCTAGGGGCGTGACGCAAAAAACAGTAACTTTTGGCTGTTTTTCTCCAACATTCCCGGGCTTTCAAGACAGCGGTTTCCGAGCTTGACACGCCCTAGGTCACGTGTGTGACCAAGGGCGTGACTGACCAGCAACTTTTTCTATAAATTCCAGATGAGTTCCGGAGCTGGGGAGAGGATTAGGAGCCAATTTTAGGACTATATTGCAGCTTAGTTTACTGTTTTCATGCATTTCTTTTATGTAATTTCAATTTCATAGTTTAACTTTGCTTTTTGCTAATTTCAATTCAAGTACTCCTCTTCCTAATCATGTCTTCCTTTTACTTTTATTGTAACCTTTATTTCATATCAAGTAGCTAACTCCCTTAGCACTTGATCATAATGATCTTTGAATAAAACTCTTTTTGTCAAACTCTTTTACGGCTTTCGATTAATCTTTGAATTATATTGTGTCGAATACATATTTCGCGGATATGCTCTTCGGTTTTAGAACTGATTCTTAAATGACCAAGAGGTCGTGGATACTAGTAGATCGCTCCAAGATAAAAGGAGCCACATGCACTACTCGAGAGAGGATGACATGGATCTTCCAGATTGGAGTCAAACCCAATAGAGGGGTTCACCGCCTAAAGCAAGCTTATGGGTTTCGACTGGCCGAGGGGTCTTAATCGATCAACCTAAGGTTAGTCAAAAGCATGTGCTGAGAGAGAGGCTTTTGTATCTTGGGAACCTCCACGGTCGAAGTAAGTAAAATAGAGTTTGTGTTTCATAAAACGTTTATTCAAAGGGAGTCTAGATCAAGTGCAAGTTTTTAGTTTATTTTCTTTCAATTAGTTTAATTTAATCTCATTTTATATTTAGATGAAATAATACTAATTTGCGTGAGTAGAAGTACTCAACAGGCCCCGAGTCTAATACGACATTTCCTATACTATATTTCCATAAGTACGCTTGCCTATTTGAGATTATAGTTTGGATACATTTTAAAACTATAAATTCTTCATCAAGTTTTTGGCGCCGTTGCCGGGGACCATTTTGTTGATATTTTAAAAAGCGCAAATTTTATTACTTTTACCACTCTCTTTCTCTATCGCCATTTCTTTTTTTGATTTTCTTTTTCATTCACTTTTATTAGGTAAAGGTTGTTTTATTTTCTTTATTTTTCACAAAAAAATGTTATCTCAATTGATTGCTAAAATTGCAAGGCTTCAAAATCAACTAAATATTTTGTAAGCCTCAAAAAAGTGCCAAAGTGTTTGTTATTATTGTGGCGGTTCTCATCGAAGTGAGTATTGTTATCATTATAATTATTATAAAAATCTTTCTTATGAAAAAAAGTTTGATAGTAATTATGATAACAATTCTTCTCACTTTTATGATAATTCAAATTTTTAAGAAAATAATTTTTCTAATTTTTCTTATGTTCTTGAAAATAATTTTTCAAGTTGTAATGTGAATAATTTTTTTGATGTAAATAATTATTCTTCCAACTCGGATGAAAACTTCTCTTGGTCGCAAGATCAACCGGAAGGTTTCTCGAGTTATGAGAATAATTATTTGGATCCAAATTTTTGTTCTTTTTCTTCTGCTTCACAAGCTTTCTCTCTTAATTTTGTGGAATCTTCTAAATCTCAATTTGATTCTTCCATCCAAAATTTGGATGAGAATTTTCTTACGTTTAGTGATTCTTCTTTTCCTTCAGATAATATTGCTAATGAGGAACATGAATCTTCATGTCCCCCTGTAGTTGCTTATACCAAAGAAGAAAAAGAAGTTTTTATTTCAAGAACTTGTTAGGTGTATGGACGCATTGGGAGCAGTAGAAGAAAAACATATTTCTCCTCCTACTACTACGAATTTTTCTCCTAATTATGAATTTCCAAACACAATTTATAAATATTTAGGAGCGAATATTTATGAACCTAATCCGTCCAATGATTTGATTTTAAACTATTCTACGGACGATAAATTAATTTTAAAAAATAAACAACCGGGGTTTGATCAATTTCTTTCACACGACCCTGCTCCGTGTGAAATTGTCTCTAACACGTTTTTTTTGATTTTTCATATTCTAATGATTTTCATGTAGTAAATGAGCCGTTGCAATCAAATGTTATCCCCGACCCATTTGCCGCTCATCTAGAAATGTTCAACTCACCTCAGGTATGGATAGGTGATTTGAATATAAATTTTCAAGTCAACTGCGAGAAGGAAAATCAAAAAGAAAGCGGAGGAGTACTCGGGCGACCAACTTTGGCATCTTTGCCAAAGCGCAAATTAAGGGAGTTGCCCCTTCATTTTAATTTTTTTCCTTTTTCCTAACCACAACCGTCTAGCTTAAAGACGGGAAAAAGAAAAGCGCTCTTGGGAGACACTCCTTGCTTATCTTTCAATTTTTATGAATTTATTTTCTAAATTTTCTCAAATTATTTTCTTTCTCCCCTCCTACTTGACTTATAAACATTGGAGACAATGTTTATTTTTAAGTATGGGGGTGGATTCTTATTTATTATTTTTATTTAAAAATTCAAAAAAAAATGAAAAAAAAATTCAAGGGCATGGATGTGGGCAATCCCCATGTTCCGTCAGCAAATGGAAAGACTATGATAACGTCAGTTAGTTGGCCTCACTTGGTTATTTCTGGTGCCATCAGCACTATGTCAGCTTCAAAGAAGATATTTGTTGGTGTAATTAATATTAAACTTAGTGTACCTACTAGAAGACTTACTTTCAGTCAAATACTTGCTGAAAGAAACAGGAAGAAGGCTGTTGCTCTCCCCTTGAATAGGTAAAAACTGATAGCTTGCAAACTTCAAAGGCTGTTTAGAAGAGGCGTTACAATATCCATGAGTGTTGGTGTTGTGGTAAGGTGGGTCACTTTGCTATAGACTGTTGGTACAACCAAAGTGTGCCAAGGGAAAGTGTGAGTCTTCCTATCAGGACTGTAGCAGGTAGACATAGTCATTCTCAAGCTAACATAAACCAAGGACCCAAACCCTTTTGGGTTCCTAAGGTAAATAAATCTGTGATTGCAGGATAGTCCAAGTACCCATAAAATTCCATATAGTACTTGGGCAGTGGATGTTTCAGACATATGACTACAACAAGGAGACATCTAAAGGATTATACTCCAGTGAGGAATGGACCTAAAGTCATCTTTGGTGGTTCAAATAGAGGAGTTACCAAAGGTTATGGTATAATTACCAATGGCGTGGTCTCCATTATAAAAGTAGCTTATGTGGAAGGATTGCAATACAATCTGATCAGCATAAGCCAACTATGTGATATTGGCTATGCCATTATCTTCCATAAGGATAAGTGTTTGATGAAAAGGTTAAGTGACCAAGAGGCCATTTCGAAAGGCACTAGGAGTGCAAAGATTTATTGTTTAAATTTCTTAAGTATATGTACAAACTCTCTTGTCTGTTTGGTTGCAAATGAGAAAGTCTTTTGTTATATGCAATGACATAAGAGGCTTGGTCACTTGAATTACAAGGAAATCAGAAAGCTCTTAAATTAAGGACTAGTCAGAAATAGATCCAATCTAAGATGCACCAAATATGGCATTTGCTCTACATGCCAAAAAGGCAAACAGACAAAGTCCTCCTTTGAGAGCATTCGGGCCAAGGATTCTGAGAGTTGTTTATACCTCTTATATATACTTGGTTGGTCTTATGCAAATTTATAGTCTAGGTAGGAATGTCTATACACTTGTGATAGTGGATGACTATTCCAGATTTGCTTGGGTATTATTTCTTAAGAAAATGTAAGAAACCCTTGACATTTTTGCAACAATTGTTAGGCAAGTTTAGAATGAAAAGGATAGTTCTGTGGTCAAAATCATAAGTGACCATAATACTGAATTTAAGTCTGAAGTCATGAAAATGTTCTGTGAAGTGCAAGGTATTTTTTAGGAGCATTCTTCTCCAAAAAAACCCAGCAAAATGGGATAGCTGAGAGGAAAACATGACTCTCATAGAGGCTGACAGGATATTACTCAGTGACACTTCTCTCCAAGAATAATTCTGGGCTGAGGCAGTAAATAGTGCTTGTCATGTCCTGAATTGATGATATATCAACAAGTATCACAAGAAGACTTCCTATGAGCTTATGAAAGACAAAAAACAAAATCTTGCCTATCTCAGGATCTTTGGAAGCAAATGTTTTTTGCTCAATAATGGGAAGTCCTACTTGACAAAGTTTGCTAACAAATCCTATGATGGAATTTTTATTAGCTACAACAACCACCACAAAGGCTATAGAGTCTACAACATGAAGATCCAAGTTGTAGAAGAGTCTGTCAATGTCGTATTTGATGAGACTTCCATGATTCACGATGAGCTGCCAAGCTCCTCTAGATCTGCAGGTGCAGAATTGAAGTTAGACAAGCTGAGCATCAATGACACACCTCCTAATGTATAAGATGAAAGTGATTGTGTGATCATTCCTGAAGAAGGTCCAATTGCACTGGACATTGATGAAAATCATCACGATCTAGTAACTAAAGTTCAAGGTGTCGAGGATAATATGCCAGCTTCTGTCAGACAATTGAGAGATCATCCCAGAGATCCATTCATAAGAGATACAAACCATTGAGTTACAACAAGGAGAAGAAGCCTCAACATTGCCATGAATTCAAGCTTTCTGTCTCAAGTTGATCCAAAAAAGTTTGAAGATGCCAACATAGATCCATTTTGGATTGTAGCTATGCAAGATGAACTGAACCAGTTCAAGATATGCAATGTCTGGGAGCTGGTTCCCAGATTATATATACCTAACATCATTGGAACCAAATGGATTTATTGAAATAAACTTGATAAGAATAGTGTTATCATCAAAAAAAAGCTAGACTAGTTGCCAAGGGATACATGCAAGGGGAAGGTGTTGATTTTGATCAAACATTTGCACTTATTGCTAGACTTGACACAATCAGACTATTCCTTATAAATGTTGTATACAATGGATTTAAGGTCTTCCAAATGGAAGTTAGCTTTCCTTAATAGTCTCCTAAAAAAGGGGGTTTTTTTTAAGCAACCCTAAGGTTTTTTTAATCCAAACTTTCCTGAATATTTGTTTCAAATAAAAAAAGCTTTGTACGGGTTGAAACATGCCCCTAGGGCATGGTATGAGACCTTGTCTAGCTTTCTCATTGAGAACAAATTCTCAAGGGGGAATATAGACAAAACATTATTCATTAGGGAAGTCATGGATAAGATTATTTAAGTGCAAATTTATGTAGATGACATAATTTTTGGGTCTATTGATGATGACCTTTGTAAGAAATTTTCTAAACTTATGCAAGGGCAGTTTGAAATGAGCAGTATGGGTGAACTCAAGTGTATCTTGGCCCTTCAAGTTAGACAATCAAAGGATGGGTTTTTTATCTCTCAGTCTAAGTTCACCAAGGAGTTAATCTAAATGTTTGGAATGGAGAGTGCCTCCATAATGAAAACTCCTGTGGGGTCAAGTGTGTAAATAAATAAGGATGAGACTGGGAAACATGTTGATGAAACCATGTATAGAGGCATAATTGGCTCCCTCCTCTACTTGACTACTAGTAGGCAGAACATCATGCAAGCTACATGTGTTTGTGCTAGGTACCAGTCATGCCCTAAAGAGTAATATTATTCTATTCCTAAAAGAATTCTAAGATATCTCAAGGGCACACCCGATCTTGGTCTATGGTACCCTAGGAATAGTGATTTTGAACTAATATGGTGCTCAGATGCAGATTTTGCAGGATGTAGAGAAGATAGGAAAAGTACATCTGGCACAAGTCAGTTTCTAGGTAGAAGACTGGTATCATGGAGCAGCAAGAAGCAGACCAGTGTATCCATCTCCACTACAGAATCAAAAAACATTTTAGCTGGAAGTTACTGCGTACAGCTAATATAGATTCAACATCAACTCAAAGATTACAATCTTCAGCTAAATAAAACTCCCATGTACTGTGATTCTTCTAGTGATATCTTTATTGCTAAGAATCTCGTGTCTCATAGCAGGACTAAGCACATACAGATTAGTTATTATTTTATTAGAGAGCATGTAGAAAGGGAAGACATCAGTCTTGAGTTTGTCCCCACAAACAAACAAGTGGGTGATATCTTCACTAAGTCGCTAGATGAAGCCAAGTTCAACACCTTCAAAATTAAGTTAGGTATGTTGAACTTAGTGTAGCTTCATTATCTTTACATGCATATGTGCATTAGGCAGGATTAACCTTTTGCATGTAATCAAGAAAGATATGGACTAACTGTCTAGGCATCGAATGCGTTGAGACAACTCCGGGTGTAGAAAGCGTCGAGTGTGTTCAGTACGTCGAGGTCACTAAATGAATTTATTCTGGCAGTTTCGATTACGGCAATCTCCCAAGAATAATCTCAATCATTGATCGAATTGGGTTGATCACGATAGGTACACGCCTCTCCACAATCTTGAATATGGTAACTATAAATAGAAATGTGTGCTTAAAATAAATAGCATGGATCCTAGCCCAACTCGAATGTCTGCATCCCTGCAAAGTTTTCTCGAGCAAGCTCTTCAACTCTCCAGAAATTCAAAGTTCCAATGGTGCCCAAAGGAGTGGATTTCCAATTCAAGGGATCTGAACTTATTAACAATGGGTTCAAGGATGCACCTGAAGAAGTTCAACTGGTTCTTCACTTGTTGCAGGTCACCGACCTAGACTTTGTATTTTTAGAACCGTGTTCTATTTGGAAATGAGAAGTACTAGAACTTTATTAAAATGACAAAATCGACTCCCCTTCCAACAAGATCAAGACTTCGATCAGTAGACACAAGATTAAGATTACCTCAAGGAGGCTGAGCAAAGCTCTGAACCTTATAAAGTTTGGGTCGATAGATAAGGAAGATGAACTTTTTCTTGAGGATTTGAAGTCATCTCTTAAATGGTGTGGAATTTCAAAGCACACCAGAAGTTGAATACTAAGGAAAGAAATGAATATGAAGAGGAAGTTCCTGGCTGATCTAATAGGCAATGCCATAATCTACAAAATAGGGTCTCATGACGAAATTTTCAGGAAGACGTTTGAGATAATGACAAGAGTAATTCTAACCAAAAGGACTGACTGGGTGAAGGATTCTTTTTTAAAAAATTGTGGAATGTGTTCTATAACCCAACTTAGGGAGAATACTATCCTTATAATTTCATAATTCTATTCCAGGGATCCTCAATGTGAGGCTAGGAATAAAGATACATCAAATGAGAAATATGGACTCCAAGATGTTTGATAGGTGGGACAGGGTATTGCTCCTACACCAACAAACAGTTGACAAAAATAAAAGGAAAACAATCACCATCACTGAAGAAAGTTGTGACAGCAACTCTTTTGAGAGCAGAGGTGAAGAACCTCATGACCCACTGTTGTCTGAATCTTCTACAGACACTAAAAGAGATGTGAGTGCTCTGGTGTCTATGTCATCAGAACTTGCAGTAAGGACTCTACCAAGTAGTGTTTCTCAGTCTGAATACATTCCAGCAAACAACTAAAAACTGGATGGAGATGTAGTGGACAGAATCTGTATAAAGATTGAGGGGGGAGACTCTTCGGTTAGATGCTCATGCTGAGGTGGAGTATGCTCATTATTTATAGGAAAAGATTGACACCTTGGATAATCTGAAGAGAAGGATAAATTAGATTACAGATGAATCTTAGTTGCGGCCCTCCAGTACTCAAGTTGAGGGCGAGTAGATTCCAGTTTTAGCAGAACAAGATCTGCTCAACACAGTTGCTGAAGAACATCAAATTACAATGGACAGTGCTGAGGTTGAGGGGGAGATTCATAGAGAGCTCCCTGATCAATAGACTTTAAATACTATTGAAATATCTGAGTCTAATAAGCTAAATGTTGATGTTGCCGATTATTTCTCTGAGTTCATGATGGCTGACTAAGAAACCGGGGGAGATATAAATAAGGAGGATGAGGATGTCTGCTTCCAAGTGGCTTCTTATCAAGCTGATGCTATGTCTTATACTTTGCTTGCTTAACTAAAAGGACTTCTAGATGATCAGAGGAGACAGATAGAGCACTATATAGATGATTCTATAAAGGGACTAAGGCAAGATCTATATACTGAGATCAAGTCTATCATATTTGAGGTGAATTTGCTAAAGGCCAACACTATTGCATTCTTCAAAAGAGTTGTTCCTGTTGTGACTTATACTAAATAAATGCTTGAAGTGATCAGACAAAAATAGAATGACATAATAGAGAATCAAAACATCACCTCAAGTAACATGGAAATGGTGCATAATATGCAAAAGCAACTCATGAAAACAAACAAGATCACTCTAGAGAGGAGGATGGATGCATGTACACAGATCTTAGATGATCATATGCTAGAAGTCAAAAATCATGTCACAAAGGAGTAAGCTATTTGGCTAATAGAATCTCCTATTCCAAGGACTCCTTGCCTACTGTCATCTGTGAAGAAGTCATAAAGCGGGAGAAATCAATGATCAATGTAGATACAGACAATACTATATGCACTAAAAAATATTATTATGGGGTCATTGGGTATAGATCAGTATACATATGATGATGCTCCTTCTCTTGAATGACAAACTGATGTTGATGGGGCTGAACTATCTATAGTTGATGTTCCAACCTTCAGCTCCACCATTAAATAAATATCAAGGATGAAAGGCAAGACTGCTGCTGAAGAGAATGAAAGGAAAGACTGCTGCTGAAGAGGATGAAGAGATCAGACAAAGCAAGAAGAGATGCAAAGAAGAAATGGAATCCAGGACTGAATTAGAGAGTTGGAGTCCTCAATCTAGGACAATCATTCTGTCAGCCTGGGACCAAATCAAAGAGTACAAAAAAGATAGAGGAAAGCTATACAACTCCCTAGAGTGTGGCAAACTGAAAATGAATGAAGAAATAAGGAGAAAGTTCAGAAGGGATAATAAGACTTGTGTATTTCCATCAGGTGCCCCAGAGACTAGTAAGTATTTTCGAAAGCCATGCAACTATTTTGAAAGGCAAAGGCAAAAGAAGACTGAAGGTGGTAAGAAGGCTACTAAGAGTCCAAGGTGGGGTGGAGTCATCAAGGAACCAGAAACCTAAATTTATTTTCTGTATTAGGTTCCTTAGGGCCTTAAGAATATGACCATTATTATGAGCAGACATTTTGTTTATAATTATCACATTATGTGTTAATCTTATCTTGATTATGTGTTTTTTATTTCTACTTTTTGCTGTGAAATTTATCTCTTCTATGTGGTTGTATATATCATTGACTTGGGTTTTGAATTTTATAAATAGGGGGAGATTTGTAACACCCCCAATTTTCAGAACGAGTCTCTGGAAGCTATTGCCCGGAGATAGTAGTTTTCCCCCGGCGGTAGAGTAGCATTGAGTGGCCATCTGCTGAGAGCGTTGAGTGGCCAGGTACCGAGAGCATTGAGTGCTTAGGAGATGAGTGCTAGCGTGCGGCGTTAGCTAGGAACTGCTCGGTGATAGTTCTGATTCATCGAGCATCGAACAAAAGATCTGTTTGTCGAGCGTTGGAGGATTACCGCCCGACGATAGTAGCTATCGCCCGACAATAGCCCTATTTCGTCGAACGAAGTGCCCAGTTCATCGCTAACGCGTAGCGTTAGCCTGATCGCCGACATTAGCGCGATATTATTTTCTGTCCGATCGCTAGAGAACCTACCGCTTGACGGTAGGTAGTTACCTCCCGGCGATAGCGGACGGAAGCAGTTCCGTCGTTTGGCTTTATAGCCATTCGATTTCATTTAGAATTCGATCATAAGGCACAAGACTCTCCTCCAGTGTGCTTATATAGGGCTGAACGGTTGTTTCTCTTCATTTTCTCATTTGGGAAGTGAGAGTTAGGGTTTGGAGGATGAGGAAGAGGAAAGCTTTCTTTCGCCATTGATGGAGCTTCAGACCTCCAATCGTCGTTCTGAGGCCAGATCCGGCTAGAGAACTTTGAGGTGCTCATTTTTATCCGTGCTAGACAAGGGTTTCATGGCTATGTAAAGGAGTCGTAAGGTAATGACACTTCTCCTCTCGATTATTGGATGCATGCATGGCATCTTTTCCTTTTTCTTGATTTCATTTCAAGCATATTGGCACCAGATCTCTCAAATGGGAGGGATTTGGGTTGGCATGTTTCAAGAGGAGCCAGCGGGTCCTTGGGTCCATCCCCGACATGATATTGCATTAGAAATCCGCTCCATTAGTGGATTAGACATTGTGGGTGAAGCCGCAGTCGCGACCGTTTGTCCGACTCGGTGATTATGCATAGTGGCAAGACCGTTGGTGATGTTGTATGTTCCCCCCTCATTTCGCGTCAGTACGCGTATGCGGAACCGGATAAGGTTAGCTATAATATGATGGTAGATGGTTTCCTTATGGCACGGTAACGTTCATCGAAACAGGACAAGGTTAGCTCTGTTATGAAGGTAGATGCTTTCCTTGGGGCACGGGAATGCTACAGTACGAATGGTGGATTTGGCCGGGAAAGGCGTGGGATTATGATGTGCTAAGGCATGATTTATCTCTGCATTCGGCTGGCTAGCCTGTGACGCTGTAAATTCATGTCTGGAGAGTGTCCCGGTAAGACAAGTCCCCCTTCTATGAAACTGATGAGAATGCTGAGCTTTGGGAAAGCGCAGATGATTCAAGTTGGCTCCCGCTGGGTCTCCTTCGGTGGACTAGATCCCGATATTGGAGCCGGGCATGGGTCATCATGACAGGTGGGGTCTAGCAAGGTTTCTTATCTATTTGTTTGTGTGGCATCTTGTATGCCGTTTGGGGGAATTTAGAGTACCCTTTTGTTTGCGCTTTGTATGCCGTTTGGGGCGATTTAGAGTACACTTGTCTTTGCGGCTTGAACACCGATGTGGAAATTGGAAGTACCTGATGTGATGATGTGTTAGAAGCATATGCTTTAGGGTGCCTTGGGTGAAACCCGAGATTGCATTCATGCTGCATTGTAGGCCCCTTTTATTATATGCTCAACATAGAAACGTGTTTGCTGTATGAGACATCCAAACCTGTTGTATAGCTTTAATTGTATTTGTATTATTACATACGAAGTGCTGAACTGCTGGGTGATGGAGTGCCCCAGGGTCCTTTAGGGAGGGCCGAGAAGAGATGTGTTGCTTATACAGTTGAGGTCAGCCTTTGCTGACCCACGTTATAACCAAATTTTTATAGGGCAAGGATCACAAGAAGGAGCAAGCTCGCCGGCCAAAAAGGCCTAAGCCGCATGAAGTGATCTTTCTATTATTTGCATGTATTCTGATTGAATGTTATGCTCTATGAAATGTAATCCGACTTGCATGCTGTGGTAGCTTAGGAGTGCATGTGCATGTTACTATTGTTTACTGATGCTTAAGTCTTGGACTTACGATGTGTAAGGCCCTTAGGCCATTTTGATACTCTTGATTTGGTGGATAATTTCTAGTCTTGATTGTATGTTTCCTCTATTGATGTCTGAGTTTTGAGTTTGGGTAGTTTACATATCATCTTTTATTGCTGTATCTGTGGAGTCTGCATATTGTGGGGCCCCAGCCGGACACATATTATACGGTCATTACAGGGGAGGTGTTACAAGATTGTTGGGTCCATTGATCATAATGTCCGAGATTTGAAGAAGTCCCACATGTCAAAAATTACACATGATTGTATTTGATATATGTTCCAGTTCAATATATGCAGGTTGTTTATTGTTCTATGATTAGACAGGTTGTTAGGGTCATAATGTCATTTGGACTCAAGACAGGATGTTAGAAAAGCAGAAATCTGGCTAAGTCTAGAAGAGTTGAGTGAGTGCACTTCACTCAATGCCAGAAGGCCTAAAATCATTGATAGTAGATCTAGCATTCAAAGCCTCAATGTTGTTGTACTCAAAATTAGTTAAGTCTAGAAGCATTGAGTGAAGGATGTTCACTTAACGCCTACTCAAAAAGAAATCTATCTAAGTACAGAAGGGTTGAGTGAAGAAGGCTCACTCAATGCCTTATAAATAATTCAGTAAAGTCCAAAAGCGTTGAGTCACAAAGCTTCACTCAACGCCTTCATTCAGAAATTCGGTACAAGTACAGAAGTTTGAGTTTAGAAGCATCACTCAATGCCTTCAGTCAGGATAACTGCCAAGTCTAGAAGCATTGAGTAAAGTAGCTTCACTCAACGTCTTCAACCAGAATAATTCTGCCAAGTACAAATGCATTATGTGATGAAGTTTCAATCAATGCACTATCAGTTTAGTTGTTTGGGACAAAAGCATTGAGAGATGAAGGCTTACTCAATGCATCAACAAACAGATTTTTTACTGAGTATTTTTGCATTGAGACACAATGCTTCACTCAACTCCTGTGCAAATTGACTGTGAAAAATGGTAAGTCCACAAGCAATAAGTCATGTTGACGTCGTTCAACTTCAAACTAAGCAGTATTTGCGCACTATAAGCCAAATGTCGTTGAATACTATCTGAACAGCAGTTAAAGCTAAAGTAACTTTATAGTTACTATTTAGGCTTGCCCTTACAGATCAAAGAGCCATTGATGACGGGATATAAAAAGACCTTATAGAGAAATTTAAAAGAGCTCCTCAATCTATCACTCTCGGATTTACAGAAGAGTTATAAAATACAGAAATTTACTTGATGGTTAAAGTGATAAGAATAAAAAATCTCTAAGTTATCTTCAACAAGAATAGAAAATAATATTTTCTTTAAAAGATGGAGTAGCAGTGCACTCAAGAATGTTGTTGTTCATCTTCAAGGCCACTGCTTTCTACACTGATATATTAAACCTTGAAGAAATAGAGCTATGCATCAGTTCTTCTCAGCACAAGCAAAACTACTGTGAAGATCAATAATCTTGTAGCTGTGAAGAGTTAGGATTGGGTTTACTCAGTTCAGGAAGGTGACTTAGTGGACCTTTCTCTGGAGTCAATCATCGCAAAATCCTTACTCAATATGTAAGATCATTATTTGATCTGAGCCGTAAGCCTGTGTTATAAATACTGAGTGTAGGAGCTAAGCCTTTGAGTTGTAGGATCCTTTTTAGCATTTGAGGTAATGTGCCTGAGGTAGGATCTATGTCTAAATCTGAAGTGGGAGATCTATAAAGATCTGAGTGTAGGGTTACTAAGCCTGAGATAGGAGTTATTATACTTTGAGTTGCAGGAGTGAGATTCACTCTGAGGTGTATGATCCTGAGGGATTTGAGGTGTAAGCTCAAGTAGCTGAGCAAAAGGAGGAGTTAGACGAATCTAGCTCAATGCTAGATAGGTGAAGGGGGAAGTGTATGTACCCTAGATAGGGGAACCACTACAAATTCGTGTGTGTTGTTGTCACTCTTGAAAGCTAAACAAATAAATCTAACACACCACTTGACCAAAGCTTAAAAATCCTAAAAAGATTTAAAACATACCTATTCACCCCCTATGTGTGAAGCTACTCTTGTACAAAGACTTTCATAACTCCAGAGGCTAGAAATAGCTTCGAAGTTTTTTGGCGAGGTCGTGTGCTTAGTACGAACCTTCGCTCAGGAATTCACCATGCTTCCCTTAAAGCTCAAAGGTTACATCTGGCTCCAAGGCATGATGTTCTTCTTCACGGGAGCACTGCCACCAAGGCTCTACTTCAGTATGATCACTTACATTGAGGCTCGTTGGACTTGGAGAGTTTTCCCAGCTGGAACGATTCCATCAAAGTTCCATCGACTTATCAATTTTCCCAACTAGAGCGCCTCCATCGAGACTCTAAGGAATTAGTTTATTTTTCATCATTTTCGTACTTCGTACTTGTGACGGAGAGGTGGTCTGTCACCCTCTAGGGAATCATCCCAAATTTTTGTATTCTCCAATAAAAATTGATTTTAGCCCGATGCAAATGCGACCACATGGTTTTTCTCCTCTTTCCGGGTTTTCCACATCAAAAAAGCCTTTTATCATTTACTGACGTTTTTCTTAGATTGTTTGTGCGGTGGATCTGACTCTGAGCTAAGATGATCTGATTTTCCGAACCAGGAAAAAATCGAGTGACCCGCAATAAGAAGAATTTCTAATTTCTAATCCTTAAATTTGTATAGTCTAGCACTCTCTCAAAAAAAAAAGAATACACGACACAGGATAAATTTTTAGGTCTAATATCCGGACCCTAAATATGGTTCGGGTGATATCTGACTATACGAGCAACGATCAGACCACCAGCAAAATTCATGTTTTAAAAATCAAGAAATAATATCCGAATGGATTTTAAAAGGCTCGAAATCCTGATGGTTTTTTTTAAAAAATTATATGTAAATAAGATTTTTAAATGACGATATAAATTCTAATTAATATTTTAGAGTTTGTTTTATAAAAAACTATTTTTGATTAGGGTAAAATCAAATCATTTTTTTGGGGGGGCAGGGTGGCGTGGACCGTGCTTTTTGTGTGCGTCCTAGACCAAAAATTCCCACCATAAGCACGCACACACACACACAAGTGATAAACACATGACTCCGCCCCTACGGTCAATTGCAACAGTACCTTGATTGTGATAGGTTCAGGGATCTGCCCCTATTAATTGTTTAGTGCAGTTTACAATATATACAATATTAATTAATTAGTGAAAAATAGTAATACAAATTTTTTTATTAAAAAAATTCGCATCATGATGAATATATCATCATGCATGTTAAATTAGCAATAATGAAGTTAAATGGTTTAATTGTGGCTCTTTGATAATACCACTGATATGCATAATAACATCCTTCCTTGAATAGACCGCTAACATGTATAATAACATCCTACCATAGTAGGTAGGCGTGCAAAAAAGACCTAGTAGAACTAGGTCGAACTCGGGCCTTCCAAACCCTTGCCTTTTGTCTGCCATACCTAGGCCGGGTCCTCGGACAAACTGGGCCCAGGCCGGACCAGATCCCTCTTTAAAAGAGGGGCTTGAGGTAGCCTACCAGACTGGGCCCAGTAAGGCCAGGCTAGGCATGAGTCTGGTAGATTCCCAAATAAAAGAGTTGGGGGCCTTTGCAATGCCCCTGATTTTTCGGTGTTTATTTTATTTCCCGTAGTGACCTATTTTTGTACATCAGGGCATTAGGTTGACACATAGTTAACAGGTGATGTTTATTGGAGCTTGGGTTTGCTCAGTGGGTTTTCTTGTGTGGTTGGTTTTTTGTTTGGTGGTGCACCTCCCCTCGCGAGCAGGGTCTGTTTTGGTGACTCAGTAGAGCTTTTTATAGGGATGTGGTGGCGTTTTGTTTCTCTGGTGGTATTTTAACATGGTTTAGTTTGTCGTATTGGGATTTTGACTTCGTCGTTGGTTTCGTAGCGGCGGTATTTTGCTACGGTGCGATTTTCAAAGATTTTGAGTTAGTTGGGAGTTCGGGTCATGTTTGAACTATTATTTATTAAATGTTTTATATCATATTAATTAATTATGTACATATATACGGTCGGAATTAGGTCGTGTATTGATGCGTGGAAACGGAGAGAGGAGAAGGTTGTCGCGGTCACCAGTAGCTAACGGGTTTGTTCGGTCTCACAAGCGGCTATGATTAGAGAAGAAGGTTGCAGGGATAACAGAAAGGTTGTTGAGGATGCAAGGAAAATCTTCCGACTGCTCGAGAGTGGAGCAAGCGCTTGATCAAGGGTTGCAGGGATAGAGGAGAGGAGGATGTTGATCCAAGTGCGGAGATGGTCGAGAGGTTGATTAGTAACTATCGAGCAGACGGTTACATTGATGGTTGCGTTTGCAGGTTAATGCCGAGAGAAGGTGAGTTGAGAAGAAGAGGCGGCCGCTAGCAGTGGCAACAACAGACTTCGCCTTCCGCGTCTTAAATACCACTCTTGCGACGGGATTTCCTTTGATTAATATTCAGTTTTACAGCTTGAGTTGCACCTTTACATGGAAAGCAAATAAAGGGTACATAGGGGGAATGTTGGAGGCTAAGGAAAGAAGTTTCCAGAGGAGGTCGTGCAGACTGAGAAGTAAGGTCAGCAAAGTGGACAGGGGAGGTGGCGCGGACTGGAAAGTGGAATCTACATGGTCTGATGCTTGTCCTTGCCGGAGGTTGCCCTTTTGTCTCTATGTCATCACGAATGAGATGTATGGGGGCTATTTATAGGACCGAGGAGGTAACAACTTTTTTTAATGTCACCCCCGGTGAGTCGGTGATTTGTGCGAGTAGAACAAGGTGTCCGCCGAGTCCGGACCATACTGTGCAGCTAGGGACTTATCTTGTGGAGCTGATCTGTTATTGGCAGGCTGAGGAGGCAGTCGACATCCTCTAGGGGACCTGGAGGCAAGTCGCCATCTTCTGGGTGACCTGGAGGATGGTCGTCATCTTCTGGGTGACCTGGAGGCATGCCGTCATCTTCTAGGTGACCTGGAGGTAGGTCGTCATCTTCTGGGTGACCTGGAGGTAGGTCATCATCATATGGGTGACCTGGAGGAAGGTCGTCATCTTTTGGGCAACCTAGATGCAGGTTATCATCTTCTGGGCAACCTGGAGGCAGGTCGTCATCTTCTGGGTGATCCTGGAGGCAGGTCGTCATCTTCTGGGCAACCTGGAGGCAGGTCGTCATCTTTTGGGCGACCTGGAGGCTGGTCATCACCTTCTGGGTGACCTGGAGGCAGGTCGTCATCTTCTAGGCGACCTGGAGCCAGGTCGTGATCTTCCGGGCGACCTAGAGGCAGGTCATCATCTTTTGGGTGACCTGTAGGCAGTTCGTCATCTTCTGGGTGACCGGGAGGTAGGTCGTCATCTTCTTGGCAGACTGGGACGTACTAGAGGGCTGTCTGCACCAATCGGATGGAGAGAACCATCATGCTGTTAGCTGTTCTAACCTCACGGCATGTAGGGGTGGACTGAGAATGTAGTCCGCAGCCCCTGCAGAACAAGCGGCCGCTGTGCGACCTGGGCGGTCAGACTAGGGAGACCGCCCTTACCAAATGGCCTAATCAGATAGAGAAGTCTGTCTGCCCATCCTTAGACTGGTCGCTACCTTCAGGGAGAAGCTGGAGTAGGCCGCGACTTACGAGCTGGCTATCTTGGGAGGGATCACCAATTTCTGGTTAACATAATCCCCGCTCTTTTTTTAAGTCCTGAAGGGAACTTCGAAAAAGTAGGAGATCCACGAAAATCGTGATCCACCCCTTATAAAAGTAAGAGGTAAGGAGAGATAGAATCTGATGTCTCTCCTTAGACGTAGTCTGCCAATGCCAATCTTATTCTTGTAAAGGCAAAGTTAATGGTAAGCAAATAAAGGAGGGTACACCCTGTGTGTACCTAAATTGCCTTTGCAAAATGAAGAAGACATGAATGTCTTCCACTGAGCTCTATAAAACAAAGATGAGAAGAAAAGCACGGAATACTAATATCTTGCAAATAACTGATGGAGGCTTACAAACACATATTATCCTCTAGAAAAGGAAGAGTAAGTAGTAGGCGTGAAAGAAAAATAAGTTGCAAGTACTAGAAGGGACTTGCAAGCATCTGCTAGTTTCTGCAAAAGAGAAGTTATACGCAGATATGAATGAAATATTAAGCTGCAAGTACCTGAAAGGAACTCGCAAGTATCTGCTAATCTCTGCAAGAAAAGAGTTAGAAGCAGATATGAAATAAAATCTAAGCTGCAAGTACCTGGAGGGAACTTGAAAGTATCTGTTGAAATCTGCAAGAAAAGAGTTAGAAGTAGATATGTAAGAAAAATAAAGCTGCAAGTACCTGAAAGGAACTCGCAAGTATCTGCTAATCTCTGCATGAAAAGAGTTAGAAGCAGATATGAAAGAAAAGTTAAGCTACAAGTACCTAGAGGGAACTTGCAAGTATCTACTGAACTCTACAAGAAAAGAGTTAGAAACATATATGAAAGAAAAGCTAAGCTGCAAGTATCTGGAGGGAACTTGAAAATATCTGCTGATCTCTGCAAGAAAAGTGTTAAAAGCATATATAAAAGAAAAGCTAAGCTGCAAGTATTAGAGGGAACTTGCAAATATCTGCTGATCTCTGCAAGAAAAGAGTTAGAAGCATATATGAAAGAAAAATTAAGCTATAAGTACCTAAATGGAACTTGCAAATGCTATCTATTGATATGATAAGATAGATATGATCGGGTAGCAGAAGAAATGTTTGAAGAATTCTGCTGATAACCGCATAAAGATCAAACTGCAATAGTGATGATATTTTGAATATGAAGTCCAGATCATTAAGATGAAACCATCTCAATTAGACTCCAATAACATGGCTTGTTAATCAAGGAGAACCGGATACTTTGATCAATGATTTGAGTCATTAACATTTGATAACAGTAATAAAGAGCTTGTAAATTATCACCTGATAGAACTTCTTGCAATCAGTGCATAAAAGATGAGAATAAGCAAAAATGAATGTTGTAAATCCTTTTGATAAGTCGGATTTAACCTGTTAACCTGTGAAAGAGGCAGTTGATAAAAAGAGGTCTATACTCGGAGATGACTAAGAAAGGTCGGATGCTCCAACAAGTGTTCCCTGTGGGCCTTATGCATCGCTTGCCCGAAAAAGGTCATCACGAGTGTAGTCCTACTTAGTGCGGGCTAGCCGCGCATCCTTTAGAAGGGCATAAAAGAGAAAAGCATAGGAAATCCTGAGGTGGATCGTCAGATATACTGCTCTCATGCCTCGGGTTACAACAACGCTGATCACGGAGTTGTGGGCTCCGCGCCAAGTGGTCTATAGCATTGCTCGCCCGTGGAAAGAACAACGGAGTTATGGACCCGCGAAACTATGGATTGAGAGTACCATAGAGTATTCAGCCATCACAGTCGTGAGATGATCGAAGCGACAAGGCTACGCTTTATCGTCATTTCTTATCAACCAAAGATCATCGTAACTATAATATATCCTTTGTGAAGCACAGCAGAGCTAACACATGGGACCTCTCTTGATGCACACTTTGTGTTAGATGCTGGGCAAGATCCGTAGTCCTGTAATCCACCGCACGACGGTTAGACGACACCCATTACACATATGCGAACACTCCCCGCGATATGTGGTCATTGTGGTCTTACACTGGAGTCCAACCTCGAGGGGACCCTTAGGAAGACTCGGCGATGTCTCGGTGGTTCAGTGATCTCTTTGTAAAGGAGAAAATATAGGAGAAAGCATTTCAAAAAGGAAAAAGTGTCAGTATGTGATCTCTGTCGTAAACTTTATTAAAAAGAATGAATACTAAAAAGTGTTTTAGAAAGATAATGTTTAAAATGTAATGATGAAATAACCAGCCATGATTGTGAGGAGCCTTGGGAACTTTGTTATTTTTACTTCAGAATAATCTTCCAAACTTGCCCTCGTCAACGACATCAATGGTATCGTTAATAACGAGGTAAGGGTATTCGTTGATTTGGCTCACTCCTTTTGAGCAACAAGAAGTGTCTGCTACCTCTTCGTATTTTGAAGTTGATGTATTAGAGTGATTATCTTTGAGGAGCAGGTCATGCATCTTACCCTGCCTCAGCATCCTTTGTACTAGTTGACGAGTTCTTGGCAATTTTTAGTTGAGTGCCCTGGCACTTTATTAAATTCGCATATGGGTCCGAATCTTTAGATCTTTAATCAGCTGGCTGGTAAGGCCTTTTGAAATTAGCCCTACCCTTCATGACTTGGCTTACTTCTTGCATGACCATATCTAGTTCAGACTCTAACAATTCATCATCTTGTTGCTGATGAATCGAAGCTGTTTGCATAGCTGGGACTGATAGTAGTAACAATTGATCTTGAGCACGATCATGACTCGGGAAGGGGGGTCGATGATGTTGAAATCTTCTTCCCTTCCTTGAGTGGGATGGAAAATCTTTCCGAGGAGATCTCAGATGTTGCCTGTAAGAAGGAGAATCCTTCTTTGCTATAATCCTGGAGATGAAGCTGGGGTTGCCCTTCTCACCTCGAATGTATGAGTTGGATAAGCCAATCAACTCTTGGTATGTTCTTGGTGTTCGGACATTAGCTTCAAACATTAGTGGCACTTCACGTAAGTCATATATTAGAGCCACCTGATATATTTCTTGATGAAAGATCTCAATATCTAAAATCTCTTTCTGGAATTGATCTACAAATTGAGACCAAGTATCGTTCTTTCGTTGCCTGATCTCAAAGAGGGCTTCTGGACTGCAATTTCTCTTTGTTGAAGTAGAAAACCATAGCAAGAACTCCCTTCACAGATCAGCGAAGGAAGTGATGGAATGAGGGCGCAAACCATAGAATCAATCCCTCACTTGTCCATCAAAGGTTTTTACAAGGAGCTTACACTTCGTAGCATCTGAGAGAGTCTTGAGAGCTACGGCTGATTCAAAAGCTTGAAGATGCTTCATTGGATCTGTCTCTCCAGTGTAAGTTAGCAACCGCGGCTCTCTGAAATTGGTTGGAGTTATTTCATGTCGAACATTTTCTAAAAATGTCAATGGCTCTTCCTGCTCCCCTACAACATAAGGAAAGAACGGAGCATAAGTTGTAGCTATAAAAGGAGCTGGAGGAAAGAACGGAAAAGCTACTGCAGGAGGAGCCAAGGCAGGAGCTGATGACTAAGGATGACTTTGCTGTGCTTCCCTGGGAAGCTACCTGGAAGAAGCTTTGACAAGCTGCAAACTCGTCATTTTGAGGTCGTAAAGGGCCTGCAGGCCCTTACGGAAAGGTTGGTGTGTAAGGAGGATAGGCTGGAGGATAAGCCGGAGTATAAGCTTGCTTATTCTCCAATGTTGGGGTTGGATTGACTGGAGGAATATGTGATGATGTTGATTGCATCTCTAATCGCTGCGCGATTGCAGCTAGAGTGTGGTTGATTGACAAAAATTGTTGGGCGGTTTCACAGCGTGATTGCTCTAAGGCTTCCCATAGTGAGTCCTCACCATGACTTAGTGCAAATTTCTCGGCTGATTGATGATCCGACATGGATAACTATTGTTTTTCACCATCTGTTTGAGATCTGAAGGCCGCATGTTAATTGTTGATGCATTGAAACGGAGAGAGGAGAAGGTTGTCGCGGGCACCAGCAGCTAACGGGCGTGTTCAGTCTCACAAGCGGCTATGATTGGAGAAGAAGGTTGCGGGGATAACAGAGAGGTTGTTGAGGATGCAAGGAAAAGCTTCTGAGTGCTCGAGAGTGGAGCAAGGCCTTGATCAAGGGTTACAGGGATAGAGGAGAGGAGGATGTTGATCTGAGTGCGGATATGGTCGAGAGGTTGATCAGTAACTATCGAGCAGACGGTTACATTGATGATTGTGCTTGCAGGTTGACATTGAGAGAAGTGAGTTGAGAAGAAGAGGTCGCCGCTAGCAGTGACAACAGCAAACTTCGCACGCCGTGGCTTAAATGCCACTCTTGCGAAGGGCTTTCCTTTGATTAATATTCAGTTATTACAACTTGAGTTGCACCTTTACATGGAAAGCAAATAAAGGGTATATATGGGGAAGCTAGCGGCTAAGGAGAGATGTTGCCAGAGGAGGTCGCGCCGGCTTAGAAGTAAGGTCGGCATAGAGGACAGGTGAGGTCACGCATACTACAAAGTGCAGTCTGCAAGGTCTGATGCTTGACCTTGTCGGAGGTTGCCCTCGAGTCTCTATGTCATCACGAATGAGAGGTATGGGGGCTATTTATAGGCCCGAGGAGGTAACGACTTTTGGTAATGTCACCCTCGGTGACTCGGTGATTTGTGCGAGTAAAACAAGGTGTCTGCCGATTCCGCTCCATGCTATGCGGTTAGGGACTTATCTTCTGAAGCTGATCTGCTGTGGGCAGGCTGAGGAGGCAGGTAGTCATCTTCTGGGTGACCTGGAGGCAAGTCGTTATCTTTTGGATGACCTGGAGGCTGGTCGTCATCTTTTGGGCAACCTAGAGGCAGGTCGTCAACTTCTGGGTGACCTGGAGGCAGGTCGTCATCTTCTGGGCGACCTGGAGGTAGGTCGTCATCTTCTTGGTGACATGGAGGCAGGTCGTCATCTTCTGCATGACCCGGAGGCATGTCGTCATCTTTTGGGTGACTTGGAGGCAGGTCGTCATCTTCTGGGCGACTTGGAGGTATGTCGTCATCTTCTGGGCGACCTGGAGGCTGGTTGTCATCTTCTGTGTGACCTGGAGGCAAGTCGTCTTCTTCTGGGTGACCTGGAGGCCTCTCATCATCTTTTGGGTGACCTGGAGGCAGGTCGTCATCTTCTGGGCGACTTGGAGGCAGGTCGTCATCTTTTGGATGACCTGGAGGCTGGTTGTCATCTTCTGGGCGACCTGGAGGCAAGTCGTCATCTTATGGGCGACCTAGAGGTAGGTCGTCATCTTCTTGGCAACCTGGAGGCAGGTCATCATCTTCTTGGAGACCTAGAGGCAGGTCGTCATCTTCTGGATGACCTGGAGGCAGGTCATCATCTTCTGGGCGACCTGGAGGCAGGTCGTCATCTTCTACACGACTTGAAGGCAGGTTGTCATTTTCTTGGCAGACTGGGACGTACCCGAGAGCTGTCCGCACCTATCGAAATGGAGAGAACAATCGTGCGGTTAGCTTATCTAACCTCGCGGCCTGCAGGGGCGGACTGAGAAAGCAGTCTACACCCCCTACAGAACAAGCGGTCGTTGCGCAACCTGGGCGATCATACCGGGGAGACCGCCACTACCACGTGGCCTGAGGGGACAGAGAAGTCCGTCCGCCCATCCTTATAGTGGTCGTGACCTCGAGGGAGAATCTGAAGCAGACCACGACTTTCGAGCAGGCTATCTTGGGAGGGATCACCGATTCCTGGGTTAACATTACGAATACCTTGTTCATCGTCTTCCTAAACCGACGGGCGCTGTTTCGCGAAATGGAAAAGGAGCGGAAGACGGGTGTGCATTAGGACGATGATAAAGGGAGTTCCGACAGTCGGTTTCGATAATGGAGTAGAGATTTGGAAAGCTCTCGCAGAGAGCTACAAGATTGTGGTAAGATCTTCCCGTTTCCCCGATTTTTAGGTGTTAGGGTTAGTAATTTTTACCTATTTTCCCCTCCAAAAGTTTTAGGAAACGTTACTAGGATCATTTGGTGGCCGATCCTTGTCGCGGTGCGAGCTGGCGTCTTTTCCGGAGTTTTTGAGACAAGTGGATTTCCCCCTTGCATGCCCATTTTCTTGTTATTTTCTTCCCATCCTTACTCCTCCTTTAGAGAGTAGGAGTGGTGTAGGTAGATCCATGGAAAGAATCCCTAGGTTAGGGCAAAAATTTGGCTAAAATTCAGAAAATAAGAATAGAGACTAAGCATAATTCGACGAGTTTAGTTTTTGAATTTCGTCTGGTATCGATGGTGAATTATGTAGAATAAGGTAGGTTAGCCGGGTAATAATCTGTCGTAAGTCGTTAAGTAGAATTAAACGAATATAACTTGCCTAATTCGTCGAGTATCGCCAAATTTTCCTTAGGGCATTTCTGTCAGGTAAGGTGAAGTTTAGTCTAAGGTAGATTCAGCGTGTATCGTGAGGTTGAATCTGTCGAATATCATAGAATTGCTAAGGAAAATTCAATGTGTATTATAGGAATTCGTCGAGTATCGTTAGTACATAATGGCCGATAATGTAGAATTCGTCGAGTATCAGAAGTCTTATATGCCGGGCATAGTAGAAATTCGTCGACTATCCTTGTATTTCGTCGGGTATACTCGCCGAATTTGGACATGACTTGGTAAATTTTACCATTTAGTGTATGATTCATCGTGTATGGTCCTTAGTGTAATTTTAGGGTGTGTTTAGGTATGTCTTTGGGTTTAGGCTTGGTTTTGGGGTTGGGGTGTTTGGGTATGATGTTTCCTTCTCCCAGGTAGGTTGGCAGTAGATAAAGGACCACCAACTACATGCCGATTTTTGGTCATTACACTAAGTGGTTTGGTTTGGTTTGGTCTCTGTTTTGTGGACTGTTGGGTTGTTTTTTGGCTAGGTTGTTACCACCGTTGTGCCCTTTTGAGACATTTGGGTTTGGCAGTTCGAGTTTGGGCATTTTGGTCACCGACTGCGGTCGGGTTGTTTTTAACACATATTAGTGACTCACATTTTCGATCTATTTTGTGCTCAGTTTTCTTCTTAGATTATCCTACGCTATTTTTGCTAATCCTTTCAGATTTTATTGTAGCGTGGCTTTGTTCCTAACTTTGTGCATATGTTCATTCAAATTCTTTATTGCAGACTTTTACTTTACCTATTTTAGTTGACTAATCAGCTCTAGTTTTCAACATTCCTTATAGTGAGGTTTGATAAACTCTTTCTTGCCATTATACTTTTGCTAGCTTATTTATTTTTCCACTTGTATTTTCTTTCTGAGGTGTTCTTCTTTTGAATGCCTCAGGTTCAGGGCTATAGCCGGTGAAGCGACTGAGTTGGGTTGTAGCTTTTGGACTGCATTTGTTGTAGCAGTTTTCCTCCCCGTCATGAGGTAGTTGCTTTGGTTTTTAGTTCAGATTTGCGTACTTTTAGTGTGTTTGTGTCTGGTTGTTGATGCCCACTAGTAGTTTTCTTTTTATTGAATACTCTGCTAACTGCTGGTTTACCTTTTTGTGGTTGTTTTTACTTGATCTCTTGGAAGGTTTTATGCTTGGTTGCATGTTAAGTCTTTTAAAGTATAAAGAAATAGTATTAATACTATATTTAAATAGTCGTAAAATCTACTTTCTCTATTATTATAAATCTAGAGTCTTGCATACCATGAGTTATCCTCCGGGGATGTTTATACTCATGTAGGATTTATAATCTTGTAAATAAAGTATTTTTCCCCAATGTATAACTATCTTTTCTTGTGAACTAGATGAGCCACTGAGACAAGGTATATGGCTAACCACTTAACTTAAATTGGATTTTCTCTAAATAACTTATAACACTTTCGTAATGGTGCTTAGTTGGAGTTTTGCCTGAACGTCTGTAGATATCCCCTACTAACGTGGCATCATGACGCGCATTTTCCCTTACTCTGATACATTGTAAAATGCGGAGAAAATGCGGGTTGTGATATTTGGTATCAGAGGGAGATTGTTTGATAATTGGTCGAACAACTATCTCTGATTAGTGTTTATCGTCTAATTACATTTCATACACACACCAATGTGTCATCTCCATGTCTTCGCTGAAGCATGAACACTATACTCATAAGCATGATAAGAAGTATACGAGGTATATTATGTAGTATGAGATGCATAATGTGTTTGTATATGGATCCACCATAGGTGGGAACATGTGGCGGCTCTGCAGTATGGGATGCATAACCACCATCACATGGATGCTCATTAACATGATTATATTTCATTGCATGTGATATTTTGTAGTATAGGATGCATAACATTTCATATGTATGCCTCTCAAAACATGCATTAAGGCCTTTTAGATTGCATACCATAACATGCATGATATAACATTGCATCAGCACACATGCCAGACTAAAGATTTACATGATGACATACGTACAAACATGGTTTTGAATCAAAAAGAATAAGAGTTCATGCATTCACGGTTTAGGCTCATGAATCAATAGGATGCCGGTGTATCGTCCTAAGTTTAGGCATGACATCAAAATTGAAAATCCCAGAGCATGGGCAAGTATTTAATTATGTATTGTCTAAACTAAGTTGTTTGGAACTTGCTGTTAAGCAAGGTTTTGATTAGATATTCGTTGTAGGTTTATAATGTCGAGACGTCCTGTGAAAATATCGACTCCCCTATCGAAGGGAGAATCATCTGGAGCGCAGAGTGAGGCCATAATAGAAGGATTGTAGTAGAGCAATGAGGCTTTATCGAGGCATATGTTGGAGATGTAGTCGCAGATCCATGCGTTGTTATCGGTTGTTGCTAGTCAGCAACCTAGAGTGCAGGACCAGACTGTGTGTCAGACTGTTCCTATTCCCCCTGCTCCTTTGGTTTCCCCGGTGTTGTTGCCTCCAGAGATGACATTTATTTCACATTTCCAGAGATTGGGACCCCTACCTATGATGGTAGAGTGGATTTTGTTGCTTTGGATGATTGGATAATATGCATCGTGGAGATGTTTGCTTACTCAAGAGTTTCAGCAGACCAGAGGGTGACGGTCGCTGTATATCAACTGAAGGGACTTACTAAGAGTTAGGGGCTGAGGGAGAAGGAAAACCTTAAGGATGGGTGTTCATGGGAATCCTTCAAGGAGTTGCTGCTAAAGAAGTTTCTGCCATCGGCCGAGAGAGATCGTTTGATGAATGACTTTCTGCACCTTAAGCAATGGCAGCTTACTGTCACTGAGTATGAGGTGGAGTTCAGCAAAATGTGTCGTTTTGCCCCGGACATGGTGTCTTCAAAGTCTAATCGAGTTAACTGTTTTCTGGGTTGTCTTAGGAATGACATCTAACAAATAGCTAGTGCTTACAGATCTGAATGCTATGCTGAAGTTGTGGAGGCTGCTCTAAAGGTTGAGGCGATCGACAATGCCAATAATTGTGGTCAACAAATGAGAAAAGATAAGAGAAAGAATGGCAAGGGTAAGAGTTCCTAAGAATCTGGAGCTGCTTCGAGGAAACTGAATAAACTATTATGTAGTTTCTGCGGCCAGCCATTCCATCAGTTCGAGAAATGCTTCAAGATTATACAAGATCAGAAGAAGCAAGAGCAAGTTCATGTGATTCAGAGTGCTCCTAATGGAGATTTCGTTTGTTCTGCGTGTAAGTGGAGGGAGCACGACGCTGCCCATTGTTAGGGAAAAGAGAGAGTCTGCTTCCAGTGCAGACATTAAGGACATTTTTGGTCAAAGTGCCCGCAGGCTCAGCCCCCGTTGCAACCAGTTCCACTTCAGGCCTTGCTGCTGCCACACCATTAGACAATGGGAAGGGCAAGCTGAACATGGTGTCTTTGGAGGAATCTCAAATGTCATCACAAGTGAGTTTAGGTTATATATTAACCTAGTTCTAACTTTTAATTGTTATTGTAGTTTCGACGTTCGTTCCCTTAGTTGCGTATGCGATTTTATAGAAAAGTTTAAGGTCAAGACGTGCTGGGTGTGTGTTTTTTCAATTCTAATACTACACACTCGTTCGTGCCTAGAACCTTCGTAGTGCATCACTAGTTGACCCTCGATCTTATTTGCGATGTATTTTGCGTCAAGTTTCCCTCTGGTGATTTTCTGGTATCAGACTAAGGCATTTAGAGTTGTCCGATTCAGTTAGGAGAATTTCTAGCCATTGCCGATCTGAAGGTCGTAGACTTGGATGATTTTGATGTGATTTTGGGGATGGACTGGTTGTCCAATTATGATGCGGTCATCCAATGCAAGGTCAAGCACTTGGACTTTCAGATGGATAACGGTCAACCCAGGAGTGTTTACAGTTTCCCACGTCAAGTTTCTCCGATTATTTTTGTGATACGTGCCCGGAAGCTTGTAAATTCCAGATGTTTTGCCAGTTTGGTTTCAGTGTTGGCTACCGATAGTAGTTTGCCACGAGTTGAGGAGATTGTTATTGTGCACGAGTTCCCTGATGTATTTCCTGATAATCTTGCAGGTCTTCTGCCTGAGAGAGAAATGGAGTTCATCATAGATTTGGAGACGGGTACCCGTCCTATTGCTAAGGCGCCGTACCGTATGACCCCGCGTGAGCTGGAGGAGCTGCGTACCCATTTGGATGAGTTGATTTAGAATGTATTTATTAGACCGAGTTATTCACCGTGGGGTGCTCCTGTGTTGTTTATGAAGAAAAGGGATGGAACGATGATGTTGTGCATCGATTATAGAGAGCTGAAAAAGGTGACCATCAAAAGTAGATATCCCCTGCCGAGGATTGATGACTTGTTTGATCAATTGCATAGTAGCACAATGTTTTCAAAGATTGATCTTCGTTCAGGCTTCTATCAGTTGAGCATTGTTGGGTACATTTGAAAATGTGTACTAGATTTGAAGAAGCCTCACCTTACTCAATGATATGCATCAAGGTGTATTTGATGTTGTTTTGAGTTTACATATGCAGGTTAAGAAAATGCAAGAATGCAGGAAAAGTTTCTAAGTCCACGAGTCAACACCAGAAGAACCTTTGTCGACACTTATGAAGGCTTGTGTCAACACTGGAGAAAAGCTGTGTCGACACCTGGAGTCAATTGTGTCGACACTTGGAAAGGTTGTGTCGACACCAGAAGAAAATGTGTCGACACACAGAGGCATTGTCGACACACAGAAAAGCTTAGTCGACATCAACTGTGTCGACACACAGAGGCAGTGTCGACACACAGAAGACTTTGTCGACATCAACTGTGTCGACACACAGGACTTGTGTCGACAAACAGCAGAGTTTCAACAAAGTTGATTCTTGTGAAGAGAAGAAGTGACTGTGTCGACACACACAGAACTAGTGTCGACATATTCTACAGAAGCTGTGTCGAGAAGCAGTGTCAACACCAAGGGAGCTGTGTCGACACCACCAAGGCTTGTGTCGACACTTTGTCTACTTGTGTCGACACATGATGAAGTTCAGTCTCGACACTTTGTTGACAGAGACAGAGTTTCAAGAAGTGACTGGAAGACTCGACAGCTGCCATAACCAACCGGTCTACTGCAACTGTCAGAGCTGTCAGAAGTTCGTTAAAAAACCGGATCAGCCGGTTATCATGGAGGAAGTCTATATAAAGACATTCTCTATCAACAGAAATATAATTACGAAGAAGTAACACACATGAGATAAAAAAGTAAACACGAAAAAGAACAAGATTTTCAACAGAAGATCTAAGAAGACATTCTCATGTGGTGATCTACTCAGAGTTTGTCAAGAGAATTCAAAGAAGAATTCAGAAGAATCTTCAGAATAATTTGGAGAGGGAAAGCTCCATCTATTCAAGTGAAGAAAGGGACTTACATCAACAAGTCTCTTAAGTGCAGATTCTGAACGAGTTTTCCAAGAAGAATTCAGATTGATTTCTGAATTTCAAGAAAGAAGTTGATTGAAGATCGACTTCAAAGGTGATCAACCCTACTGTGTTCAGATTCAAGAAGCTTTGAAGAAAGCTAAGTCAGATTGATCTCTAACATCAGATTTGTTCAAGAACTGATCAAGAAACCGTCTATCCTTTCTCACTCAACCAGGGTGGTGGTAAATTTCAGATTTACATCTATTTTTTGTAGAATCTTTTTAAGATCTGATTTATAAGCCTGATTTATAAAGGCTGAGTTGTAGGGGATTTAGTTCTCTGAGTGGTAGGCTATGTTGAAGGCTGAGGTAGGGCTGAGAGCCCGAGTTGTAGGAGATTTTCATCTCTGAGTTGTAGGCCTTGTTGAAGGCTGAGGTAGGGCAGATTGCCTGAGCTATAGGAGTGTGGACTCACTCTGAGTTATAGGAGCCTTGTTTGGGTTCTGAGCTGTAAGATCTGCGTATCTAAGGAGAATGAAAGAAGTTAGGTCGAATTTAGCACACTACTAGATAGGTGAAGGGGAAAGTGGATGTACCCATACCTTGGGGAACGACTATAAATCAGTGTGCCATCTGTGATTGTGTGTGGTATTATTATTCCTGTGCTGTGATAGTTGTAGAACTATCTGTTGCTTTTAATTACTTGAATTAATATTCTGCCTTAGAAGTAAAAAGGAATTGCACCTATTTACCCCCCCCCCCTCTAGGTGTTTAGGAACCAATTCTTTCAAGGATTTGTGAGACAGAGATACCACGGACAACCATTCGTTCACAACATGGACATTTTGAGTTTTTTGTAATGTCCTTTGGTTTGACCAATGCACCCTCTGCCTTTATGGATATGATGAGCAGAGTGTTTGAGGACTTCCTGGACCATTTTGTTGTTGTATTCATAGATGATGTTCTGGTATACTCCTGCAGTGCTGAAGAGAATGCACTGCACTTGCATCTAGTTTTGTCTTATTTGAGGGAGCATAAGTTGTATACCAAGCTAAGCAAGTGTAAGTTTTGGTTGCCTCAGGTTTCTTTTCTGTGTCATGTGGTTAATAAGGATGGAATTTCCGTGAACCCGTAAAAAATTGATGTCGTTATGGATTGGAATAGACCTGCTACCCCCAAAGAGATAAGGAGCTTCCTACGGCTAGTAGGCTATTATAGAAGATTTGTGAAGGGTTCTTCCTTGTCAGTACCACTGACGAAGCTTACCAAGAAGAATGCAGCCTTTGTTTGGAGCAAAAAGTGCGAAGAGGTTTTTCAGGAATTAAAATGAAGATTATGCACTACTCCGATTTTGGCCTTGCCTACCAAAGGGATAGAGTATGTTGTGTATGTGGACGCATCACACGTTGGACTTTTGCATGTTAATACAAGAAGGTAAAGTGATCGCATATGAGTCGAGGCAGTTAAAGACACATGAAAGGAATTACCCAACGCCTTAAAGTTATGGAGACATCTGTTATGTAATATCCCCAAAACAGCCAGACCCCCCCCCAGAGTGATTTTATCATGACTAAGTCATGATAAAATCCAGGGAGCATAGAAAACCTTGTAGACCTAGGCAAAAGGGATAAAGCACCTTGGTCTGCAAATAGTAAACTTTAAATACCCAACTTAGGGCTTGACTTTAGGGCTCCAACTTGACTCCTTAACCGCACCCCAACACCCCTAGGCCATCAAGGAGTCCAAAGTGACACCAAAAAGCACCATCAGTGGGCCTCCAATTTGGCCAATTGACCAAAATGCACTCTTAGGTCAAAAAGGGCAATCCTTCATTATCTACCTCAATCGACCACCATAACTTGATATTGACCCCACCATTAGATTCTAAACTTAATTAAGAGTGCAATGGACCCAAAAGCACCATCATGGGGTCACCCATTTGGTCAATTTGCCCAAAAATCCAATTTCCCCTAATTAGGTCAAATCACTTAAATTGACCCAACCAAGCCCAATCCACTTGGGCTAGCCTCAATTTAGGTTGGCTCATCAGTCCAAGGGAGCTGTAATTATCATTTATGTCACCCAATTTCGTGTAGGGTGACTAGGAGAGAGAGAACTCAATTTTTGCAAAAAATGGAGGAGAGAGAAAGTGAGAAAGTGGGCTATTCATGTTGGGGAAGGTGAATCATCCCTCCATTCTTCACTAATTAATTAGTATTCATCTCCCCTATCAGTTTTGAGGAGTTTCCAAAGGAATTGGGGCCAAGGGGAGGTGAATTTCAAAGTGTTTTCTCTCTGGACGAAATTCACCATTAATGGTGATAATTGCAATTCATGCCTTGACCCCTCCTCTCCGCAATTGATCCTTTAAACATCCTTAGGGAGTGGAGAGGAATGAAACGCTCATCTTTACCGAAGATTTTGACCCTCTGTCCACGGTTCGGTAAGGCTCCCAATGATCCAAAGTTGGGCATGGTGGGTCGACGATCGACGCTATTAATCCCTCCAAATCAGGTCCGATCCTCTTCCCCTCTCCTAGTGCTAGATCTAGATCATTTTAGGTCAGAAATCGGGCTCAATTGAGCCAGATTGGAGAGAAGGTTTTCAAAAATTTCCATGGTTTTTCAACCACTCGGGCTCGCCAGAATCGGCCTATCCGGCGGTCGTGCCACCGCCCGGCGATAGCACCCACCTCAACAAAGGTGGTGGCGGTGGTGGCCAACCAGGGAGGTGGCTCGGTGGCCGGGAAATAGGCTTGGAATAAGCTCCAGGTTCGGGCAACCATGGCCTTTAGCTGGAGGAAGAAGATGACCAGGAGCCCTCTGATCTGCTTCAAGATTCGTGCCCACACCTAACAACTCATCCAAATGCTTTAAAATTTGGAATATTGGCTTATCATAACCTTCCCCTTAGACTGTCAAAAAATCAGAATTTCTGGAAAAATATTTCTATAGTTTTTTGGAAAATTTAATAAACCATATTTAATTTAATTAGGTGCCTTAAACACCTCAAAAAACCCCCAAACTTTTGGTGGGTGATCTTGGGGGATATTATAAGGCTCTGAAAAAAATTGCATCCCATTTGGGTTTTCTTGATAGGGTATTTGTGTAGGCAAAGATTGACCTTTTAGGTCAAATTAGGGCAAAAGTGCTCTAAGTGTTCTTGAGTTAGCCAACCTCACCCAAAGGTGATGGAATTTTTCACTCTGCCCTCCTAGCACATAAAAAACCCCCACCACTGATTTTAGGTGGAAGTTGAAGGGTGGACCCCTAGAACTCTAGGGTAGGCTCTATGTGTTCTAACCTAGTGTTTGAAGGTCATGTGGTAATATGATCTCGAAATGACTTGAAATTTGGTGGAGAGGACTCTAGCATAGTTAAGGTCCTGTGGTAAAAATCTTACTGGATTTAGAGGTTGTTAAACCCCTCAAAACCCTAAGCCTAGTTTAGGGCATAAATCATATAATTGTATGTTAGGCTATTACAACTCTGTAAAAAGTTGTAAAACTTGGGTAGTGTAGTCATAGTGTTGGTATGAGTCTCTGGTGATTTTATTGGAAATTTTGGAACAATAATTTTAGTACCTCCTTTGCAATAAATGTGTTAACACTTGATAATCATTTGTTTATTATGATCTCATTGTTTACTGGTAAATTATATAATTTGGGCAGAGGAAGTTTTAGATCATTATGCTCATACAAGAATTTTGTTATAGTTTTTAGACGCATATTTCCAGTATTTACTTCACAAGCTTATAGGTGTGAAAACATGTTCAATAATAGAGTCAGAGCTCAATACTTGTTGGAAAATTGTGAAACTTAATCAGTGGTTTTCTTAGGCCAATTGCTCATGTTGAAATTTTATCACAATTTTTATATGTAAAATTTTTGTACTAATTTCATTAATTTATGAAAGTGGAATATTGTTCAAAATTAAAATTAGAGTTCATTATTCACTAAAAAATTAGGACACTTGGCCTGGAGTGTTTATAGATCATTATAGTCATGCTTGAATTTTCTCATAATTTCTGGAAGTTTATTCGCAGTATTGTTTCTTTAATTGATATTTATGAGTTTATATTCAAAATTTTGATTAGAGGCATGACTTTGCTGGAAAATTGGGAGTCTTTGAATTTACAGTAAAATAACTGCCTTGTATTTATCATAATTTTGTGAAGAATTTTGCATAAATGAAAAAGGTACTTCAAATTAAAACTAGGGCATTTGGATTTTTTTAGGAAAATAAATAAAATATCAGTCAAATTAGAAAAATTATAAGTTTCTGGATTTGTCGCATATTTGACATAATAGTTACCCCATAATAATTTTAGGTCATTTGGAAGAGTATTTGTGGTGTATACCTTGTACATGTCATATAGCCCTTGGTTTGTGAATAATAAGAAGAGGTAGTCTAGGCTACCATGGAGAGTCAAAGGTACTTAGGGTTTGCTCAACTGAAATATTAATAAAGGGCTGGTCAAGGGTAGAAAACAATAATAATAAGTGCCTTGAGAAAGGGAGCTTTGGGCTTTAGCCCATCGTATTTCCTAGTGCCCTTGAGAACCCTTCACCGGGCAGGCACTGAGCAGTCCAAGGTTAAACTTAAATCATAAGAATAATGTGAACAAGAGAAACTCCTAATAATAACGCCATCCTACACACACACGTTCACTTATCTTAGCTAAATTGGAAATGAATGGATAGTTTAGATCCACGGTTGGTGGGCTTTAGTTATAGAGATAACAGGACTTGATATTCCGGGGAGCTTTAGGCTCGTAACTTGGTGGACTCGGTAGTCCGGTGAGCTGGAGGCTTGGAATTTTATATATATATATATATATATATATATATATATATATATATATATATTATATATATATATATATATATATATATATATATATTGTCATGAGGCATGCACATAAATGTCGTGGGTCCTCGGTATTGGACGTTCGTTCGCATCGACGTCAAGACGTTGACTCGGCGGGTGTGGATATAACTTGGCCAAAGAAAGACTTGTGGATTTGCCAGCATTAGTACTCAGGGGCTCCACTATGTGTTCTTAGTGTTGAGGCGTACGTAAGGGCTAGGCTAGGAAGTGCGAATGCCAGTCTAGGAGTGTGGCGGCCCAGCCCACTGTCTCCGTTTACCACGACGGAAGGCTCCTGAGAGTTTAGCTAACTCCAAAACTGGGGAACTAAAAGTCTGTGTGCATAGAGTCGGGTGTGTGAGTTGCATTTGTATGATTCATGGCAGACATAACATAACATAAATCGTTGCATTTAAACCTGACACATATCATATAAATTAGTATAGGACATTTTATACAGTAGGCCCTGCAAAACGACCCCTTGGTCTATAGGGTTGATCACTATAAATCAGTGGTTACTTTTGTGTTACTGTTCTTACTTTTTGTTTAGCTCTTTTATATTAACCTTGCTGCTCAGCACTTTAGTTTACTATTATACTCCTATTATGTTTTACTGTCATACCTCTATTAGTTTAGGAGCCATCTATTTGTTATACACTCTGCCTTGTTGTCCTCCTCTTCACTCCTCTCCGCTCGGTGTCTAGGAGCCACTGGGAGAGTGGTTGGGGATTGTGACTGAGTCTTGTTTGACTCACGGTCCGTGGCCACAATATTTTAGGTGCACCAGATGGGAGACAGGTAGCATCCCCAGGAGATGCAGCACCAGTGGAGTACGGTGTAAATGGAGGTGGGCCAGTCTAGCTCAGGTCCACCTGCTTCTAGATCCGTGAGTGGCGACGCTTAGTTTTAGATATGCTTCCGCGAGTGACCTGTAGTGAGGATATGATGTACCGAGCATAAGCCTATTTTATTTTGTTTCATTATTTTCTCTTTTAGACCGTTATGATGTGAACAGTGGCTGTGTTTTCCTCTTTATGTATTATATTGTGGACTTGGATGTTAACTTCATTGTAATATACTTCATGTTGTTGGTGATCGATATGGACGGCAAAATGGATGTTTTGTGGTGTCAACCTCCCTGGGGGTTGGAGTCATCGCAAAATGGTGGTTCTGTGTTTAAGACCCTGGAGTTGAAAAAAAGAGGTTCTTACATGTTATATGATGCTCTGTGAAAGATTTATATTGATCACAAGAATTTGAAGTACGTCTTCACTCAAAAGGAATTGAATTTGAGCCTACGGAGGTGGTTAGAATATTTTGCAGATTATGATGTTGAGATTCAATACAATCCGAGCAAAGCTAATGTGGTAGCTGATGCCCTGAGTAGGAAGTCAGCCAAAATGGTTAACCTTTGTATGGACTCGTTGGTGGAGGAATTTCTTTTGAAGGATATATTGTAACGGCCTCCCCAGCCCACGCTCGTAAGGATGGCTGCTGGTACCACCAGCACCATGCTCAAAAGGGTTCAACCTAACTAGCTCTGTAAACCATGCACCCCAACCCCTCTCCATCCACATGCAGGTTATTTAGGCAGGGGATCGAACCCGAGACCTCATTGATAAGGAGTTTTCAAACCACTCCTCATCACCAACTGAGCTGCAGCTCAGTGGTGATGAGAAGTGGTTTGAAACTCCTTATCAAGGATGTCTCGGGTTCGATCCCCGACCTCAACAACCTGCCTGTGGATGGAGAGGGGTTGGGGTGTATGGTCTGCAGACCTAGTTAGGCTAAACCCTTTCGAGTGTTGTGTTATGGGTGCCGGCAGCCATCCTTGCGAGCGTAGGTTGGGGAGGCCGTTACAAAAAGTTCACGTTTTATAATGGTCGAGGCCCATCACCATGGGACCCAGCCAGACCGCCAGCCTACCAGAGTCCAGACCCGTGCCCACTGCTGGTAGTCAGCCAATCACATTTAAGCCTGCAGGCCATGCACCCCAACCCCTCTCCATGCATGTTTATCAGCAGCAGTGGGTTGTTGCCAATGGGGTTCGAACCACGGATCTTGATAAGACAGCTTTACGCCACTCCCTCATCACCAACTGAGCTGCATTTGTAACATCCCTCAAACAACTAGACCCCTATGAGTGGTTTTATCATGACTAGGTCATGACAAAACCCTAGTAAGCCCAACCAACACTACCGGGGTCTTCCTAGACCTAAAGTGGGGTCAATGGGTCACTATGGACCCATGGAGGGCAGTCAAAATGGTTAAGTTGACCTAAGTCAACTCTAACCCTAAATGGGTCAAACTGACCTACATATGGTCAACAGACCTCCCTTAGCCAAGTGGATACCACTCATGTCCTCCTAATACTAGAGTGAGGTCAATGGGTCGCCTAGGACCCATTGGAGTCAACCAAAGAGGCTAAGTTGACCTAAGTCAACCTTAGCCCTAAAATGGGTCAAGTGACCCCCAAGATGCCCAACCACCCCTACCCAAGTACTTCTAGACTTTAGGGGAGGCCCATTGGTCACCAAGGACCCATTGGGCTCAGCCCTACTGGCTAGTTTGACTAAGGTCAACTAATGTGTCAAAGTGGTCAAACTAGCCTAAATGGCTAACTCAAGCCCAATCCAAGTGGGCTAGGCCCCTACAAGTGTGGCCCATTGGTCTAGGAGGTGGTGAGGCACATTTTGGGCCCACCAAATTTAGAGTTTGGTGACTAGGAGAGAGAGAGGGAGTTACCCAAATTTGGAGGAGAGAGAAAGTAGAGCTTAATGGCCATCATGGCCATGGAGGCTCCATAACTCGTCCTTTTGATGGGGCTTTAACTCCTTGGAGGCAGGGGAGGAGTTTTCAGGAGTTGGCCGGCCAGTGGGGAGGCTCAGCCCCTCAATTTGGGTGAAACCGAAAAGACTAGGTTTAATGGCCTTAATGGTGTTTTGATGAATTGGGGAGTTACAAGCCTCTTCTCCCCAATTTCTTCTTTAAGAACCTTCACCAGGGTCAGAGCAGGCTTTTCCCCCGATCACATCTCGATTCCCTTGCCGTTGGTGTAGAAGTTGTAGAGGAGCCAAAGCTTGGTGTCCAACAGTGGAAAGGATGCACAATACCCGCTCTCAGGCCGCAATTCAGGTCCTCCTCTACTTCTTCATCCACGGGTAGATCTTAGGACTCATTAGGAATAAGGATCGGGCTCAACTGAGCACAATCGGGAGAAGTTTTCTCCAGATTTTTCCGCAAAATTTAACCTATCAGGTACGCCGGAATAGGCCCCTCCGACGGCAGTGCCGCTGATGAGTCCGATTTATATAGGGTTTTTCGGACTCATCTAGGCTAGTGTTCACGCGTTTGCCCTTCACTTTTAGTTCTATATCGTTCATACTTCTTCTTATCTATATTTCCATAGGACGTGCACACTTTGGCCCGTGTTTTGTATTTTTGTACTTTTATTGTTTGCACTCCTTATTGTGATTGCCTGGAATGTCTGCACATATCAGTGATTTGTTTTTCCTATTGGTACATGGGTCGTGTTCGTGTTCCAGGAGTGTTTGGAAACAGGAATACTGCGCACGATCATCGGATCTACTGTGCACGACCACTGGTTGTGCGTCGATGATCGTGTGCACTTCCCTTCCTTTTCCAAGTTCTGTCTGGACATACGCATGACCACTTGACACAGTGCGCACGACCACCAGTCGTGTGCCACTGATCGTGTGCATTGATTCCTCTTTTCCTGGAGTTCTGTCTGGGGTAATCGCACGACCATTGGACATAGTGCACACGACCACCGGTCGTACGCCATTACCCGTGCGCTGTACCCCAGTTCTTCTTCCTAATCTGCCATGCCAGTGCACACGATCACTGGACAAAGTGCGCACGACCATTGGTCATGCGCCCGTGATCGTGCGCATTATTCAATTCTGCTTTCTATGAATATGCAGGTGCCGCCCTAATTCCAAATAGCTCATTTTTCATCCGCCGTTTTCGTCTCTGAGGAGGGATTCCACCGTCCTCCTTCAATCTCTACCCTACGGAGGTGCTTCGGGCAAGCTTTCACCGCCAAATCCAAGCCAGAGCTTCCTCTCATCCTCCTCCATAATCTCTTGGGCTCCTTTCAAGCTTCAACGCCATAGCCATCAAGCAAAGGGAAGCTTGCAACTTTCGTCTGCTATCGTGATACGAAGAAGACGGGCCATTGGAAGGTGGTGACAGCCCTTCTCTTGTAATGCCCCGAAACTCAAAGGAGCAAAAGGGGGACGTTTTGGGCCAGTTTGGGTTCTAGCAGAAGGCACACGGCCTGGGACACGGGCGTGTCCCAGGGCGTGTCAAGCATGTGTCGACACTTAGCCGCGAAGACGTCGAGATTTACTCGATGATTCGTCGAGAGTGGGCACACGGCCTGCGACACAGGCGTGTCGCAGGGCGTGTCGACCCGTGTCGACACTTAGCCGCGAAGTCGTCGAGTTTTACTCGACGATTCGTCGAGAGTGGGCACACGGCCTGCGACACTGGCGTGTCGCAGGGCGTGTCGACCCGTGTCGACGATCGTCCCGGGGAGTCGTCGAGATTCGCTCGACGATCGTCGAGACAAGGCACACGGCCTAGGACACGGGCGTGTCCAAGGCCGTGTCATCAGGTCGACGATCTTCAATCGACGAAGTGTCCCGTGTACACGGCCTGGGGTCCAGGCGTGTCAAGGTGACACGGGTAAGGACACGGGCGTGTCCTAGAACCCGTGCAGTGCTCGGGTTGAAAATTGGGAAAAATCATGGGGTACACGGCCGGACGCACGATCGTGTCAGGTGGAACACGGACGTGTCAGCTCGAACATGGGCGTGTTCGATACCCGTGTGAGGTTCCAGGTGATTCGATTTTGACGGCGAATGCGGCACACGGCCCTGGACACGGGCGTGTGCCAAGCCGTGTTCGGTCCAGATTGGGCATTTCAGCCCGAATCAAAGCCGTTCGTTTCCTTATGTTGAGATCCAACGGCTGGGGTTGTTCCTGAAGGGATATACTCGGTTTTGACTTAGAAAACCCTCACTTTTCATACCTTATCATCTTTCTAAGTCCTTGGAGAGAGAGGAGAGCCAAGGGAGGAAGAAGGAGCTAGATCCGCCATTGGAGGAGCTTCGGAGCTCCGAATCGCAAGTCGACTCCGGATCCATGGAGGCAACGCTAGTGCGGTGATTTCCATCCGATTACTTTTCAATGGCGCCAAAGAGGAACGCAAGGGTAACGATCCTCATCTTGAGCACTAATAGCTCTCTTTCCTAGCATAGGAAGCCCGCTCTCGCGAGTTTGCGGAGAGTTGGAGGCGTTCCTTCGGGTAGATATGTGAAGTCCCCGTTGTTTAGAGTCCGTATGCGAGAACGGACATAGGCATGATGTGTGAAGCCTACCCGGACATGTTAGTCTGGATCGGTGATGTTGCATTGCATAAGGCCGGAGAAGACTCCGTGCTATTGGTTGTTTTTCGGGTTTTCTACGCGGTAGATTGCAGCAGGGAGCCTTGGGGACTAACCCAAAGGTACACCCGGAAAACTGGGCGGATACGAGATCTTGCCAACTTGGTGGCTTGAGAGCCAACTTGAACATAACCGGGTTATGTGACTTGTGATGGAAATGGGACTCGGCGGAAGTTTGACCCGCGCAAATGGATTAAATTGTCATTGCGATGTGAGCACGGGTTAGATGGAACCGTACCCGTTCTATGTCGTTCGGTTAAAGAGACCTAAAGGCACGTGGCACTTACCGTTGGCATAGAGTAGGGTCTTCGGCGGTCAATGGCTTAAATTGTCGTGACCCAGGCCAGGAAGACAAATTGCTCATAGGTTTGGCCGTCTAAGCGGCGGTGGTGAGTCCGGAATGTTAATGGCTTTAATTGACGTGACATCGACCGGTTCACCGAGAATGTGCCCTGAGAGCACGGGGCGTGTGGCCGTGCGAGCCAACGTCTGTGATGAAATGGCTATTGATATACATTGCTCGCTTGTGCTAATGAAATGCAGGGAAGGAGCATCGCCGCCCCGAGTTGGGGGCGGGATCGTTATAATTTGGTCAGCATTGCTGACCGTTGCCTTGTTTTGCCACCGTGCGGTTGTTTGTTGCTTGCAGGTGCAGCTGGACCAAGTGGTCAATAGCGGGCTAAAGCCCTTTTTGCGAAGCCGGCCCTCGAAGGCCCTAAGTTGGAAGTATTTACTGTTTTATTCATGTATGACCGACCTGCGTGCCGTGGTTTGTAAAACATGTAATATTCAAGTGAAACATTTTGTAAGGCCATAAGGCTTGTTTTGGGTATTTTTGTATAACATTCCAATTTTATATTAGTGGACATTTGTGCTTTCATGCTGGGTTCTTGTTTACAACTTTTATAAACTGCTTCCGCTAGAATGCTCTGTGTAGGACGTTGAGATTGGTTGGATGGTTTCCATAAGTAACCACCCGGTCTGTCTGTGGTATATGGCGTCGGGCCCCGGCCGGACCTACTGCTATATGCTATGCGACAGATAGGGGGCGTTACATCTCTACCCTGGATGCAGTTGAGGACTGAGTTGGACACAGATTGACAACCCAACGATTCCAACCGTGGATCCTCAGCAAGACTTCGGATTTGGTCGATCTCTTGCCTTGTTCTTCCTTTATTGTTGTTTATGTGTTGTTGTAAACTTTATTTATAGATGATGTGCGCTTAGTTGTAAAATGCTTATATTAAATCATGTCTTTGTGATTTGTATTGTCGTTATATTTGCTTGAGGTGTGATATATTCCATCCACCACCATCCACCCTTGTCGCACTAGCAATTGCTAGTGGCGTGCATTGCAAAGAGTTGCTTTCGACCCTCATTCTGTCGTTCTAACCACCTCATCCGCAAGCCTACTCGTCCATCCACCCAGCGATTCGGTGCATAGTGGCCCAACTAGTCTTCCATCCCGCCTAGCGAAGCATCGCATAACGGTGTTGCATATGAGTAGTTGTTAGCCTTTTATTTTTTCCTCAAATATCAAAACCCCCATCATTACCGCCGACCTTAAGGACTTCAATCTCAAGTTGATGTAGCACGCTCCCGGGAATGGGGTTAAGGCACGAAGTGGCAAGGGGGTTCCTAAGAGGAATTTCAACGGACATGTGGTGTGCGCGCAAAATTCAAAATTTCGGCAGAGTTCCGTTTAAAATATCGCGATCTCACAAGGGAAAATCTCCCATCCAACCCTGCACGAAACATTGACATACACTAACATCATAACCTAACCATACATCTAGCATCGCATCATAACAATTTCCATCCACATGGAGAGTGATCCGGACTAAAGCTTCGATTCGGAAAATAGTCCAAATTCAGCCCTCAAAACAAAGTTAAACGAGGATATACCAAATCCTCTTGATCCGCTCGAAACCAAAGGCTAAACCAACCCCGGCTTGCAAACGTTCAGGGGACCTATCCTTGCAAAACCTTCGCGAAAATTCGGAAATAAAGCAATACACATTTCAGATTTTTCAATGCAACATGTGATCAATATTTAGGATAAAATTTGATTCTAGAATTCCACCAACTCACAACCCAAGAAGAATCACTACACAAGTTTTAGGGAAAGGAAATCGTTACCCAAATCTGAATTTAAAGAGGAGGAGAAAGATAACTATGGAAGAGTCACACTTCCACGGGTCCACCGGAGTCGCACCGGATGGAGAACTGAGCCACCTTCTTCGGAGTCACACCGGAGGAGGTAGGAGATCGCCGGAGCAGCGGGAATAGCCACCAAGAGGGGCGGTGGCAGCAGCTTTTCCTGCGGTTCCAGGGGCGCGGGTTCAGGATCGGCCAGGCCGAATGGGGGCTGCTTCACGCACGCTGCATTAGGTTTTTTCCCTTTTGTTTTTTTTCCTTCCCAAACAATTACAGGTACACGCCCTTTTATAGAAGTAGGAATCATGAAGGGGCTTAATATTATATTAATTCCCCTTTTACAGTTTCAATAATATGAGGCTAAGGATATTAATCCTATTGAATGCAGATTAAAGACAGCCACTTAATTTTTTTTTTTTGGGTTTATTTGCATACGTTATAGATATCCTGTTGACATCGAGGCCACCTATTGAAACCGACCAGGAAGATCTGTATAATTAAGCAATGGAAATTTTCTCCCACTGACGGTAACCGCTCATGTAGCGGCGGCGGCGGCGACGAAGGGTGCGGCAACGACCATCAATGTCCACGAACATGTAGTGGCGGCAATCAAAATGGAGATCCATGTCGGCACGAGCAAATGGCGGAGCATCCTCGCCATCAATCCTCCCCCGCTGAAAATCACTCATCCCCGATGAGTGGCCAGGAAGAGAATAGCAGGAGACAGCAACATCCACAGATAACATAGCAAGAGCGGACATCGACGGGGCAAGACAAGCAGTGCAGGCATCCGCAATAGAACAGAACCTGCCATGAGCAAGAACAGCAGCAAACCTCGTAGATGTGTCAGCAAAAAGAAAAGCAGGGCAGATCTTACCATTCAATGCGAGAACCAGGAAACCCAAATGGAAGTGCGACACAAAAATAATCTCACCTCTCAACCCAAGAGAATCTGAAGTGGAAGAGAGAAACGTCGGAGAAAACCACTCAGGTGGAAACCAGGTATGCAAAATTAAATCCGAAAAATTAAAACATGGTGAAACACCGAATGCATCGTAAAAATCCAAAAACATTGCATTAAAGCCAAAATTGTTGAAGATCATGAAAGGATTGGCGCTCCAACGTAATAATTTTGTCACGGAACCCGAAGGTATCCACTCGTGGGCTGACCAGACTAAATTAGAATCAACAATTCGGCAGTCAGAAGCTCTCGGAGGTGAACAGAAATGAAAGTGACGCAACCCACAGACACTGGCATAAGGTGACGACATGTGTACGTGCAGCTCGTACCAGGATGGATGAAAAATATGTGCAATGTGATTTGATGGGTAATAATGTCGTGAGGACACCAAATCAAAAGGCACGGTCGCCGTGAGATCACACGCAGTCGCAGACGAAGACATGTACGCATACGGACACGCACGAATACATAGCTCACAAGTCAAGTCCAACGTCATAGTTTTAAATTTTGATTTTAAAATGTCATAAATAAATGCCAGCGAAAAATGCTCATCTTGAACTATAGATTTGGACGCTCCCGGATTTGAAAGGACGCACGTGCGATACAACTCAACATATCCAACTAGGTTCACTAACGTTGGCATGCATGTATCATCATAAGGCGGAGGATAAATGCGTGCGACCGGGCTTGGTAAATAAGTGTGTCCAGGGGACACCACCTCAAAAAGCCTCATCACCAAGGGAGCACTAGCAGTCAAACACGAAGCCATACCCAACGCCAAACGGTCAGGCGAACGGGCCATCCGAGAAAAAGCATAGTCAGGTCTACGAATTAGTGTGAAAAGACCGAACGAGACAACTAACAACTCGCCCACACACATCTGTCGAGGTAAGGCTAACGAGGGAGCTAGATAAATAGGCACCTCCAAATAGCTCGGACGAGAAATGACAAGCTCGGTCCCTAACAAATCATCGAATCGAGTCAAGTGACTCAGAAGGGGAGTCGACATGGTCGATGCCGGAGGAGCTAAGTCATACTCACCGTCAAAACACGGATTAAACGTCCAAGAAAAATCCACCGGGTGCCAGCCCACCAAATCAAGAGGAAGATCAAAGTGGATTCGTCCGTATAGAAAACTCAAATGGATCGTCATCACCGAACTCACTCTCAGATAAACATTTTTCACAGGTGGACTCTACCAACTCAGCCGAAATGTCTTCCAACCCACTAGATGTTTCATCCAAATCATAATCAGTAACGATCTCGAAAAGAGGCAAAATCGAACCCGACAAATTTTTTATTCCACATGGGGCTTCAGGCAACGGAGATAACATCAAAGTAACATCGTTCGGGTCCTCAGCGCTAACATCATCCAAAAGAATCTTCCCTCGTCAGGTATATCTTCCAATATAATAGGTACATCCGTCGACTTAGGGCCATCGAACGATCCCTCAACGGTCTTAGGAGACGGGCCTGAAATAGGATCGAGGGAAAATGGGTTAATCCCAGGAAGGGATAACTCAGGGGAGATATCATCATCCAAGTCACTAGGATATCCACTCTCCTCTTCGTCACTACAGTCGTCGGAAAAATTGACATCGCCCTCAGTGGCGGGCTTAGACGTCGACGCTAAAAGGGCCAAAACCCGAGACGTAGTGGGGCACTCCACAGCATAATGGCCAATCACCCACAAGCATAACATGTAGCTTCTTCCTTGCAAATCGTAACTTCTTTCCGAGTCTTCACTCGCGGTTTTATAACATTCTGAGTAGTGAAAATGATTGGTGGCGGGACAGAGGGCCTAAACTTTTCTGTCTCCCTAAAGGTTGGAGTACGTGTGCTCGAAATAGGTAGATCAGGGTGGAGCAAGGATCTAGCGTGAGGCTTATAGTCGCTCCAATGAGCAAAAACGGGTCTAGTGCCCTGGCGGGGAGAAACAAAGTCATGAGATATCCGAGTATGGAAGTACGAGGGGACATACTGGGTCGACGTAGGCAAAGTCGTAGGCGGCGACTCATTCAGATAATCAGAAAAGTGGGGGCGACAGTAGGGAGGGTAATACTCGTCCATTAATAGATTCTTCATAATCTTCCAACCTACAAGTGAGTCGTCGAGGGACGTACCAAAACGTCGCTCCTCATTGAGCCAGAAGGTTTGGGCTCGACCTAGTAATTGTAGTCTCGCAACGGGAATCCTGTGGGGGTCCATAATATGAGACTGCTCAAAATAACGTTCAATATCCTTCACCCAACCTAAAAATACTCGCGGTCCACCTATCCCATCATAGGTCGGAACGGGAACTCTAACAGGCCTACAGGTGCGCGGTGGTGGTGTCAAATACTGGGCTAACAGAACGTTTCGATCAACGAGTGAAGGGGAGTGAGCGGAACTCCCAATGTGCGTCATAAGTCTAAATGAAAACTCAAACTAAGGGAACACGAAAAACATTTTTTTTGTTTTTGAGATAGTTTAGGAAACACAATTTGTTTTTATAAATAACTAAAAAATAAAGAGAAGACCAACACGCGTGCCTAAGTGCAAAAAAAAAAGGTGACGCGGGAGGACCGACAAAGATGAAGAAAGCTTTGCGCCGCCTCTGATACCAAATTGATGTAGCACGCTCCCGGGAATGGGGTTAAGGCACGAAGTGGCAAGGGGGTTCCTAAGAGGAATTTCAACGGACATGTGGTGTGCGCGCAAAATCAAAATTTCGGCAGAGTTCCGTTTAAAATATCGCGATCTCACAAGGGAAAATCTCCCATCCAACCCTGCACGAAACATTGACATACACTAACATCATAACCTAACCATACATCTAGCATCGCATCATAACAATTTCCATCCACATGGAGAGTGATCCGGACTAAAGCTTCGATTCGGAAAATAGTCCAAATTCAGCCCTCAAACAAAGTTAAACGAGGATATACCAATCCTCTTGATCCGCTCGAAACCAAAGGCTAAACCAACCCCGGCTTGCAAACGTTCAAGGGGACCTATCCTTGCAAAAACCTTCGCGAAAATTCGGAAATAAAGCAATACACATTTCAGATTTTTCAATGCAACATGTGATCAATATTTAGGATAAAATTTGATTCTAGAATTCCACCAAACTCACAACCCAAGAAGAATCACTACACAAGTTTTAGGGAAAGAAATCGTTACCCAAATCTGAATTTAAAGAGGAGGAGAAAGATAACTATGGAAGAGTCACACTTCCACGGGTCCACCGGAGTCGCACCGGATGGGAGAACTGAGCCACCTTCTTCGGAGTCACACCGGAGGAGGTAGGAGATCGCCGGAGCAGCGGGAATAGCCACCAAGAGGGGCGGTGGCAGCAGCTTTTCCTGCGGTTCCAGGGGCGCGGGTTCAGGATCGGCCAGGCCGAATGGGGGCTGCTTCACGCACGCTGCATTAGGTTTTTTCCCTTTTGTTTTTTTTCCTTCCCAAACAATTACAGGTACAGCCCTTTTATAGAAGTAGGAATCATGAAGGGGCTTAATATTATATTAATTCCCCTTTTACGTTTTCAATAATATGAGGCTAAGGATATTAATCCTATTGAATGCAGATTAAAGACAGCCACTTAATTTTTTTTTTTTTGGGTTTATTTGCATACGTTATAGATATCCTGTTGACATCGAGGCCACCTATTGAAACCGACCAGGAAGATCTGTATAATTAAGCAATGGAAATTTTCTCCCACTGACGGTAACCGCTCATGTAGCGGCGGCGGCGGCGACGAAGGGTGCGGCAACGACCATCAATGTCCACGAACATGTAGTGGCGGCAATCAAAATGGAGATCCATGTCGGCACGAGCAAATGGCGGAGCATCCTCGCCATCACAAGTCTTCATCGACATTAACTCCACCTTACTGTGTTCCTTGAGAGATCGATACTTGGGAAAACTCTCCCATTTTATATTACTTGTGCGACCGGTTCACTGCCGTGATCTTTAGCATCAGCCGCCGCCTGGCGACAGCCACCACCTCGACGGAGGTGGTGGTGGTGGTGACTGGCCAAGGACGTGGCTGGGTGGCCAGCGGCAGCGGCTTGAAGATGGTCCAGGAAGAATCAATCCTGGTCATTGGCACTCTCGGGATGACGACCAGATGCAGTCCATTATTACGCCACGATTCGTGCTATTATAAAATAAACTATAGGTTATATTTTCTGTTTATTTCATTTCTGTCAGACTTATAGTATTTAATGTTTTTAATAATTACAAATACCTAATGCCGACTCAGAGAAAATGGTCAACACATAATTTGTAGCCTTAGGGGTCTACTATAATTTAAAATTGGTTTGAGCCAATTTGGGTGACTGGTTTGACCAGGGCACTCATTTTGGCGGGGTCTATACCTAGAGCTAGGAAGAGATTAAAATGAGTGCCCACACATCCTCTCTTGCTCAAATGGCTTGAAATTTGTCAGAATGTCACCCTAGTCTATGCTAAGCTCCTGCCCAAAAATGAGAATTTTTGGGGATAATTTTGCTATAGTTTTTAAAATTATTTAATTACTATAGTGTAAATTAATTAAGGGACTAAATGACCTCCAAACACACCCAAATTTTGGTGAGTGGTCCTTGGTGTCATCAGAAGACTCTGGTTAAAATTTCATCTCATTTGGAGATTATTTTGTTTGAATTCTTGCAAACCCTAGCCATGCCATAATAAGGGTACTTAGGTCAAAAGTGCTCTTTGAGTTTTGAGTATCCAAACCACCTCAACAGAGGTTAAAATTTGGGCCACTAACTTGGCATGACTTTTAACAGCCTCCCATGGAAGATGGGGTGGGTTGGGTTAGGTTTGCCCTAGGTCGCAAGACCAAACCCTAAGGATGGTCTTTGGTGTCTTGTGAAGGGCATGTGGTCAAATGCCCTTGTATGGACTTTAAATTTGGTAGGGAGGGTACTATGATAGCCAAAGCCCTCTGGTAAAACTCTTAGGGGATATGGAAATAAGTAGGACCCTCAGACCCTAACTCTAGTTTAGGACACAAACTATGTAGTGATAGAATTGGGTATTAAAACTCATTGAACAATGATGAAATTTGGGTAGTGTAGTCTTAGGGGTAGTATGAACCTCTGGAAATTTAATTGCGAATTTTGGAGCAATAATCTTAGTACTTCCTTTGTAATGTATGAATTAGCCTTGCTTAATTATTTGGATATTGTGACCTCACTGTCCATTGGAAAGTCATGAAAATTTATACAGGGTGAGTTTTAGACCATTTTCTCATGTATGAATATTAGTAGAATTTTTAAATGCATATTTACAATTCCTACTTCACAAGCTCATAAATTTGGGAACTTGTAAAATAATATTTTCAGAGATCATTTCTTTTGGAAAAATTATAAAACTTTGCCTAGTGTGTTTATTGATCATTATGTACATGTTTGCATTTTCTCGAAATTTTTAGAAGTATTCTTGTTGTACTTGTCTCTTAGTAATGATTAATATAGGTTATATTAAAATTAGAATGAGAGCTCTAAACCTTGCTGTAAAATCGGAAGACTTTGGATTATATGTTAAATAGTCATCTTGTATTTATCTTAAATTTTGTGGAGCATTTTCATATTTGAAATTGGTACTTCATGTTCAAACTTGGGGTTTTTGAATTACTAGAATAATTAAATAAATTATCATATAAATTACGAAAATTGTGAATTTCTGGAGTTAGGCTAAACTTGTCATGAAAGACCCCCAATAATTATCTTAGGGACATTGGATGATTATTTTGACTACTTCACATTATACACATCATATGGCTTAGGATGCTCTGCGTTTAGTAAAAACTGCAGAAATCAAATTATGGTGCAAGATGAACTTAGGAAGTTGGGATATTAGTGTGATGGTCTGGTAAGGGAAATGAGATTATCATCGGGAGTCATGATGAGGAGTGAGAAGTTTGGCTAGTGTTAAGTGGTGCTCGGGGTCGACGAAATATCATCTTCCCTGTAGGAGAGGAAGTGTCAAACACACTTGGGTCAGATCCAGTATAACATTTAAGGGATTGGGAGTTGGGTAGCAACCAATAATAGTAAGTGCCTTGCGAAAGGGAATGATGGGCTTCAGCTACTATCATAGATCCTAGTGCCCTCGAGAGCCCTTCACGGGGAATACCTTGGGCAGTCCTGGGCTAACCCAAATCGTAGGTAAAATTGAATTGCAAGAGTAACTAGTATAATTAATGTTTCACTTTCACTCACCTCGATGTCTCGGGGTGTTAGGTTGGGTCACTTGGGTAGTAGTCTCAGTGGACTTGGTGATGGGCGGGTTGGCCCGACGAGCTTTGGCTCGATTGTTGCTTGTGACAAACGGGCTGGTCTGGGGAACTTTGGCTCGATAGCTGATACATAAGTTGCATGTGCATAAAGCATAAGGTGGTGGGTCTTCGGTATTGGAGGGTCGATGCACCGATGCCAATACGTTGACTCGGCAAGTGTGGTTTAGCACTTGGCCAAATAAAGTCCGGTGCGCTAGCCGGCAAGAGTATGCAGGAGCTCCACTTAGTGCACCAGCATTGAGGCGTATGATAGGTCTGACTGGTAGTGCAATTTCTGGTTTAGAGGTGGACGAGGCCCAACCCACTGCTTCCGTTTGCCACTACGGAGGTATCCTGGGAGGTTTGGCTCTAGAAAGGGGAAAGTAAAGGTTTGTGTACACAGAGTCGAGTGGGTGAGTTGCACTTGCATGTTTTCATCATGGCATAATTGCATTTCATAGCTTAACCATTGCATATAACTCCGACACCTATTGTATAAGTGGTATGGGATACTTTATACAATAGGCCTTGCAAAACGACCCCTTGGTTTATAAGTTCGCACGAGCGTGCTTATAAGTTAAGGTTTTTATTCAATAATTATATATGTGTAATGTTAGAAAACAGACACCCAATCGTATAAATTGGTATGGGACTTTTTATATGATTGGAGCTTTGCAAAATATCCTTTGGCTCATGTGTTTTCATATAAGTTAAGGTTACATTTTCTTGTTCTGTCTTTCTTATCTTCATTCTGTCTTAAACACTATAGAACTGCTAGATTAGTTCCGTGGGCATCTGCTTATAATTGTTATTCTCCACTCTCATTTCCTCTCCTTTCCTTCTCCCCGCTCGGTGCCTAGGAGCCATGGGGGAAGGGGCGGGGGATGATAGAACTTAGTCTTTTAGAGTAACGGTTTCCGAACCACATTATTTTAGGGGACCGTGGAGCCCAGCAGGGAGGAGCAGCCTCGGAGGTCGGCACGCTTGGAGACGGGGCAGTCTAGTACCGGAGTTCAGACATCAGGGACTGTAAGTCCTGATCTCTAGTAGTTGTTTTGGTTTTGCTTCTGCGATGAGAGATATGTAGTGAGGACATTGATGTACTTTGCTTGAGCCCAAGTTTTAGTATTTTTATTATATCTGTGGACACTCCCTTCGTGAAGATTATTTACTATATATGTGATTTTTATGGACTTGCCTTTTTATTATTTTGCTACAGTTGTGATCGATTATGCTGGCAGGATCGACATTTTGTAGTGATGACCTTCCTGTACATGCAGGTGTCACCGCAAAGCGGCTGTTCTGGGCCTAATACCCCGATGTTTTGAAAAAAAACGGGGGGTCTAACAATTGGTATCAAAGCAGACCTCGATCGAAAAGTATCAGTCCACAACCCCTGGGTCACCCTCGCGCGAGTTTAGTTTGGGGACAAACTAAGCAGCGGAAGTAGTGGTGTTCCTATATGGGGGATCACATGTAAATTGTCCACTTTTTATTAGTTTTTGAGTCAATTACTTACAAGTGGCTTTTGTTACGAAGCCCCCAGCACAGCCTACAACATAGGGCGGAGTCCAGCAGACTCTGAGTGTTGCACCACCTCTCCCGGGCCCCACTCCATTCCTACAGTCAGAGATGGGGCAGACTCTTACAACAATTCTGGAGGCTTTCAGGGCTCAACAGGTTCCGGCTCCGCAGCCAAACCCGGGGGCCTACTGGCTGAGTATATTCCGAGGTCTTTCTCCCCCATCCTACTTGGGACAGAGTCGGCCGTTCGGACAGAGGAGTGGCTGGATATCATGTATGAGATGCTGACTGGGATACGGTGACCATGGGAGGAGAGAGTGCCGTTATTGTCTCTTGCTTGGAGTCCCACGCCAAGAGATGGTGGAAGATATCGCTGGACTCAACGTTTGCTGATAGAGAGGTTGCAGAGATTTCTTGGGAGGAGTTCAGGGCCGCACTGATGGAGAATTTTGTTCCGCACTCGGCCAAAGATGAGCTGGAGGACAGATTTCTACAGTTAAGGCAGGGAAGCAAGACAGTGGTAGAGTACCATTGGGAGTTCAATCATCTATCCCGATTTGTGGATTATTATTAGTTGGATGAGGCGGGATATACTAAGAGGTTCTATAAGGGCCTGCAAGAGGATTCTTGGTGAGGCTCTGATGTTCGTGTCCAACGGGCCTATTCCTCAGACATTGGAGATGGCAAAGAGGATCGAGGCAGATTGGCACACTTCCCGAGGCTGGGAACAGCCACTGAGGATCAGGGTTGGGGAGCCAGAAATGATCAACGACGGGGTCGCACCATAGATGGGAGAGGAGCAGAAGACCAGCATCGTCAGGAGGTGAGACAGGAGCAGAGGAAAACACTAGTTGTGGCCCCTCAGCCTCTCCAGATATGGGAGGTGCAGAGACCCGGGGTATGTAATATCCCCCGCCAGAGTGCTTCAACTGTCATCAAGTGGGGCATATCTGGATGAACTGCTCCATGAGGGGGGCACCACCTCCAGCACCACCTGCTGCCCCGCCATCTCAATATTTTGGAGGCTGACGATGTGGCCGAGGTCTTGGATACCATGGCAGAGACCACATGCCGGAGAGGGAGCAAGTGTATGCACTGGATCTGACACAACAACGAAATCCGGAGCAAGTGATCACAGGTATGCCTGTTAATTTTATGTTTTTCTCTTTCCTAGGTAATTAGAGTTACGAGTATAGAACTAATAAAATATGGAAGAAAACCATAATTAAACTTCTAAGACTTTAACTACTCCAGGCATAGTCTTCATCAGTGGCAAGCCCGCCTATACACTGTTCTATATGGGTGCTTCACACTCGTTCGTGTCGGAAGCCTTCGTGGAAGGGCTGGAAGGCGTGGAGCGGTTCACAGGCTTGATGATGAGGATACAGATACCAGACGGATCAGAACTATTCACCTCCGCTCGCTGCAACATGGAGGCGGAGAACGGCGGAAAGGCATTTGAAGCACCAGCGATGATCCTGAAGATGCCAGTCTTTGACTTGATCCTGGACATGACATGGTTGCATTGGAACCATGCTCAGATTGATTGTCTGTCAAAGAGGATCATTGTGAGACATGGGGATTCCTACATCATCGAAGGTATTAGACCTATTCCCCATCTCTTGTTGTCATCTGTGCAGGCCGTCAAGGCCCACTTGCAGATGGAGGAAGTCTATGAAGTGCTATTGAAATGGCTAAGGCCAAGGGTTCCATCTCGGATATCCCGGTGGTGCGAGATTTTTCTAACGTATTCCCAGAGAAGCTGCCAGTGCTTCCCCCGCACTGGGAGCAGGATTTTCGGATACAGCTAGTGTCGGGGGCAAAGCCGGCATCTAGAGCCCCTTACCGGATGGCCCCAAAGGAGTTGACAGAGTTTCGAATCCATCACCTGTAACTAGTGGAAGCCGGATTTGTCCGACCAAGCTCTTCACCATGGGGAGACCCTGTGTTGGTCAAGAAGAAGGACGGGATACTTAGATTGTGCATCGACTACCGAGCACTAAACCGACTGACAGTCTGGAATATCTACCTATTGCCAAGGAAAGATGAGCTGTTGTATCAGCTGGAGGGGGCGCATTTCTTTTCAAAATTGGATTTGAGGTCAGGCTACTACAAACTGCGGATCCAGGAGGAGTACATTCCGAAGACTGCCTTCAGTAGCAGATATGGGCTGTTCGAGCTTACCTTGATGCCCTTTGGGCTCACAAATGCACCGTCATTGTTCATGAGCCTCATGAATCGGGTGTTCGAAGCATATTTGGATGTGTTCGTCATTGTGTTTATTGATGACATCCTCATCTACTCGAGGGCAGAGGAGGAGCACACACGACATCTGACGCTGACCCTAGAGAGACTGCGGGAGCACCAGCTTTATGTGATGTTCAGCAAATTCCAGTTCTAGTTAAGGGAGGTGGCTTTCCTAGGCCATATCATCAGTGGCGCTGGGTTGGAAGTGGACCCGGCCAAGATTTAGGCAGTTAGGGATTTGCCGCAGCTAAAGTCGGCCACAGACGTGCGGAGTTTTCTAGGAATTGTCGGTTACTACCGCAAGTTTGTGGAGGGATTTTCTCATATTTCCCATCCACTCACATCCCTGACGAGGAAGGAGGTGCCCTTTATCTGGACCACGCAGTGCGAGCTGGAGTTCCAGGAGCTGAAGGATCGACTCACCTCGGCTCCTATACTTGCCCTTCCTTTGGGGAAGAAGGATTCCAGGTCTACACCGACGCTTCCTACCAGGGCATGGGTGCAGTGCTGATGCAGAATGTTCATGTGATAGCATACGCTTCACGGTAGCTAAGATGCATGCATAGAACTACCCTGTTCATGACTTAGAGATGAGAGCGGTCATATTTGCTCTGAACGTCTGGCGGCACTATCTGTACGGTGTCCACTGCGACATATACTCCGACCACAAAAATTTGAGGTATGTGTACATGCAGAAGGTGCTGAATATCAAGCAGAGATGATGGGTGGAGTTTCTAGCAAATTACCAATACAAGATGCACTACCACCCAGGGAAGGAGAATGTTGTGGTAGATGTGCTGAGCCGGAAGGCCACAATCTCTAGAGCAGGACCGCAGTTGATGTCCTTGGAGTTGGTCCAGATGTTAAACAAGATGCAGATATCCCTGGTGTCCAAGGATCTGCCAGAGCTGTACCGGGAGTACCTATCGTCATTGGTTGCCACAGATGATATTCGAGACCGAGTCAAAGATGGGCAGAGGCAGGATGCCAAGCTAGAGCCAATATTCCGTGCTTTAGAAGCAGGCACTGCTGGAGATTACACACTAAGGGATGGCCTAGTGTGCTTTAGAGGACGGGTGTACATACTAGAGGGAGGCCAGGTCCGAGAAGATGTCATGACGGAGGCTCACTGCAGTCGGTATTCGGTTTACCCGGGAGTTACGAAGATGATTGCGAATTTGAAGAAGACCATGTTCTTGCCAGACATGAAGAAGGATATCACCTACTTCGTGACCCACTGCAAGGCATGCCAGCTAGTGAAGGTAGAGTGAAGAAACCCCGCAGGATTATTGCAGCCACTCCCAGTGCCGGAGTGGAAGTTCGATGATATCACGATGGACTTCATACATGGTCTTCCTCGATCACGGACAGGAAACGATTCGATCTGGGTGATCATTGACCGGCTTGCGAAGGTAGCAAGATTTATCCCGATTAGAAAGTATGACTCGGTTGGTGTGCTGGTTCGGAAATTCGTGGAGCCGTTCGTCCGTTATCATGGCGTACCCTGGATGATTGTATCGAATTAGGATGGATGGTTTATGTCCAGTGAGTGGAGATCAGTGCAGACTTATTTGGGCACTCGACTGACATTCAGTACAACTTTTCATCCCCATACTGATGGGCAGATGGAACGGACTAATCGGACTTTACATACTAGATCGCGGTGAGCCTAGGGAGATGTTATTGCCACTGATCGAGTTCTCATATAATAACAGCTACCAGTCCAGCATAGGGATGGCTCCTTATGAGGCCCTATACGGACGAAGGTGTAGGACTCCGCTGTCGTGGATATAGGATGAGTATTCGAACGCTTTGGGTTCAGAGTTTGTTGAGGACACCGAGGCTCAGGTAAGGCGGATACGGGACAGGATGTTAGGGGCACGGAGCCGATAGGCTAAGTATTACGACACTCGACATCGACAGGTGGATTTTTAGGTGGGGGACCGAGTATTCTTGAAGATCTGACCGATGCATGGGGTTTCACGTGTTGGAACCAGCTTCCTGGTCCCTCCTAGAGTTCGAAACAGGATGCAACCCCCACGTACTCTCCCTGCGCTACCGTCCTGACGAGAGTCAATGACCTGAAAACAGACCGAGGGGACTCAGCTTGGAGGTCCCGCCTCTTACCCGGAAGAACTGGGAGTCTTCCCCTCCCTAGCCAGTGCTGAGCTAGGTGCCTGAGAGGAAAATAGTGGAAAGGTTCAACAACCTTCTCAGGCACCTTATCGGTCTATTTATAGGCCTCTGAATCTGATCTGCAAATATCACTTCTAAATCCACCTGAAAAGACCAAAACACCCTGGGCTGGGTCTGCCAATAGCCAAACTCCGCTGTTCTGGAGAGCTATACGCAGGCCTCCAGGGGTAAAAATGTAAAACTATCTGGGGCCCCAAGGTAAAATCCCCCTTATGGGTAAAAAGATAAAAACCGTCTTTCTTCATGTGGCGAGTGGGGAGGGACCCGTCAAGTTTTAGGGGATCTCGCCTGTGGGCTACTCGCCTGCGCCCGGAGGCCTCGCCTAGCGAGATCTCGCCGAGCACGCGCCCGGAGATCTCGCCTAGCGAGGTCTCGCCTTAACTTGCGGGCTACCCCTTCCTTTCTAGGGGGTTGGCCTCCCCCGTCTCGCCAGCCTTCCTTCCTTGTTTTGTCGGGCTACTCGCGAGCCCAAGGTTGTACACAATCCCCGCTCTTTACGAGGTTGCCCTAACCTCGGAAAGACACGTCCAACCGCGGCTCGCGATGATAAGATTCCTTTATGAGAATCTTGGGTAGGCCCCTCCTCCCCTCATACTGCCTATAAATATGAGGAGAAAGCCTTCATTTGGAACTCTTTTGCCTTCATCCTCTCTTTCGGAATGTCTCATAGTCAAAGTTTCCACGAGCGTCTTGCGATTGTGCGAAGGCGAAACAAAGCCGGCACGGATGCCCTTTTTCTAGATCTGGGGCGCACTCCCCCCGTAGCCTCTCCGCCCTCTCGCACAAAAAAAGCGAAAGGTGTCTGCGCTCCTCTCTCGGCGGGCGCAACTTCTTCTGCCGCTCCGATAGACAACCCATTCTCTTCCTCAGGGGGGAGGCAGGTGATCACGTTATCTTTCCTTTCTCTTGTTTCGCCTGTCTGACTATGGTTTCTCAGGGAAGTTTCGCTGATTCGCCGGTGCCTGCCGATCCCCCTGATAATGTAAGTCAAGTTCCTCAGCGCACAGACTCGCCCAAGGTGGCCTCTCCACCTCCCTCGTGGAGAGAAAACCTCTCGCGAGTTGTGGGGAACCCTCGAATCCCCAGTAAGATTTCATCCCTTCTCTCCTCTTGGTTGATTCGCCTTCTTCCATTCATCTTGCACGGGCTCACTCTTGCTTGTGATCTCTCGCTACTTTCGCAGGCATCCATTTTGATTCCGATACTAAGGAAGCTCCCGCGTCTCCCCCCTCTAGTTGTCCGACTCCCCTCCTTCTCCTTCTCCGTGATCTCCCGCCATGTGGTTGCTCAAGGTTCTTCTCTGAGGGCTACTTTCCACGCTCACCGCACCAAAAATGTTGGAACCAGCTTCCTGGTCCCTCATAGAGTTCGAAACAGGATGCAACCCCCACGTACTCTGCCTGCGCTACCGTCCTGATGAGAGTCAATGACCTGAAAACAGACCGAGGGGACTCAGCTTGGAGGTCCCGCCTCTTACTCGGAAGAACTGGGAGTCTTCCCCTCCGTAGCCAGTGCTGAGCTAGGTGCCTGAGAGGAAAATAGTGGAAAGGTTCAACAACCTTCTCAGACACCTTATCGGTCTATTTATAGGCCTCTGAATCTGATCTGCAAATATCACTTCTAAATCCACCTGAAAAGACCAAAACACCCTGGGCTGGGTCTGCCAATAGCCAAACTCCGCTGTTCTGGAGAGCTATACACAGGCCTCCAGGGGTAAAAATGTAAAACTATCTGGGGCCCCAAGGTAAAATCCCCCTTATGGGTAAAAAGATAAAAACCGTCTTTCTTCATGTGGCGAGTGGGGAGGGACCCGTCAAGTTTTCGGGGATCTCGCCTGTGGGCTACTCGCCCGCGCCCGGAGGCCTCGCCTAGCGATATCTCGCCTAGCACGCGCCCGGAGGTCTCGCCTCGCGAGGTCTCGCCTTAACTTGCGGGCTGCCCCTTCCTTTCTAGGGGGTTGGCCTCCCCCGTCTCGCCAGCCTTCCTTCCTTGCTTTGTCGGGCTACTCGCGAGCCCAAGGTTGTACATTACGGGTACGTGGTCAGAAGAAGAAGCTCAGCCAAAGATATATGGGGCCTTATAGGATCCTGGAGCGGATCGGTCCCTTGGCATACAGGCTGGAACTACCACCAGAGCTGGCGAGCCTGCATGACGTGTTCCATGTATCGTCCATTAGGATGGCTCTACTATGCCCGGAGCAGCAGATTACGGCCACGGATGGGCCGGTAGCATCTGATCGGTCAGTTCACCTGGAACAGGTCCGGATTGATGACAAGGGTATACGAGTCTTGCGCCGCAAGAAGGTTCCATTGGTCAAGGTCCTATGGAGGAATCATGGGCGAGAGGAGCACACATGGGAGCCTCAAGACTTGATGCAACAAAGGTACCTGGAGCTTTTCAGTCAGATATTACTCACAACCTCTCGGGATGTTATAATTTACCTTTCATACTTGAAACCCTGTAGGCCTAACTAGAATTTTGAGGATGAAATTTTTGTGTTTATATATTGGGATTTGTAACATCCCTCAAACAACTAGACCCGTAGTAGTGGTTTTATCGTGATTAGGTCATGAGAAACCCTAGTAAGCCCAACCTACCCTACCAGGGTCTTCCTAGACCTAAAGTGGGATCAATGGGTCACTAAGGACCCATGAAGGGCAGTCAAAGTGGTTAAGTTGACCTAAGTCAACTCTAATCCTAAATGGGTCAAACTGACCTACATAGGGTCAACTAACCTTCCCTTAGCCAAGTGGATCCCACTCATGTCCTCCTAACCCTAGAGTGATGTGAATGGGTCACCTAGAACCCATTGGAGTCAACCAAAGAGGCTATGTCGGCCCAAGTCAACCTTAGCCCTAAAAAGGATCAAGTGACACCCAAGATGCCCAAGCAACCCTACCCAAGTACTTCTATACTTAAGGGGAGGCCCATGGGTCACCAAGGACCCATTGGGGTCAGCACTAGTGGCTAGTTTGACTAAAGTCAACTAGTGGGTCAAAGTGGTCAAACTAGCCTAAATGGCTAACTCAAGCCTAATCCAAGTGGGCTAGGCCCCTACAAGTGTGGCCCATTGGTCTAGGAGGTGGCGAGGCACATTTTGGGCCCACCAAATTCAGAGTTTGGTGACTAGGAAAGAGAGAGTTACCCAAATTCAGAGGAGAGAGAAAGTAGAGCTTAATGGCCATCATGGCCATGGAGGCTCCATAACTCCTCCTTTTGATGTGGCTTTAACTCCTTCGAGGCAGGGGAGGAGTTTTCAGGAGGTGGCCGGCCAGTGGGGAAGCTCATCCCCTCAAATTGGGTGAAACCGAAAAAACTAGGTTTAATGGCCTTAATGGTGTTTTGATGAATTGGGGAGTTACGAGCCTCCTCTCCCCAATTCCATCTTTTAGAACCTTCACCAGGGTCGGAGCAGGCGTTTCCCCCGATCACATCTTGATTCCCTTGCCGTTGGTGTAGAATTTGCGAAGGAGGCAAAGCTTGATGGCCGACAATGGCAAGGAGGCACAACACCCGCTCTCAGGCCGCAATTCAGGTCCTCCCCTACTCCATCCATGGGTAGATCCTAGGACTCATTAGGAATAAGGATTGGGCTCAACTGAGCCTGATTCGGAGAAGTTTTATCCAGATTTTTCCGCAAAATTTAACCTATCAGGTTCGCCGTAATAGGCCCGTCCGGCGGCAGTGTCGCCGCCTGGCGACAGCCACCACCCCGACGGAGGTGGTGGTGGCGGTGGCTGGCCAGGGAGGTAGCTGGGTGGCCGGTGGAAGCGGCTTGAAGATGGCTCAGGAAGAATCAATCCTGGCCATTGGCACGCTGGGGACGACGACCAGATGACGTCTGTTATTACGTCATCTTCAAGCCATCTTCAAGATTCGTGCTATTATAAAATAAACTATAGGTTATATTTTCTGTTTATTTCATTTTTGTCACACTTTTAGTATTTAATATTTTTTAATTATTAAAAATACCTAGACACTGACTCAGAGAAAATGGCCAACATATAATTTGTATCCTTAGGGGTCTACTTTAATCTAAAATTGGATTGGTTTGACCAGGGCACTCATTTTGATGGGGTATATAACTAGAGCTAGGAAGAGATTAAAATGAGTGCCCACACATCATCTCTTGCCAAAATGGCTTGAAATATGGACACAGAGTCACCCTAGTGTATGCCAAGCTCCTGCCCAAAAATGAGAATTTTTGGGGATAATTTTTTTATAGTTTTGAAATTATTTAATTACTCTATGGTATATTAAATAAGGGACTAAATAACCTCCAAACTCACCCAAATTTTGGTGAGTGGTCGTAGGTTTCAGCACAAGACTCTGGTTAAAATTTCATCTCATTTCAAGATGATTTGGATTGAATTCTTGCAAACCATAGCCTTGCCATAATTAGGGTATTTAGGTCAAAAGTGCACTTGGCGTTTTGAGTGTCCAAACCACCGCAACAGAGGTTGAAAATTGGGCCACTGACTTGCATGACTTTTAACACTCTCCCATGGAAGATGGGGTGGGTTGGGATAGGTTTGCCCTATGTCCCAAGACCAATCCCTAAGGGTGGTCTTTGGTGTTTTGTGAAGGGCATGTGGTCAAATACCCTTGTATGGACTTGAAATTTGGTAGGGAGGGTACTAGGACAGCTAAATCCCTCTGGTAAAACTCTTAGGGTATTTTGACATAGGTATGCCCCTCAAGAACCTAACCCTAGTTTAGGGTACAAACTTTGTAGTGATAGAATAGGGTATTAAAGCTCATTGAACACTGATGAAACTTGTGTAGTGTAGTCTTAGGGGTAGTATGAACCTCTGGAAAATTAATTGGGAATGTTAGAGCAATAATCTTAGTACTCCCTTTGTAATACATGACATTGGAAAGTCATGAAAATTTAGGCAGAGGGAGTTTTAGACCATTTTGCTCATGTATGAATTTTAGTAGAATTTTTAAATGCATATTTACAGTACCTACTTCACAAGCTCATAAATTTGGGAACTTGTAAAATAATTCTTTCAGAGCTCATTTCTTGTTGAAAAATTATAAAACTTGGCCTATTGTATTTATTGATCATTATGTACATGTTTGCATTTTCTCACAATTTTTGGAAGTATTCTTGTTGTACTTGTCTCTTAAAAATGATTAATATATGTTATATTAAAATTAGAATAAGAGGCCTAAACCTTGCTAGAAAATTGGGAGACTTTGGATTCTATGTTAAATCGTCATCTTGTATTTATCTTTAATTTTGTGGAGCATTTTCATGTCTCAAATTGGTACTTCATGTTCAAATTTGGGGTTTTTGGATTACTAGAATAATTAAATAAATTATCAGATAAATTAGGAAAATTGTGAATTTCTAAATTTAGGCTAAATATGTCATGATAGACCCCCAATAATTATCTTAGGGATATTGGATGATTATTTTGAGTACCTCACATTGTACACATCATATGGCTTAGGATGGTCTGCGTTTAGTAAAAACTGCAGAAATCAAATTATGGTGCAAAATAAACTTAGGAAGTTGGGATATTAGTGTGATGGTCTGGTAAGTTAAATGAGATTATCATCGGGAGTCGTGATGAGGAGTGAGTAGTTTGGCTAGTGTTAAGTGGTGCTCGGGGTCGACGAAATATCGTCTTTCCCGTGGGAGAGGAAGTGTCAAACACACTAGGGTCAGAACCAGTATAACATTTAAGGGATTGAGAGTTGGGTAGCAACTAATAATAGTAAGTGCCTTGCAAATGGGAATGATGGGCTTCAGCTACCATCATAGCTCCTAGTGCCCTCGAGAGCCCTTCAAGGGGAATAACTTGGGCAGTCCTAGGCTAACCCAAACCGCAGGTAAAACTGAATTGCAAGAGTACCTAGTATAACTACGGTTTCACATTTACTCACCTCGATGTCAAGGGGTGTTAGGTTGGGTCACTCGGCAGTAGGCTAAGTGGACTTGGAGATGGGAAGGTTGGACCGACTATCTTTGGCTCAGTTGTTGCTTGTGATGGACGGGCTGGTCCGGGGAGCTTTGGCTCGGTAGCTGATACATAAGTTGCATGTGAATAAAGCATAAGGTGGTGGGTCTTCAATATTGGAGGGTCGATGCACTGACGCCAATACATTGACTCGACAAGTATGGTTTAGCACGTGGCCAAATAAAGTCTGGTGCGCCAGCCGGAAAGAGTACGCAGGAGCTCCGCTTAGTGCACCAGCGTTAAGGCATATGATAGGTCTGACTGGTAGTGCAATTACCGGTTTAGAGGTGGGCGAGGCCCAACCCACCGCTTCTGTTTGCAACTACAAAGGTATCCTGGGAGGTTCGGCTCCACAAAGGTGGAACTGAAGGTCTGTGTACACAGAGTTGAGTAGGTGAGTTGCACTTGCATGTTTCCATCATGGCATAATTGCATTTCATAGCATAATCATTACATATAACCCTGACACATATTGTATAAGTGGTATGAGACACTTTATACAATAGGCGTTGCAAAACGACCCCTTGGTTTATAAGTTCGCGCGAGCGTGCTTATAAGTTAAGGTTTTTATTCAATAATTATATGTGTACTGTTAGAAAATCGACACCCTATCATATAAATTTGTATGAGACTTTTTATACGATAGGAGCCCTATAAAAGATCCCTTGGCTTCTGTGTTTTCATATAAGTTAAGGTTACTTTTTCTTGTCCTGTCTTTCTTATATTCATTCTATCTTAAACACTATAGAACTGCTAGATTAGTTCCGCCGCCATCTGCTTATAATTGTTATTCTCCACTCTCATGTCATTTCGTTTCCTTCTCCCCGCTCGGTGCTTAGGAGCCATGGGGGAAGGGGCGTGGGATGATAGGACTTAGTCTTTTAGAGTAACGGTTTTAGAACCACATCATTTTAGGGGACCGTGGAGCCCAACAGGGAGGAGCAGCCCTGGAGGTCGGCATGCTTGGAGACGGGGCAGTCTAGTACCGGAGTTTAGATAGCATGGACTGTGAGTCCTGATCACTAGTAGTTATTTTGGTTTTGCTTCCACGATGTGAGATATGTAGTGAGGACATTGATGTACTGGGATTGAGCCCAAGTTTTAGTATTTTTATTATATCTGTGGACACTCCCTTCGTTGAGATTATTTACTATATATATGATTTCTGTGAACTTGCCTTTTTATTATTTTGCTACAGTTATGATCGATTTGGATAGCAAGATCGGCGTTTTGTAGTGATGACCTTCCCGGCGTGAAGGTGTCGCCACAAAGCGGCGGTTCTGGGCCTAAGACACCGGTGTTTTGAAAAAAAGGGGTCTTACATATATCGGTGGGGAGTAGCGACCCGCCCAACAATTTGGAAGTATTAGAGCCTTCATGGATTTCACTTACGAGGCTACATCAAAGGGATGATCCTGATTTACTGCGCCTTTATAACAGAAACGTGAAAGGAGAATTACGAGACTTTTTGATTGATGACGTGGATACTTTGAAGTATCGTGACAGATTTTGCATTCCCACAGTGGAGGATATCCAAGTTAAGTTTGCAAAGTGGCGCATGGTTCTAGTGTTGCCTACCACCCCAGTTCTACTAAAATTTATAAGGATCTGAAGCAGATTGTTTTGTGATATGTTATGAAGGGCGATATAGCTAAGTATGTATCAGAATGTTTTACTTGCAAGCGAGTTAAGGCCGATCATGGTAGGCCTGGAGGCAAGTTGATGCCCTTAGAAATTCCAAGTTGGATGTGGGAGAGTATTTCGATGGATTTTATTATTGGATTGCGGAGAGCTCCCCGAGGACACGATTCAGTTTGGGTCATGGTGGATAGACTGACGAAGTGTGCTCACTTCGTGCCGTTCAAGATCGATTACTCCATGAAGAAAATAACTGAATTATATTTGGATAAGGTCATCAGGTTACATGGAGTGCCAGTTAGCATTGTGTCAGATCGAGACTCTAGGTTTACATCTCTCTTTTGGAAGAGTTTACAGGAGCGGTTGGTTACCGACTTGAGGTATTCCACTGCCTATCATCCGAAGACAAATGGGGGATAGAAAGAGTAAATCAAATTGTGGAAGATATGACCAGATGTTATGTTTTGGACCACGGAGGTGCTTGGGATGAACGTTTGAGGTTGATGAAATTTGAATACAAAAACTGTTTCCAAGAGAGTTTGTAGATTGCCCCGTTTGAGGCTTTATATGGGAAACTTTGCAGAACTCCCTTGTTTTGGGCCGAGGTTGGTGAGAGACTGTTATTGGTTCCAGAATCATTAGAAAAGCTGGATATTTTTCGTTAAGCATATTCGAGAGAAGCTTCGGATAGCTCAAGAGCATTATGAAAAGAACGCCAACTGTCAAAGGATGGTGTTAGAATTTGTTGTTCGGGATATGGTGTTTGTTAAGGTTTCCCCGATGTCCGGTGTTAAGAGGTTTGATAAGAACCATAAATTGGACCCTAGGTATGTGGGACGTTTCAAGGTTGTTGAGAGGATTAGTGTATCAACATATATACTTGATTTGCCAATGAATATTCCTAGTGTGCATGATGTTTTCCACATAAGCCAATTGTGGAAGTGTGTGCTGAGCGAGAGGCAAATTCTTGATGATGTGCCCCAGTTGGAGCCTAATCTTAATATGTGGAAGTTCCTATTCGTGTTTTGGATACTCAGGATCGGGTATTGCGAAGGAAGAGAATACCCATGGTGAACGTTTTGTGGAAGAACCAAGACGTGGAGAGCGTGACTTGGGAGTTGGAGTCAGCTATGTGGAAGGCTCATCCTCATATCTTCTCCTTATGTTTTTGGTAATTATTTTCTTAGTTAGCCTATGTTTGCTTTCATTTTGTTTTGGATTTGATCATATTTATGTTAAGTTTCATGACGAAACTTCCTTTTAGGTGCGGTGGCTATAACGCCCCTGATTTTTTGGTGTTTATTTTATTTTCCATAGTGATGTATTTTTGACATTAGGGCGTTATGTTGACAAATAGTTAATGGTTGAAGTTTGTTGGAGCATGGGTTTGCTCAGTAGGTTTTCTTATGTGGTTGGTTTTTGGTTTAGTTATGCACCTTCCCTCGCGAGTCGGGTCTGTTTTGGTAACTCGGTGGAGCATTTTATACGGATGTGGTGGCGTTTTGTCTTCGGGTGGTATTTTACTCGGGTTTCGTTTGTCGTATTGGGATTTTGAATTCGTTGTTGGTTTTTGTAGCATCGATATTTAGCTATGGTGAGATTTTCGTAAGATTCCGAGTTAGTTGGGACTTCGGGTCATATTTGAACTATTGTTTATTAATTATTTTATATTATATTAATTAATTAGGTATATATATATATACGGTCGGAATTAGGTCGTGAATACCGTGTTCATCGTCTTCCTAAACCCACGGACGCTGTTTCGCGAAGCGGAAGAGGAGCGACGGACGGGTGTGCGTTCGGCAGACGATAGAGATAATTCCGACGATCGGTTTCAACAACGGAGTAGAGATTTGGAAAGTTCTTGCCGAGAGCTACGCGATCGTGGTAAGATCTTCTCGTTTCCCCATTTTTAGGTGTTAGGGTTAGCGATTTTAACATATTTTCCTCCCCAAAAGTTTCAGGAAATGTTGCTAGGCCATTTGGTGGCCGATACTTATCGCGGTGCGAGTGGGAGGCGCCTTTTTCGGAGTTTTCGAGCCAAGTGGATTTCCCCCTTGCATGTCTGTTTTCTTCCCTTCCTTACTCCTCCTTTAGAGAGTAGGAGTCGTGTAGGTAGATCCATCAAAAGAATCCCTAGGTTAGGGCAACTTTTCGGCTAAGGTTCAGAATATAAGAATGGAGACTAAGCAAAATTCGGCGATTTTAGGTTAGAAATTTTGTCGGGAATCGATGGTGAATTTCATCGAATATGATAGGATAGCCGGGTAAGAATCCGTCGTAAGTCGTTAAGTATAATTCGACGAGTATCGCTAGCTTAATTCGTTGAGAATCGCCAAATTTTCCTTAGGGCATTTCCGTCTGGTAAGTGAAGTTTAGTCTAAGGTTGATTCAGCGTGCATCGTGATGTTGAATCCGTCGAATATCATAGAATTGCTAAGGAAAATTCGAGGTATATCATAGGAATTCGTCGAGTATAGTAAGTCCATATTAGTAGAGTAATGTAGAATTCATCGAGTATTAGCAGTCTTATACGTCGAGCGTAGTTGAAAATTTTCAAGTATCCTTGTATTTCGTCGGGTATACTCGCCGAATTTAGCCAAGACTTGGTAAATTTCGATGTTTCGTGTATGCTTCCTCGTGTGTGGTCCTTAGGGTAATTTTAGCGCTTGTTTTGGTATGTCTTTGTGTTTAGGCTTGGGTTTTGGGTTGGTGTGTTTGGGTATGATGTTTCCATCGGCTAGATAGGTTGACACTGGATAAAGGACAACCAAATGGACATTGATTTGTTTGTCATTACACTAGGTGGTTTGGTTTGGTTTTGGTCTCTATTTTGTGGACTGTTGGATTCTGTTTGGCTAAGTTGCCACCACCAGAGTGCCCTTTTGAGAGATTTGGGTCTGACAATTTTGGTTTGGATGTTTTGGTCACCAACTCCGGCCCGGTTGTTTTTACCAAGTGTTAGTGACTCACATTTTCGAGCTGTTTTGTGCTTAGTTTGCTTCTTAGATCAGTCTACACTATTTATGCTAATCCTTGCAGATTTTATCGAAGCGTGGTTTCGTTCCGCACTTGGTGCATATGTTCATTCAACTTCTTTATTGCATACTATTACTTTACTTATTTTAGTTGACTAATTAGTTGTGATTTTTAGCATTCCTTATAGTAGGGTATGGTAAACCCTTTCTTGCCTTTGTACTTTTATCTGATTATTTCTTTTGCCACTTGTATTTTCTTGCTGGGTTGTTCTTTTTTGGAATGTCTCGGGTTCAGGGCTGTAGCCGGTGGAGCGGGAGTTGGGTTGTAGCTTTTGGACTGCAGTTGTTGTAGTAGTTTTCCTCATGATTGTGAAGTAGTTAGTTGTTTTCGTTTTTAGTTCAGACTTCCGTAGTTTCAGTGGGTTCATGTCAGTTTGTTGACGCCCACTGATAGTTTTCTTTTTATTGAATACTCTACTAGCTGCTAGTTTACCTTTTTGTGGTTATTTTTACTTACTCTCTGAGAAAGTTTTATGCTAGGTTGTATTTTAGATATTTTAAAGTATAAAGAGTCACTATTAATACTCATACATGTCATATTTGAAACCTAAATCACTATATTTAAATAGTCGTAAAAGCTACTTTTTATTATTATTGTAAATCTAGAGTCTTGCATGTCATGAGTTGTCCTCTGATGATGTTTATACTCCTGTAGTACTTCTAATCTAATAAATAAAGTATTTTTCCGCAGCATATAACTATATTTACTTGTGGACGAGATGAGCCACTGAGTCGATGGATACAACTAACCGCCTAACTTAAATTAGATTTTCTCTAAACAACTTATAACTCTTTCGTAATGGTGTTTAGATGGAGTTTTGCTTGAGCGTCTGCAGTTATCCCCTGCTGACGTGGCATCATGACGCACATTTTCCCTTACTATGATACATTGTTAAATCCGGAGAAGATGCGGGTTGTGATAGCCTTGACCTAGCATTTATTGCTGGTGCGTCACCCTAACTATTAATTTAATTATTGGGGCCACGCCCCAGCTTTAATTGCTGCGGCATGACGCCATAACAATTATTTGTTGGTCTACGACGTCCCAGTAATTAATTGTTGGAGCTTTGCCCCGGCTTGATACCGGGACTTGAAAATGGGGGCATTTCCGTCTGGTGTTCTTTGTTCAGTAGCCTCCCTTGTCTGGGCCTAGCCCGTGCTTAACTGGGGACAAACTTAATCGGGCTCAGACTTGGGCAGGCCCGGGTCGGGCATCTGCCCTCAAGCTTAATTTGCACCCATAAAAGCATGTATAATAATTCTACTAATGTTTTTTTTATTATTTTTTGAATTTTCATTATTACTTTTAATTTTTGGATAGTATAATTATAAAAATAGACATTATATTTTATTCCTCTGAAATAGAGTAGAATATATGTTATGTCAATAAATTATAAAAATATGAGCATAATTGCCAATTTTAAATTTTCCATCAAACACAACTTTCTGTTTTAATATTGTACACACATACACACATATAAGCAGTTGTGCACGGGAGAACCTGTGCGGGGCAACAACATTGGTTGGCGGAGGGGACATTGGTCGGGGGCGGCGACATTGGTCGTGGAAGGCGACATTGGTGGGTGACGGCGACATTCGTGGGTGGGAACAACATTGGTGGGTGGCGGCAACATTGGTGGGTGGCGGTAACATTGGTGGGTGGAGGCGACATTGGTCAGTGACGGCGACTTTGGTCGGTGGCGGCGACTTTGGTCGGTGGCGGCGATACTGGTCGGGGGCGACGTCATTGGTCGGGGAAGGAGACATTAGTAGGGTGAGGCGACATTGGTCAGGGGCGGCAACATTGGTGGGGAGAGGAGACATTGGTCGGGGGCGGCGAGATTGGTCGGGGGCGGCGACATTGGTCGGGGTGGCGACATTGGTCGGGGGCGGCAAGATTGGTCGTGGGCGGCGACTTTGATGGGGGGGAGACGATAATCGGCGGGGGTGGCGACAATCGGTGGGGGCGGCGACAATCGGCAGGGGCGGCGATAATCGGCGAGGGCGGCGACATTCGGCGGGGGCGACAACATTCGGCATTGGTCGATGGCGGCGAGATTGCCGGCTAGAGCGGACTAGACTGGAGCTCGGCAGACCGGCATGGCAGATTCCTTGGTATAGCTATGGTGGCATGGCAGGTGGTAGCCGCCGAGTTTGCCGGTTAGAGCATATAGGTGATGGAGTTCGCCGGGGCGGGTGGACTAGTGTCTGTGTCCTCCAGAAAGTGTGGACTAGCCCCTTGTGGCCGGTGGTGTGGACTTCGTTGGTTCTAAACCAAGTCCATGTTGGCTCAGTCTGGAGAGATCACTCGGTTAAGCGCGGACTGCTTCTCAGTCTGCCAGGCTTGGAAGCAGTTGCCTTATGGTTTGATTGCGAGCATGGTTAGTGCGGACAGAAGCAGTGTCCACCTGAGAATACGGATTGTATTCCTTATCCGCCGAGTCCGGCAGATGTCTGATTGGTGCCTTGTTTGCGGGCTCAGAGTGCGCAGACTTGAGTTATGTCTGCAGGGCGCGTGGATTGGTGCGGTGTCCTCTGGCATGAAGACTGGTGCTGATGTCGCAGGGTTTGCTGACTGCGGCTTGTACTTGGCTTAGCCTTTAGCGAGAAGGAGGATAGGGTTGCTATCCGTGTTGGTGATATTGTTGGCGGTTTGGCTATCTTGCATAGGACGCGGTGGACTAGATGTGTATCCGCGGCTTGTAGATACATTTGGTGCTTGTTGTGAGATGAAGCGGTTATCCTATCGGCTAGGGCTGTGACTACACTACTCATCGTGCCTAAAAAAGGACCCCTATCATACAACAAAAAGCTCGAATGAACAGTAAGTGAACTCTCGGATAGTTGCTGCGAACTGGATTTTTGTATCTGCACGGTTTGAGGAGGTTGATTGGTTTGTGCAGTACAGGTTGTGCGGATAGCGCTGGAACGCCAGGGACTTGGTTCTGATTTAAGTTAGGGACAGTGCGGAATCTACGGATAGAAACCGGCAGTTAACAGCATGTCGTGGGTTGCGACTAGGCGGTCTCTCTTCTGTAACTAATTTCTCAGTTCAATAAGATGTCCGCTTTTGGCTGCCTGTCAGTTCGCCAGCAGCAGATCGTGTGGTCAGGCAGCTAGGCAACCTCGTAGATAGGAGGCTTGCAGATCGGCGAGTAGAGCTTGTATTGGAATAACGGGCAGTCCACGCAGCTTGTTACGGTCTAGCGACTAAGCTGGTTGAGCGGAATCCGTAGTGCAGCATTAGTTCCGGTGGTTACTCCTTGAGTCCACGCGGTTTGATATTTGGCTTGTATTGTTTTTACTTCGTTTTGGTACATCAGTGAATCATGTATCGCAATGTATGTCTCGCGTTGTAAAGAAGTTGATTATAGTGCAAGATTCTTGCTCTTATATTTTGCATCTGGTTTATTTGGGCTTGGATAGGTTGAGTGTTCCTGCGCTTGGTTTCTTGTCTTCCGTTATATCAAATTTTAGCATGGTATCAGAGGGAACAGAGGCTTGAGCAGTGGATCAACTGGCAATTTGCTTCAGTACTTCTGTGAGTCTAAGTGAACCAGGGTTAAGTGCAATGGAAGGTGATTTGATAAGTGATCTCAGAATAGAGCTTCTTATATGGATTAACTTTGATTAGTGGAAGTAAGGTATGGAAAACAATCTTCTTTACGAGGACCTTTGGGAGGTCGTTTGCGGAGCAGAAAGACAAGAGGTTACTGCTGGCAATGCTGAAGCGGTGATCTCAAGCAGGTGATCTCATCAGAGCTCTTGGACCACATCAACGAATGTCGATCAGCTGCGGAGATTTGGACATCCTTTGATGGGTTGTTCAACAAGGACATGAAGTTAGTTGCTGAGGTTGGTCCTTCTACATCATATCAGCAAGAGAGGAGTGTTTCTCCTAGGGGTGATGGGAAGAGGAGGGAAGGACCAAGGTGCTTCAGATCCAAGCAGCCTGATGACCTCAGGAAGAAGTGTAAGGTTGTCTTACATTCGGTGAATGTTCCTCATATTGGGAGTAAGGAGAAGAACTTCTTTGGGTTATCAACAAGTTCTGATGCTAATCGGAGGAAGGCCAATGATATTGTAACTACTAGCATGAAAGACTGGGACATGTGGGGATGAACAAGCTGAAAGCAATGGAGGTAAGGATCATTATGAAAGGTTAGCATAGATTTTCATCCTATGGCGACGGTCAAGCTTGCACGGGATGTCAATACGGTGAAGCTTATTGCTTTATATTTGATAAGGCGCAGTCCAGATGCAAAGCACCATTGGAGGTTGTCCATAGTGATCTGGTTGGACTGACCGTCACCTCCAGTCTTGGAGGCAGCAGGTACATGCTGATACTCTTTGATGACTATACGAGGTATACTTGGGTGTACTTCATGAAGGAGTAATTGAACACGATCTGCTTATTTGTGGAGTTCAACAAGCTTGTGGAGGGCCAGCTTGGCCTGCGGATCAAGAAGTTGAGGACGGGAAAAGGAGGTGAGTTCAGCTCAACCGGGTTCTTGAACTTTTGAAGGAAGCATGGGATCTGAAGGGAGATCTCTCATGGACATACTTCACAACAAGGTTGTGTTGCAGATCAGATGATCCATCTTTTGACGGAGACATGAAAGTGTTGGCTTCAGTGCAAAGGCATTCCTAATGCCTTTTGGGAGGAAGGGATGGCCTGTACGGCTCATGTCATCAATCAGATGCCTTTGAGTCTGATCATCATAAATACTCCATTTGAGTTGATGTCCAGGGTGATGCCCAACGTGAATCACCTACGAATTTTTGGTTTTACGTGCTATGTACACGCTCCGGATGCTCTCAAGATGAGACTAGTATTCATTGGGTATGATAAGCAGAAAAGGAGATGGAGGTGTATGGATCCTACGATGAAGAGGTTCATAGTGTCGAGAGACATTGTATTTTATGAGCTTACGTCATATTGGGGTAGCTCATGTGCGGAGCTAGAGGAGAGCAGGTCTGACTGTGGGCTGGAGGAGGCTGCTGCTGAGGTTCAGATGGAGTTTCCTGTATCACTAGGATATCTAGGTTATTCTAGATCTAGGGCAAATGCGCCTGGTTTAGGAAGCAGGGGGTGCGTTGCTTTAGGTGATTTTGGTTCCAATACAGAATCTTCTGGTTCAGGATGCAAGGGGAGCGTTGTTCCCGGCTATTCTAGTTTAAGAGAGGAGGATTCTGGTCAGGAAGTAGGGGGCGATGCGCCATGTTGGATCCCTAGTTGATTTGGGCTAGGTTCACTAACTTAGGATGATGTGACCCAACATGTATAGCCAGAGTCATAGTTGTGTCCTAGAGTCTAGGTCAAGTTCTTAGAGTCAACATCAAATGGACCAGCTATCAACAAGACTATCAGAGACTCAAGACTTAGAAGATTTCAAGACCAAGTAAAATGAGTTCAACGTTCGTCGAACTCAGGTCTACGAAAGACGTTCTCAGCTCGACGATCTTGAGATATTTCTCTGAGCTGAGCTTGATGATCTTCATTCTCTGGTCGACGAAAACTGGGATACTTCAACAACCTACAGTCAGGATTACACCAGATTTTCTAAGTCCAACTTTAGACTTTGGTCGACAAACAAGATTCTGAGCTCGACGAACTTGGACTTCGAGTTCACAACAACCTTCTGTTAGAAGATCTCAGGTCGACGAAGTCAACTTCTCAGTACTCTACTCGACGAATTCTAGAATAAGAAGATTTGTGTCGACACTTAGGGCATGTGTCGACACCAACCTATGTCGACACCAGAAAACTTGTGTCGACACCAAGAATAGTCAGTCGACACCCACTTATGTCAACACCAAAATATCTGTGTCGACACCAGAAGATTCATGTTGACACTCAGAATATCAGTCAACACAAAATACTCGACTAAGTCCAGAATTGTTGCTGAACTCCAGTCGACGAATGTAATTGTCAGCTCAACAAACTTTAGACAGAAAAGGCAAAGGTTCAGAAGCATGCAGTTCTATTATCAGCTCGACGATCTAGGAACTCAGCTCGACGAACAGAAGCTGTCTGGTCGACGAATACAAAATCTCAGTTCGACGAACTAGTAAATCAGCTCGACGAATTCTTCCAACTGTTCGACGATTCCAGACTTAGCCATTTCCGACATTCTGTCCTCATTCTAATGCAAAAATTCTTGAGTAATTAATGCTCTACATTCTCTGAATGTATCCGTTAGAAGGATCATTAATCACGGTCTTCCTCAGGATTATTACTTGCTGATTTTCCACGGGACAGTTGAGGAAATGATTCAATGTCGATTATTCTCAGGTCGTCAGCATTAATTACACAGGATTCAAATTTTTGAAAAGACAGAGAAGTAAAGCAGAACAATACTCAGTCAGAAAAACTGTGATACACAGAGACTGACTGCAAGAATTCACACTATAGAAAAAAAAAGCTTCACACAGACAAAACTTACTGAAGCATACAAGACATACAAGTGACAGGTAGTGCTCTTGATTCAGAAGAAGAAGAACAATCATACAATATCAACAGTCTTCTTCTTTCATATTCTCTCCAGGACTTCCAAGGACAACAAATATCAAATCAGTCAAGAAGCTCCTGCATCACTGCTAGTCAAGAACTCTGATTGAAGACCTATCACCCTGCAGCAAAGCTCCAGATCTTCCCTGAACCATTCTACATCTCAGGGGGAGCTGTTTGCTAACATCATTCCACATAAGTCTTCTCAGTTTATTGAGAAAGAGAAGACAAAATCACTCTCTCACCCCCTCCTGTATAAAGTGTTTTCATCTCCCTTCAAAAGTGATTCCTGGTTGTAAGTCTCCTTACGAAAAGACTTGAGTTGGTTTTTGGGGACCTGGTCAAAACACATTGGTGTCAGACACCTGATCAAAAACCTGAGTGGATTCCTACCAGGGTGGTAGAAGAGTGGAGTACCCAGATTTGGGGAACCACTATAAACTTCTTGTGTCATCTGGTTGCCTATCTTTTTCTTTTTGTTCTTGCTGTGTGGCTGTGATTAGGTTTATTATTTTCTGTTTTCCAGTTTCCTAATTACTGCACCTTTTCAGTTTACAGAAAAAGCTGTAACAGCACCTTTATAGGGACCTATTAAATTTTAAGTATACTCTATTCACCCCCCTCTAAAGTATTGTAGACCTAACCCTCACTTTCAATTGGTATCAGAGCAAGGTTCCTTTGGTTGGACAAGTTAACCCTTGAACCAAAAGATCCATTGTAAGATCTACACATCACCTTTATTCACATTTAACTTTTAAAGTAGAAACATAGCCATGGCACAGAATAAAGATTATGCAAGCACCAGACCTCCAGTTTTCAACTTGCAAAAGTTTGGAATCTGGAAGGCAAGAATCAAACTATTTATGAATTCTATTGATGAAGATATCTTTGCTTCCATCTTAACAGGAGTACCTTCACCACTTGCTGCTCCTCCATGCCCTTCTACAAATATGACTGTTGTACCTCCTCCAGACTACAATATTGCTTACAGGAAAGCCAAGATGGCTGATGCAAAAGACATGAACATATTGGCACAAACAATGTCTGGTGACATTTTCCAGAAGGTTGTTGAGTGCACATCAGCAAAAGCCATTTGGGATTCCCTAAACCAAATAGTTGATGGATCAGCTGATGAAAGGAAGGATAGGAGATCAAATCTCATGTCCCAATATGAGAATTTCAAGAAACTGGATGCTGAGACAGTGTCAGAGATGTATAATAGATTAAGCTCAATTATTAATGAGCTAAAAACTCTGGACAAGGTCATCACTCTCACTGAAGTGAATGACAAAATTCTGATGTGCTTCCCAAGCTCATGGGACACAAGAATTTGGCCCATCAAGGAGGCCAGATGCCTAAATGAGATTTCAACTGAATCTCTATTGGGTAAACTAAAGTCTTATGAGCAGTTAATAAAGACAAGGGAGGCTACTGAACAAAGAACACCTCCAGCAGCTAGAAGAGAACAGAGCATAGCCTTCAAAGACTCAGAAGAATCAGAATCTTCAACATCAAATGAAGAACTTATAATTCTCTTGGCTAAGTGATTTTTCAAGATGGCTAGAAATGACTTCAGAAGATAGTCATCCAGAAAAGATGACAGGCCAAAGTATGATAAGACACCAACAAAGGAAGGGGTGTGCTATGGATGCTGGAAGCCTGGGCACTTTCTCTCTGAGTGTCCAGAGAACCAGAAGAAAGAGAAGAGAAGAGAAAAGGAAAATGATTCCAGGAGACAGTACACTAGCAAACCCTCTTCCAGCAAACAGAAGAGGAAAGAAAAGGGGTTTATGGCTGAGACATGGAGTGAGACTGAGGAAGAGTCAACATCCTCAAGCTCCAGTGAAGATGAGGAAGAAGAAAGGGCAAAGGAGGTTTGCCTCATGGAAATTGATGCCTCAAGAAGCAACTCAGAAGAAGGAGATTCAGAAAATGTGGAAGCTTCTGAATCAGAAGCTGATCAGGTATTATCATGGTTTGATTATAGTTCAGAATCTTTTAAATCAGATTTTAAAATCATGTGTTTAGATCTAATCAACTCTGAGAAGGAAATCAAACTTCTCAGAGATAAACAAGTTAACTATGATAGCTTAGTTTTAGAAAACACTAAATTAAAAAATGAAATAGATATGTTTAGTGAACAAATCACTCTTCTGAAAGATTAATTAAGTAAGGCAAAACAGCTAGAAGAATCACTAAATTGAAGAAGCAAACAACTAGCAGTAATCACCAACATATCTAATGCTAGACTTAATTGAAGTAAGTTAGGATTAGATGCATCATCTAGTGAACGACCTATTATTCAGAAAAACCACCCATCATAACCCATAAATTTTATTCCTGAGAAAGGAAAGAAGAATAATGATCAAGTGTATAAGGTAAATAAAATTCTTGAACAAATTAAAACTAGGACAAAACTGAAAAATAGAAAACACCCAATAAAAACAAAGTTCAGCAATTTTCGTCGACCTCAGATCGACGAAAAGGGACCAGTTCGTCGAACCCAGATCGATGAACTCTGAAAGCCAACTATAGTTATCATTATTCATCTAACTGCGATTGATGAACCTTGTATGGTTCGTCGAGCAAAGATCGACGAACGTGTGGTACAGAGAATGAACATTTTCATTCTCTTGGAAGAGATCAACGATCTCAACCCAATTCGTCGAACTCTGGTCGACGAACTTACATAAATTCGTCGAACCCAGGAAGACTTAGTCAAAACTATAATTTCAATAGAAACATATATACTTCTAGGAAACAATTTAATCCATTAGCTGACTGGACCATTCCACCTAGGAGATATCACCCACTAGGATATAAATCCCAGCCAGAATTTTCTGTTATTTCTAGTTTCTCTTAACAAGCATACAAAGGGCCCAAGGTAACCTGGGTCAAAAATCATTAACTATTTGTATTGCAGGTGAAAAATTGTCCAGGGGTAAATCAAACTTGGTACCTGGACAGTGGCTGCTCCAAGCATATGACTGGCAGCAAGGACATTCTATTCAACTATAAGTACAAGCTGGGACCAAATGTTATCTTTGGTGACTCAAAATGTGGTCAGTCAGAAGGAGTTGGAGAAGTGAGAATAGGGGCCGTCACATTCAGAAAGGTGACATATATAAGTGGACAGAAGCATAACCTCATCTCCATAAGTCAATTATGTGATGATGGTTATCAGGTATACTTTAACCCATCTACCTGTTCTATCATTAATAAAAATAACCAAACTGTTTTAACTGGAAGTAGACAAGGAAACATCTACTTAGTAATTTTCTTTCTGCCACAACTAATATATGTTTACTGAATTTAACTAGTAATCAGAATGACTTATGACACAAAAGACTAGGATATGTAAATCTAAAAAACATTGCTAGGTTATCTAAGCACAACCTTGTTAGAGGTCTACCTTCTGCTCCCTACAATAAGGAAGGTCTCTGCAGGGCTTGTCAATTAGGCAAGCAAACTAAAACTAGTTTCAAATCAATTAATTAGAGTGATTCACCTAGGATCTTGTACTTGCTACTCTTGGATCTTTTTGGACCCATTGTTGTACAAAGCCTAGGAGGGAAATCCTACACTTTAGTTATAGTGGATGACTTCTCCAGGTTCAGTTGGGTATTCTTTCTGAGAATAAAGTCAGATACATTCAAGGTTCTTACAGATTTTCTGAGGACCATACAGATTGAGTTCTCTACTCATATTGCATTGATCAGAAGTGATCATGGCACAGAGTTTGAGTCTCTTATTATGCATGAATTCTGTGAGAAGGAAGGTATCAGGCATTGCTTCTCAACTCCTAGAACTCCCCAACAAAATGGGGTAGCTGAAAGGAAAAACAGGACACTCATTGAAGCTGCAGGTACATTGCTTGCTGATGCATACATGCCACTAACCTTTTGGGCAGAGGCTGTAATCACTGCAAACTATGTCCTGAATGGGAGTTTAATTCACAAACTGAAGAACAAGACTCCCTATGAATTGCTCAAAGGGAAGAAACCTAAAATAAACTATTTTAAAGTTTTTGGTTGTATATGTTATATACATAATAACAACAAGAAAAATATTAGAAAGTTTGAAGCCAAGGCTGAAGTGGGAGTTTTTATAGGATACTCCCAAGTAAGCAAGGCCTATAGGGTATTTAACAAATCAACATTAAAAGTAGAAGAGTCAATTCATGTTTCTTTTGATGAAACTAACATGTATTGCAAGGAGAAAGAAGTTTCGACCAGTAGCAACTTGCAGGTACCCCACTTGTGTGAGACATTGGATGGACTAAACCTCACCCAAGAGGTTCCCACTGATCCCTCTCCACAAGTCATTGAAGATAGTGAAGAAGATGAAGCTGAAGCACATGAGCCTCAACCAACAACAAATATAATTCCATAAGAGGAATTTATTCAAAATGCTATTCCACAACCAACTCCACCCACTGATTTTGTCACACTTAGGGATCACCCCAGATCTCAAGTAATTGGAGACATGTCAACAGGTGTACAAACAAGGCATCAACTTAACCAAGACTTGATGCATGCTTGTTTTCTCTCTCTGGTTGAACCTCTAACCATTCATGATGCTGAGCAAGATCCCCACTGGATCCTTGCAATGCAAGAGGAACTAAACCAATTTGAGAGATATAGAGTTTGGGATTTGATTCCAAGACCCCAAAACTACCCAGTTAATGGAACCAAATGGTATTTCAGGAATATGCTTGATGCCCAAGGAGTCATTGTGAGGAACAAGGCTAGGCTTGTTGCTCAGGGATATAGGCAAGAGGAAGGAATTGACTATGATCAGACCTTTGCACCTGTTGCAAGGTTGGAAGCTATAAGGATCTTCCTTGCCTATGCTGCATTCAAAAGGTTCAAAGTTTTTCAAATGGATGTAAAAAGTGCCTTCTTAAATGGAGTGTTACAAGAAGAGGTTTATGTAGAACAACCTCCAGGTTTTGTTTCTCCAACTTATCAATCTTATGTTTTTAAATTAAATAAGGCTCTTTATGGTCTAAAGCAAGCTCCAAGAGCTTGGTATGAGACTGTTGGGTCCGGCGTTCCTTCACTTGACCCGTGGCGCTTTGCTACTTATTTAAGAAATTAAGTAGCGCCCTCTCCAACAGTCCGGGCTTTTGGTGCAGTTGGGTATGCGCTTGATCCTTCAATTGGTATCAGAGCAGGTCACGGGTTCAAGACCGAGGGGGCGCTATTAAATCCTGATTTTTTCCTTCTACCTGTGTGGGTCCGGCGGGTAAGGCAACCGTGGACATGTGGTAACCCCACCTCTGAGCTAGGTGGGCCATGTGGTAACTCCACCTCTGAGCCGACGGGTTGTGCTGGACGCCGGGGGGGGGGATTGTGGGTCCGGCGTTCCTTCACTTGACCCGTGGCGAGACCTTAGCAAGTTTCTTATTATAGCATAAATTTACAAGAGGAACTATAGATAAAACCCTTTTCACTAGACATCATAAGGACCAAATCTTATTAGTGCAAATCTATGTAGATGACATTATATTTGGCTCTATAGATTCAAAATTGTGCAAGAGGTTTTCTGACCTCATGCATTCTAAATTTGAAATGAGTAGCATGAGAGAGCTTTCATATTCCCTTGGTCTCCAAGTGAAACAACTTCCTGATGGAATCTTTATCTCTCATGCAAAATATGCTAAAGAATTTCTAAAGAAGTTTGGGATGGCTGATACCTCAGCTAAGAAAACTCTCTTGGCGACCAATGCTGTTGTGGACTCTAATATACCAGGAAAACCTGTAGATCAGAAACTTTATAAGGGCATTGTTGGGTCCCTATTATACCTCACAGCAAGTAGGCCAGATATTATGTTTCCTACATGCCTTTGTGTTTGGTTACAAGTGAACCCTAAAGAATCTCATCTAATTTTCTTAAAAGGATTTTAAGATATATAAAGAGTTGTCCTAATCTAGGCCTATGATATCCTGCTGAATCAGAATTTGAGTTAACTAGAAACTCTGATGCTAATTTTGCTGGATGTAGGGTTGATAGAAAAAGTACTTCAGGAACTTGCCAGTTCCTAGTTATGAGATTAGTATCATGGTTTTGTAAGAAGCAAACATCAGTGTCAACATCAACTGCTGAAGCGGAATATATTGCAGCAGACAGCTGTTGTTCACAGATGTTGTCGATACAAAATTAACTTCTAGATTATGGGTTCAACTTAAATATTCAACCCTGTTCTGTGATAATACTAGTGTTATAGCCATAACACAAAATCCAGTTCACCATAGTAGGACAAAACATATTGATATAAGACATCATTTCATTAGGGAGTGTGTAGACAAAATTAAGATTAAGCTTGTCTATATCTACACTGATTTACAAAAAGCTGATATATTCACCAAACCTCTGGATGAGAAAAATCATGCTTTCTTTCTAAATCAGCTGGCAATGATCAATGGAGAAGACTTAGTTTAAGTTCTGTCTGCATTCGACTAATTTTCCAGAGTTCGTCGAACGGAGTTCGACGAACCAAGGAAAGTTTGAGAGGTGCTCATCGAATAGAGTTCGACGAACTCTCTGTAAGTGAAATAATTTTCGTCGACCAGAGTTCAACGAACGTTGCTTCAGAAGATATTCGTCGACCTAAGATCGACGAACCATCTTCAATTCTTTTGATGAGCTCGATGAATTATTTAACTCTAAATTATTTCGTCGACCTTAGTTTGAAGAATCAATTTTCTTTTCGTGGAACGGAGTTTGTCGATTCATATTCTGGAAAACCTTATATCTAGGTTTTCTTCGACCTCCATCCCGCGCTTTCTATTCTATTGCACTTGATCGCCGTTTCTGTGTCTTTCTTGCAGGTGATTTCAATGGCGGCTCTAGCAAGCAATCTCACAGGAATGAAGTTTGATACAGGCTTTGATGTGGATTTCAATTCATTTCAACATTCCGATCCAATCTTTCTGTATATCCTGGAACTTCTTGAAGAACAAGAACTAAAAACCCTGATGACGAGAAGGGTCAAACTATACAGCACGGAAATCAGGGAATGGGTATACACACTGTCGTCAACAGAAGAGAACATCATGACGGGCATTATCGTAGGTAACTCCATCTCTTTAATCGCCGCAATCTTAACTGAGATTTTTGGATTGAGAAATGGAGTAGAGGATGTCGAAATTTAAACAGAGGATTCTGATATGATGTTGAACCTCATGGAGTATGTTGGAGACAATCCCAACAAACTATTGAAGAAACACTTGTCTGCCCCCTATAAATTCTTAGCAGACTTGGTTGGCAAAGTGCTACTTGGAAAACACACTGCACATGATTATATCACCAGACACCAGTTTCTGGTTATGTGTGCAATCATCACCAAGAAGCCAATCAACTGGGCACAACTTATGTTTGATTTGATAAAGAATAAGAACTCTAAGAAGGAAGTGTGTTTTGGAAGAATTCTAGGAATCTTCCTACAGGAAAAGGCAGCTGAATCCCTGGTCTCCCAGACCATATTCATAAATGCCAGTAAAAGGCTGACACGTGCCTTATTTGGCAGATGGGAGAGGACCATCACTAAGCCCTTTAAGGCTTCCCCCTCTTCCACCAAAGCTTCTGAAGGCACAAGGGCTATTAAAGCCACTCCCCACCCTGCTGAAGAGAACATTCCTTCCACATCTTCTCTTCCAGCCCCACTTCCAACAACAACAAAATCCACAGTGACTCCATCTTTACCAATCACCATCACTGGCATTACCTCTTCCTCCCTTCAGGAAAACCAACCACACACACCTCCTAAATCCCCTCATAACACATACATTTCTACACCACCACAGTCCCCACTTCCCCCACATCTATCTTCCATACCATCTTACATCCTACCATCAGACACCATGATGCAAGATGCCACCCTTCCATCCCTATCAACATCTAACCTTCACATACCTGATGTTCCACCCTCCATTCCATCAATAGTTACCACCTCTTCCACACCAACTACAACACCATCTACCACTTTCTCATTGGACCCCTCTACCATCACATCTATCATCACCATCATCACTCCCCTTCTTAAATCACTTATAGCAGAGGCCATTACACCTCTTGCTACCACTATTACATCTTTATCTGCCCAAATATCTGCTCTCACTACTGCCCCATCCTCAGTCAGGGGCCTGGCCTCAATTCCCACTGAAACCAGGCAGGGGGAGGTGCCTGATGATGAAGCAGTAGCTACAACTTCAGACTCTTCAGTTCCAGCACCAGCAGATACTCCAGCACCAGCAGAATATACAGATTGTATAAGTAATGATTTCATTGATTTTATTGATACTGATATGGACATTGATGAGACTGTTGGTGATTTCATTCTAAATCCCACATCCAACTTAGAAGAATTGCTACAAACTTTTGATACTGTATATATGCATCTTCTTCCAAAAGAATTTACTAAGCCACATTTGGCTATTATCCCTTATACTTCTCCTGTCAGTCCAGTAGTTGCTATGCAACTATGTGATAGCGTCATAATTCCAGTCTCTGCACCAACCTTGGCAGTCATTCCATCTCCTCCAGTAGCTATCTCTGCACCAATCTTTGTAATGGATGACTCCCCTATGCCAGATCTAGATGAGCTGATCTTGGCTGACATTGCAGAAGAAACAAAAGCAGCTGAAAGCTCAGTTCAGGTTTCAACTGACAAACCTATTGTATTTGAGGACATCTTGAGAGATATAGATGCTTTATATGATAATCCTCAGGATTCAGATGTTGATGATGATGATGAACAAGATTCAAATGAAGAAGCTGCTAAGAAAAAGAAGAAACTCTTGTCAAAGAAAAGGAAAGCTCCTCCTCCTCCTGCTGCTAAGCCAAACCCAAAGAATGACACTCCATACTATATCCTCCAAAATATTAGTCCTTACAAAGGATTGCCAACATGGATGTGGTTGTCTAAAAATCAGCAAAAGGAGAAGAAAAGAAGCAGAAAAAATTCTTCTCCACCAGTTCATAAGTACAAAAGAGATCCACCTCCTCCACCTCCTCCAGCAGCTGGTGCCACTAGCTCTAGCTCTCAGAGGTCTGCCCCTATTCAAATCTATCAGAGACATCAAGGGAGACCTTTTGGAAGCCGTCAGCAAAGGCCTCACTCTTCAGGAAGTCAACAACAACAACATCAACAACATCACCAGCAACAACAAAGTATCTCTGCATACCAGAAGGCTAATAGTCCTGATAGACCATATTCACCTCCTATTCCTTTTGAGGATCCTGAAATAGCAAACAATGCTAGAATGGCTAGATTCCAGGAAATTATTGGTCCCTCTTTGATTAATAAAGCAAAAGCTGAAGGCAAAGACATATCAGGATATTCAACTATGTTCAAATACAGGAAGGAAGAACTCAAAAGATTTGACAAAGCAAATAAACTGTTCAATGTTGATGATTACATGAAGCTACATCCTGAAGCAGTTGTCCCCAGAACTACATCTCTGAAGATTATTTGGGCAGCTGACATGACAATGACACATGCACAGGCTTTGTATCCAAAGAGAGAAATTATCTTTACCAAGCCAAGAGAAAAGCCCAAAGAAGATAAGCCCATATATTAGAAGAAGTAGTAACCTTTACTTGGTTTTAACTTTTCTACATTTACTTTAAAAACTGTATTATTTGATTAAACAAAGCTCATGTACATATATATATATATATATCTGCTGCATGTGTTAGTAAATCTCTGCCAGATATACCTTTTTCTTGCTTTGTTTATTCTTATGATTTTATTTTGAGTCTATTATTGACCTCACCCAAATAGGGGGAGATTGTTGGATCCCTAGTTGATTTGGGCTAGGTTCACTAACTTAGGATGATGTGACCCAACATGTATAGCTAGGGTCATAGTTGTGTCCTAGGGTCTAGGCCAAGTTCTTAGAGTCAACATCAGATGGACCAGGTACCAACAAGACTATCAGAGACTCAAGACTTAGAAGATTTCAAGACCAAGTAAAATGAGTTCAACGTTCGTCGAACTCAGGTCGACGAAAGACGTTCTCAGCTCGACGATCTTGAGGTATTTCTCTGAGCTGAGCTCGACGATCGTCATTCTCTGGTCAACGAAAACTGGGATATTTCAACAACCTAAAGTCAGGATAACTCCAGATTATTCTAAGTCCAACTTCAGACTTTGGTTGACGAACAAGATTCTGAGCTCGACGAACTTAGACCTCGAGTTCACAACATACTTCTGTTAGAAGATCTCAGGTCGACGAAGTCAACTTCTCAGTACTCTACTCGACGAATTCTGGAATCAGAAGATTTGTGTCGACACTTAGGGCATGTGTCGACACCAACCTATATCGACACCAGAAAATTTGTGTCGACGCCAAGAATAGTCAGTCGACAACCACTTATGTCGACACCAGAAGATCTATGTCGACACCAGAAGATTCATGTTAACACTCAGAATATCAGTCAACACAAAATATTCGACTAAGTCCAGAATTGTTGCTGAACTCTAGTCGACGAATGCAATTGTCAGCTCGATGAACTTCAGACAGAAAAGGCAAAGGTTCAGAAGCATGCAGTTCTGTTATTAGCTCGATGATCTTGGAACTCAGCTCGACGAATAGAAGCTGCCTAGTCAACGAATACAAAATCTCAGTTCGACGAACTAGTAACTCAGCTCGACGAATTCTTCCAACTGTTCGACGATTCTAGACTTAGCCATTTCTGGCATTCTATCCTCATTCTAATGCAGAAATTCCTGAGTAATTAATGCTCTACATTATCTGAATGTATCCGTTAGAAGGAGCATTAATCACGGTCTTCCTCAGGATTATTTCTTGCTGATTTTCCATGGGATAGTTGAGAAAATGATTCAATGCCGATTATCCTCATGCCGTCTGCATTAATTACACAGGATTCAAATTTTTGAAAAGACAGAGAAGTAAAGTAGAACAATACTCAGTCAGAAAAACTGTGATACACAGAGACTGACTGCAAGAATTCACACTATAGCAAAAAAAAGCTTCACATAGACAAAACTTACTGAAGCATACAAGACATACAAGTGACAGGCAGTGATCTTGATTCAGAGAGAAGAACAATCATAAAATATCAAGAGTCTTCTTCTTTCAAATTCTCTCTAGTACTTCCAAGGACAACAAATATCAAATCAGTCATGAAGCTCATGCATCATTGCTAGTCAAGAACTCTGATTGAAGACCTATCACCCTGCAGCAAAGCTCCAGATCTTCCCTGAACCATTCTACATCTCAGGGGGAGCTGTTTGCTAACATCATTCCACATAAGTGTTCTCAGTTTTTTGAGAAAGAGAAGACAAAATCACTCTCTCACCCCCTCCTGTATAAAGGGTTGTCATCTCCCTTCAAAAGTGATTTCTGGTTGCAAGTCTCCTTACCAAAAGACTTGAGTTGGTTTTTGGGGACCTGATAAAAACCCATTGTTGTCAGGCACCTGATCAAAAACCTGAGTGTTTTTCTACTAGGGTGGTAGAAGAGTGGATTATGAAAGTTCAGGAGGTATGCTTGATACCACCTGAAGGTGTTAGTTAGATCAGATATACTCTAGAGGGGGGGGGGGTGAATAGAGTATGTTGGTGATTTTAAAACTTTTACAACTGTTGTTGTATTTTAGGTGTGTGTGCAGGGAAGCAAATACAATAAACCAAGATGCAGCAATTATCTAATCACAGCACATTCACAGAGCAAGGCCAGAAAACAAAAAGAAAGGAAAGCAACCAGACGACACAAGAATTTTATAGTGGTTCCCCAAAACTGGGTAGTCCACTTTCTACCACCCTGGTAGGAATCCACTGCAGGAAGGGGTTGATCAGGTGTCCTGGCACCAATGGGGTTTTGATCATGATTCCCAAAAACCAAACCCTCAAGTATTTTGGAGGGAGACTTGCAACCAGAAAAATTTTGAAGGGAATTAAAACCCTGTACAGATGTGGAGTGAGAGGGTGATGAGGTCTTCTCTTTATCAAGTCAAATGAGAAGACTTGTAGATTGTTGTTTAGCAGCTTTGCTCCCCCTGAGATGTAGAATGAATCAGGAAGAATGCTGGAGCACTGCTTCAGGGTGATAGGTCTTCAAAGACCTAGATTTCCTGGTCCAGAGAAAGTCTCCAGGAACTTCTTGTGACTGATATGAATGTATTGTCTTTGAAGTTATCCTGAGTAAAAGCAGATGAAGAAGACTCTTGATGTTGATGTAGTGTTCTTCTTCTTTTTCTTCTTGATCAGTTTCTCTCTGGGCCAAGAATGAATCCTTTTTTTTCGTGTGTTGTGTGTATCACTGTCTGTCTTTTTGTTTTCTTTTTTTGTGTATATTTGTATTATCCCTCTTTCTGTATATCTCCATGTCTCATAAGAAAAATTCGAATTCTTGAATATAGAGCAGTAATGGCAGACGTCCTGGAAAGGAAGCAGCAATAAATTATTTCCCCAACTGTTTCCATGGGAAAATGGCATGTAATAATCCAGGACTAACTTCGCATTCTAACGGTAGTATTCTGGGAAGAACTGTCATTAAATGTTCAGGAATCAGCGCCATGGAATGAGACGGGAACGGAAGAAGACCTAGTCTGGAATCGTCGACCGAAGAACATAATTCGTCGAACTGAGTTTTGAGTTCGTCGAGCTGAGCCTGAGTTCGTCGAGCTACGCTGAGTTCGTCGAGCTGAGCTGAGTTTGTCGAGCTGACAGTCTTCATTCGTGGAACAGATAATATTCAATGTAAGACAGTATTCGTCGAGCTGAGAATCAAATTCGTCGAGCTGAGAAAAGTTTTGGACTTAGGTAAAATATCCTGCATCTGCTGAAATGCTGTGTCGACAAAATTTGGTGTCGACAGATTGATCTTGGTGTCGACATAAGCTGGTGTCGACTGATATCCTGGTGTCGACACAAATCCTCTGGTGTCGACAGATATCCTAGTGTCGACACAAATCCTCTGGTGTCGACAGATATCCTGGTGTCGACCTAAATCCTCTGGTGTCGACAGATATCCTGGTGTCGACACAAATTGTCTGCTGTCGACACAAACCCTAAGTGTCGACACAAATTCTCTGAGTCCAGAAATCGTCGAGTAGAGTACATCATTCGTCGACCAGAGAAGCTGACTTCGTCGACCTGAGAAATTGACAACTTGAGGTCCAAGTTCGTCGAGCTCAGAATAAAATTCGTCGACCGAAGCTTGAAGTTGGACTTAGAGAAATTCTGAAGTAGTCCTGATAATGCTTGAAGTAGAATCCCGGTGTTCGTCGAACAAAGAACATAGTTCGTCGAGCTCATTTCACTTAGTCTGAAAATCTGATAGATCTGGAGTTCCTGATGGTCTTGAGGAAGGCTGGTCCATCTGAAGTTGAGATAGAGGATTGTCCTAGACTCTAAGACATAAACTTGACCCAGACTATACATGATGGGTCACAACCTAAGTTAGTGGACCTAGCCCAAATCAACTAGGGATCCAACAATCTCCCCATATTTGGGTGAGGTCACTAACAGAGACTCCAAGCATAGAACAAATGAAAAAACAAAGCAAAATTGAGAAATATATCTGGCAGAGAATTTACAATACATGCATCAGATATATATATACATACAGGCTTTGTTTTAGTACAAGATATAGTCTGAAATAGAAGCAGAAATGAAATAACCACAAAATTACTTCTCTGTCTTCTTCTATTTTAGCTTGTCTTCTGGTGCTTTATCTCCTGGCTTTTTGAAAATGATTTCCCTATTGGGATCTGAAGCTTGAGCCCTGGTCATAGTCATGTCAGCTGCCCCTATGATGTTCAGTGAAGTGGCTCTGGGGACAACTGCTTCTGGGTGAAGATGCATGTACTCATCAACATTGAGTAGCTTGTTTCCTTTCCCAAATCTCTTTAGCTCATCTCTCCTGTACTGAGACATAGTACTTAAGCCTGTTGTGTCCTTGCCTTTAGCTTTAGCTTTGTTTATTAGAGATAAGCCAATGAGCTCTTGGAACCTTACCATTCTGGTTGTGTTGGCTGTTTCTGAATCTTCAGGAGGAGAATAGGGCCTTTCAGCTTCATGTTCCTTATGTTCCTGGTGCTGCTGCTGCTGCTGTGGTTGTTGATGGTGTTGTCTGCCTGAGGATGGTGGCCTTGGCTGACTACCACCAGAAGATCTCCCTGTTTGTCTCTGATAAGTTTGAATATGGGCAGATCTCTGAGGGCCAGAGCCAGAGGCACTTGCTGCTGGAGGAGGAGGAGGAGGAGGAGGATCCTTTCTGTATCTATGAACTGGGGGAGGAGAGTATCTCCTACTCCTCTTCTTCTCTCTTTGCTGGTTCTTTGATAGCCTCATCCATGCAGGCATCCCTTTGTAAGGAGCAACATTGTGCAGAATATAGTATGGAGTGTCTGCAGTGGGATTAGGCTTGGGAGCAGGAGGAGGAGGAGCCTTCCTTTTCTTAGAAAGCAACTTCTTTTTCTTTTTAGCAGCCTCCTCATCTGATTCATCATCATCATCATCATCAGAACCTGAACTCTGAGGATTGTCATACAGAGCATTCAACTTCCTCAGGGTTTCATCAGGAATGATAAGAGGTTTTTCGTGAGGGGGGTAGAAGGTTCAGAGGGTGATGGTTCAACAGCAGTAGAGACAAAGCTTTCAGCTGCTGCCTTGTTCTCTTCTTCAATGTCTGCCAGAATGAGCTCATCAAGATCAGGCATGGGGGAATCATCCATGACAAAATCTGGGACAGAGCAGATGATTGGAATAGACACAAGAATTGGAAAAGCAGTAGGAGCAGCAAGGGTGTCACAGAGTTGCTTGGCACCTGCTGGACTAGCTGGAGAGGTATACTGGACAATAGCCAAATATGGCTTAGCAACCTCTGCTGAAGGAAGCTTCATATATACAAGATCAAAGGTATGAAGTATCTCAGATAAATTAACTGTGGGATTTATAAGAAAATCACCAGCAGTTGTAATTGTATCTACTGACTCATCAAAGCTAATGTCAGTGTCCATAAATTGAATAAAATCAATTTTTTAGAATCAAAATCTGTATGTGTAACTGAAACTGCATTATCAAGCACTGTATCAACTATATATGTATTATCAAAAACTGTAGTAGGAGCAGTCACTGTATCAACTGTATCTGTATTATCAAGCACTGTATCAACTGTATCTGTATTATCAAAAACTGTATCAGCTACTGCACCGGCTTCATCATGGAGCATCTCCCCCTGCCTGGGTTCAGGAGAACCTGGAGCCAGGCCCCTGAATGAAGAGGGGGCAGCAGAAAGGGCTGTGATTTGTGCAGATAAAGAATTAATGGAATTCACCAGAGGTGTAATGGCCTCTGTGATGAGTGATTGAATGAGAGGAGTCAGAAGAGAGATGATGGAGGGAATGGTGGAAGAGTCCAGAAGTGGAGAAGGAATGGTGGAGGGAATAGAAGCACAGGAGGAAGGAAGAATATGTGGAGGGGATAATGGAGGGAGAACAGTGTGTGGTTCAGTGGGTATGGTGTAGGATGGAATAGTAGATAGGTGTGGGGGAAGAGGGGATTGAGGAGGTGAGGGAATATGGGTTGCAGTGGGGGAAACTGGAGGTGTAGGGATATGTGCAAGATCAAGCGGTGGATATTAATGTTGAGGTGGAGTCAATTGAGGTGGAGGCAATTGAGGTGGAGTCAATTGAGGTGCAGGAGGAGTGGGAAGAGATGTAGGAGGTGGAATGACCTCTTCAGTGTCAGGGTGGGGGGTGACCTTGACGGTCCTTGTGCTCTCAGAAGCGTTGATGGAGGAGGAGGAACCCTTGGAGGGTTTGGTGATTGTCCTCTCCCATCTGCCAAACAAGGCGCAGGTGAGGCGCTTGCTGGCATTGATGAATGTGGTCGGGGAGACCAAACATTCAATGACCTTTTCCTGGAGGAAAATTCCCAGGATTCTGGCGTAGCAGACCTCCTTCTTGCTTGTTTTCTTCTTGATTAGGTCAAAGAAGACCATGCCCCAGTCGACCTGTCGTTTGTTGAGCACTGCGCACATAATCAGGAATTGATGGCGAGTGATATAGTCATGTGCCGAGTGCTTGCCCATCAGAATTTTTCCTACAATGTCGGCCAAGAATTGATAGGCGGCAGACAGTTGCTTCTTCAGAATCTTATTAGGGTCGCTGCCGGAGAAACCCATTACCTTCAACATATCAGAATATTCTTCAGCGTCCATTTCCAAATTGTCTTCACCATTGATCAGTCCAAAAATTTCAGAAAGTACTGGTGGAGACAGGGAAACGACAGTGTTTCCAATATGTCCTGTCAGATCTCCGTCTTCAGAAACGGTTGCAGTGTATACCCATTCTCTTATCTCGGTTGAGTGTAGCTTGATGCTGCGAGTCATGAAATCCTTGAGATGCAATTCTTCAAGTAATTCTAAGATATAAAGAAAGATTGGATCTGAATGTTGGAAAGACTCAAAATCCATGGAGAATGCTGCATCAAACTTCATCGCCGCAAGTGCTCCTGGAGGAATCACCATTGATGACCTGCAAAGAAAATCACAGAGAAAACGACGATCAAGAGCAAAGGAACTGAAAGCGCGGGACGGAGGTCGAAGAAAACCTAGATATAAGATTTTCGGAATATGAATCGGCAAGCTCTGTTCCACGAAAAGAGACAGTTCTCCGAACTGAGGTTGACGAAATAAGTTAGAGGTGAGTAGTTCGTCGAACTCATTTAGAAGAATTGAAAACAGTTCGTCGAACTCCGTTCGACGAAATGGTTTCTGAAGCAAGGTTCGTCGATCTCCGCTCGACGAAAATTGTTTCACATAGAGAATTCGTCGATCTCCGTTCGATGAGAATCTCTCAAACTTTCCCTAATTCGTCGAACTCCATTCGACGAACTCTGGAAAATTCGTCGAATGCAGACAGAAATTAATTTAACTCTTCTCCATTAATCATTCCCAGTTGATTTATAAAGAACAGATGGGTTTTCTCATCTAAAGGTTTGGTGAAAATATCTGCTCTCTGTAAATCAGTAGGAATATGAATCAAGTTAATCTACTTTTTGTCTACATTATCTCTAATGAAATGATGTCTTATTTCAATATGTTTAGTCCTAGAATGATGAACTGGATTCTGAGCTATATCAATAGCACTTGTATTATCACAAAATAAGGTTGAATTATTTAAGTTGCTACCATAATCTAGGAGCTGGTTTTGTATCCATAGCATCTGTGAACAGCAGCTGCCAGCAGCCATATACTCTGCCTCAGCAGTTGATGTAGACACAGATGTCTGCTTTTTGCAAAACCAAGAGACAAGTCTCATACCCAGGAACTGGCAAGTTCCAGAGGTACTTTTCCTGTCCACTCTACATCCAGCATAGTCAGCATCTGAGTATCCAGTTAACTCAATTTCTAACTCTGCAGGATACCAGAGTCCTAAACTAGGACAACTCTTTATATATCTCAAAATCCTTTTTAGAAAAATAGGATGATATTCTTTAGGATTCACTTGGAATCTAGCACAAAGGCATGTGGCAAACATTATGTCAGCCCTGCTAGCTGTTAAGTATAATAGGGATCCAACAATTGCCCTATAATGTTTCTGATCTACAGGTTTCCCTACTGCATCAGAATCCACAACAGCATTGGTAGCCATAGGTGTTTTCATTCCTGAAGCATCACCCATCCCAAACTTTTTAATAAGCTCTTTAACATACTTAGATTGGGAGAGGAAGATACCATCAGGGAGCTGCTTCACTTGGAGACCAAGGAAGTAGGAAAGCTCACCCATGCTACTCATCTCAAATTTGGAATGCATGAGGTCAGCAAACCTCTTGCACAATTTGGGATCAGTAGACCCAAAAATAATGTCATCCACATATATTTGTACCAATAAGATTTGATCCTTATGATGTCTAGTGAAAAGTGTTTTATCTATGTTTCCTCTTGTAAATTTATGCTCTAAGAGAAAGCTAGCTAGGGTCTCATACCAAGCTCTTGGAGCTTGCTTTAAACCATAGAGAGTTTTATGCAATTTGTAAACATAAGAGGGTTGAGTTAGAGATATAAAACCTGGAGGTGGTTCTACATAAACCTCTTCTTGAAGTACACCATTCAGAAAGGAACTCTTAACATCCATCTGGAATACTTTGAACTTTTGTAGGCTGCATAGGCTAGGAATATTCTAATGGCCTCCAACCTTGCAACAAGGGCAAAGGTTTGGTCATAGTCTATTCCTTCCTCTTGCCTATAGCCTTGAGCAACAAGTCTAGCTTTGTTTCTTACTATGTTCCCTTATGCATCCAATTTGTTCCTATAGACCCATTTGGTTCCAATAACTGGGTAGTTATGGGGTCTTGGAACCAAATCCCAAACTCTACATCTCTCAAATTGATTTAGTTCCTCTTGCATTGCAAGAATATAGTGGGGATCTTGCTCAGCTTCATGGATGGTGAGAGGTTCAATTTGAGAGAGAAAACAGGCATGCATCAAGTCTTGATTGAGCTGATGTCTTGTCTGTACACCAACTGAAATGTCTCCAATCACTTGAGATCTGGGGTGATCTCTAAGTGTGACAAGATCAGTTGGTGGAGTTGGTTGAGCAACAGCTTCTGTAAATAATTCCTCTTGAGGAATGGTACTGGCTGTTGATGGAAGTTCAGTTACTTCCTCTTGGACTTCTTCTTCACTATCTTCAGCAGCCTGTGGAGTGGGATGAGTTGGAACCTCTTGGATAAGGTTTAGTCCATCCATAGACTCACACAGTGGTGAAACCTGCAAAAAACTATTGGTAGAAATGTTTTTCTCCTTATAAGACATGTTAGCTTCATCAAAAGACACATGGACAGATTCTTCAATTTTAAGGGATGATTTGTTGAAAACCCTATAGGCCTTGCTTACTTGGGAATATCCTAGAAAAATCCCTTCTTCAGCCTTAGCCTCAAATTTTCTAATGTATCTTTTGTTATTAGTGTGGATGTAACATATGCAACCAAAAACTTTAAAGTAAGTGATTTTAGGTTTCTTTTCTTTAAGTAATTCATAGGGGGTCTTATGTTTTAATTTATGTATAAGACATCTGTTCAGGACATAGTTAGCTGTGTTTACAGCTTCTGCCCAAAAGGATAGAGGCATGTAAGCATCTGCTAACAATGTACATGCAGCTTCAATGAGTGTCCTATTTTTCCTTTCAGCAACCCCATTTTGTTGGGGAGTTCTAGGAGCTGAGAAGCACTGCCTGATACCTTCCTTCTCACAGAACTCATGCATAAGAAGAGACTCAAACTCTGTGCCATGATCACTTCTGATCAATGCAACATGAGTAGAGAACTCAAACTGTATGGTCCTGAGAAAATCTGTAAGAACTTTGAATGTATCTGACTTAGCTCTCAGAAAGGCTACCCAACTGAATCTGGAGAAATCATCAACAATGACTAAGGTGTAAGACTTCCCTCCTAGGCTTTGTACTGCAATGGGTCCAAAAAGATCCACATGAAGCAGATACAATATCCTAGGCGAATCACTTTTATTAATGGATTTGAAACTAGTTTTATTTTGCTTGCCTAGTTAACAAGCCCTGCATAGGCATTCCTTCTTGTAGGGACCAGAAGGTAAACCTCTAACAAGGTTGTCTTTAGATAACCTAGATATGTTCTTAAGGTTTACATGTCCTAACCTTTTGTGCCATAACTCATTTTGGTTACTAGTGATATTGAGTAAACAAATATCAGTTGTGGCAAAAATGAAATCTACTAAATATATGTTTCCTTGTCTAAGTCCAATTAAAATAGTTTGGATTTTTATCATTTATAATAGAGCAAGAGGTAGAGTTGAAATGTACCTGATAACCTTATCACATAATTGACTTATGGATATAAGGTTATGTTTAAGTCCTCTTACATATGTCACCTTTTTGAAGGTCACTGCTCCAATGCTTACTCTTCCATATCCTTCTGACTGACCGCTCTTTGAGTCTCCAAATATCACCTTTGGTCCTAGCTTGGACTTATAGATGGAGAGATTTGCTTTGCTGCCAGTCATGTGCTTGGAGCAGCCACTGTCCAGGTACCAGGTCTGACTTAACCTTGGACAGCTCTTCACCTGTACCTGCATTAAAAAATAAAGCTCAATTGTTCTTGACCCAAGTTACCTTGGGTCCTTGGTTTGGCTGAAAAGTAAAACTAGAAATGACTGATAAGGCATGTTGAGACTTATACCCTAGAGGGTGATATCTCCTAGATGGGATTATCCAATCAGCTACTGGATTAAATGTCTTGTTAGCTGCTTTAAAATTTCTATAGGAGAAATGATTTATATTTGGTCGTTCTGGGATCGATGAATTATTGTGAGTTCGTCGACCAGAGTTCTACGAATGGGGAAGAGATTGTCGACCTCCACTCAGAGAATGACCATGGTCATTTTCTGCGTCCCACGTTCGTCGACCTCTACTCGACGAACAATACACAGTTCGTCGATCGCAGTAGGACGAATAATTATTTCTGAAGTTTGCGTTCAGCGTTCGTCGATCGGTGTTCGACTAACTTGCAGGATTTCGTCGATCTGAGTTCGACGAATTCTGCTGAACTTGGTTTTTAACAACTTTCTTCTGTTTTCTGTTTCTATTGTCTAGGGGATTTGACTTGTTTTCTGACATGGGTTTTTCAATTAGTTTCTCTTTACCCTTAGCAGTGATAAACTTTATGGGAGTAGAAAGTATATTCTTCTTTATTATGGGGGGTAAACTTGATGAAGCACCCAAGCCCAGCGTGCCATTTAATCTGGCATTTACTGTGCTTGTGATATCCATCAGCTTGAGGCTTCTCCCATTGAGAGATTGCTCAAGTTGTTTTGCCTCACATAATTCAGATTTTAACTTGATTATCTGGTCATTAGCTAGTGTCAATTGATCAGTTAGTTTTCTATTTTCCATGCTGACAGATTCAAGGTTTTCTAGTCTAGTCCTCAAGGTTTATATTTCTTTCTCTGAGTTTATTAGATCCATGCACATAGTTTTAAATTCTACTTTAAATAAGTCAGAATTGAAATCAAAACTAGAAATCACCTGATCAGCCTCTGAGTCTGAGGCACCTTCATCTTCAGAATCCTCTTCTGATCCACAGTTGCTTCTGGAGGCATCTATTGCCATTAGGCACACCTCCTTGGATCTGGCTTCTTCCTCTTCTTCACTGGAGCTGGAGGAGGATGTTTCCTCTTCTGCGTCACTCCAGGACTCAGCAACAAATCCTTTGTCTTTCCTTTTATATTTGTTGGAGGAGGGTCTGCTGCTTTGTTTTCTTCTGGAATCCTTGTCCCTGCCCTTGTCCTTTTTCTGATTCTCTGGGCATTCTGAAATATAGTGCCCAGGCTTTCTACATCCAAAACACACAACCTCCTTAGTTGGTGTCTTGTCATATTTGGGCTTATCATCCTGCCTGGATGATTTTCTTCTAAAGTCCTTTCTTGCCATTTTGTAGAATCTTTTGGCAAAAAGACTCATTAACTCTTCATTGGATGTAGATGTTTCATTGTCTTCAGAAGCTTTGAAGGCCAAGCTGTGCTCCTTCCTAACTGGGGTAGTTGCCTTCTGTTCTGCTACCTCTCTTGATTTAACAAGCTGCTCATATGACTTCAGCTTGCCTAACAGAGATTCTGTTGAAATCTCATTGAGGCTTCTGGCTTCTTTGATTGGCCAGATTCTGGTATCCCATGAACTGGTGAAACACATCAGTATCTTGTCATTCACCTCAGTTAAGGTGATTTCCTTGTCAAGAGTCTTGAGTTCACTGATGATTGAACTTAATCTATTATACATCTCAGCCACAGATTCTGTCTCATCCTTTTTGAAATTCTCATAGAGAGAAATGAGACTGGATCTCCTATCCTTTCTTTCATCAGCTGAGCCTGCTACCATTTGGTTGAGAGAGTCCCAAATGGCCTTGGTTGAGGTGCACTCAGCCACCTTCTGAAATATGTCATCTAACATTGTTTGGGCCAGAATATTCATAGCCTTTGCATCAGCCATCTTGGCTTTCTTATAGGCTTCAGTATTGTCTGGAGGTGGTACTGCACTCAGATTAGTTGATGTGCTGGCAAAAGTTGCAGGAGCTGGAGGAATACCTGTTGAAATGACAGAAAAAATATCCTCATCAATGGAGTTCATATATAATCTAATTATTGCATTTCAGATGGCAAACTTATTAAGATTGCACACTGGAGTTCTGATGCTTGTATAATCCTTGTTTTGGTCCATGTCTGTGAGAAGGATAAGTCCAATAACAGAATAAAGACAAACTGATCTAACTAAGGGATCTTTGTGTTCAGGTGTTAGCCTGTACAACCAATCAGGTATGGTTTGTTAACCAACTTGTAAGGTCTGGCAATTTAAACAACCTGGAAGATTTGGTATTTTTTAACTAACCTCGCTTTGATACCAATTGAAAGTTCAGGAGGTATGCTTGATACCACCTGAAGGTGTTAGTTAGATCAGATATACTCTAGAGGGGGGGGGGGTGAATAGAGTATGTTGGTGATTTTAAAACTTTTACAACTGTTGTTCTATTTTAGGTGTGTGTGCAGGGAAGCAAATACAATAAACCAAGATGCAGCAATTATCTAATCACAGCACATTCACAGAGCAAGGCCAGAAAACAAAAAGAAAGGAAAGCAACCAGACGACACAAGAATTTTATAGTGGTTCCCCAAAACTGGGTAGTCCACTCTTCTACCACCCTGGTAGGAATCCACTGCAGGAAGGGGTTGATCAGGTGTCCTGGCACCAATGGGGTTTTGATCAGGTTCCCAAAAACCAAACCCTCAAGTCTTTTGGAGGGAGACTTGCAACTAGAATAATTTTGAAGGGAATTAAAATCCTGTATAGAGGTGGAGTGAGAGGGTGATGAGGTCTTCTCTTTCTCAAGACAAATGAGAAGACTTGTGGATTGTTGTTTAGCAGCTTTGCTCCCCCTGAGATGTAGAATGAATTAGGAAGAATGCTGGAGCACTGCTTCAGGGCGATAGGTCTTCAAAGACCTAGATTTCCTGGTCCATAGAAAGTCTCCAGGAACTTCTTGTGACTGATATGAATGTATTGTCTTTGAAGTTATCCTGAGTAAAAGCAGATGAAGAAGACTCTTGATGTTGATGTAGTGTTCTTCTTCTTTTTCTTCTTGATCAGTTTCACTCTGGGCCAAGAATGAATTCCTTTTTTTTCGTGTGTTGTGTGTATCACTGTCTGTCTTTTTGTTTTCTTTTTTTGTGTATATTTGTATTATTCCCTCTTTCTGTATATCTCCATGTCTCATAAGAAAAATTCAAATTCTTGAATATGGAGCAGTAATGGCAGACGGCCTGGAAAGGAAGCAGCAATAAATTATTTCCCCAACTGTTTCTATGGAAAATGGCATGTAATAATCCAGGATTAACTTCGCATTCTAACGGTAGTATTCTGGGAAGAACTGCCATTAAATGTTCAGGAATCAGCGCCATGGAATGAGACGGGAACGGAAGAAGGCCTAGTCTGGAATCATCGACCGAAGAACATAATTCGTCGAACTGAGTTTTGAGTTCGTCGAGCTGAGCCTGAGTTCGTCGAGCTGAGCCTGAGTTCGTCGAGCTAAGCTGAGTTCATCGAGCTGAGCTGAGTTCGTCGAGTTTTTCTCTTTTTTTTTTCGGGGGGGGGGTTTGGATGACAGTCTTCATTCGTGGAACAGGCAATTTTCAATGTAAGACAGTATTCGTCGAGCTGAGAATCAAATTCGTCGAGGTGAGAAAGTTTTGGACTTAGGCAAAATATCCTGCATCTGCTGAAATGCTGTGTCGACAAAAGTTGGTGTCGACAGATTTATCTTGGTGTCGACATAAGCTGGTGTCGACTGATATCCTGGTGTCGACACAAATCCTCTGGTTGTCGACAAATATCCTGGTGTCGACACAAATCCTCTGGTGTCGACAGATATATGGTGTCGACAAAATCCTCTAGTGTCGACAGATATCCTGTGTGTCGACACAAAAAGTTGCTGTCGACAAAAACCTAAGTGTGGACGCAGAATTCTCTGAGTCCAGAAATCGTCGAGTAGAGTACAAGCATTCGTCGACCAGAGAAGCTGACTTTCGTCGACTGAGATATTGACAACTGAGGTTCAAGTTCGTCGAGTCGAATATAATTCGTCGACCGAAGCTTGAAGTTGGACTTAGAGAAAATTCTGAAGTAGTCCTGATAATGCTTGAAGTAGAATCCGGTGTTCGTGAACAAAGAACATAGTTCGTCGAGCTCATTTCACTTAGTCTAAAAATCTGAAGATCTGGAGTTCCTGATGGTCTTGAGAAAGGCTGTTCCATTGAAGTTGAGATAGAGGACTGTCCTAGACTCTAAGACATAACTTGACCATTCTATACATGATGGGTCACATTCCTATTTTAGTGGACCTAAGCCCAAATCAATAGGGATCAACAGACTACCCAGATTTGGGGACCACTATAAACTTCTTGT
>CM077162.1:0-43850 GCA_039583875.1 Platanthera guangdongensis | reverse complement strand
GTAACACCCCCAATTTTTCAGAACGAGTCTCTGGAAGCTATTGCCCGGAGATAGTAGTTATCGCCTGGCGGTAGCGTAGCATTGAGTGGCCATCTGCTGAGAGCGTTGAGTGGCCAGGTACTGAGAGCATTGAGTGCTTAGGAGATGAGTGCTAGCGCGCAGCGTTAGCTCGGAACTGCTCGGTGATAGTTCTGATTCATCGAGCATCGAACAAAAGATATGTTCGTCGAGCGTTGGAGGATTACCGCCCGACGATAGTAGCTATCGCCCGACAATAGCCCTATTTCGTCGAACAAAGTGCCCACTTCATCGCTAACGCGTAGCGTTTGTAAGAGCCCCCTCCCCCTTACCAAGGAGGGCTACCGGATCTTATGCCCAGAACTGTCGTCTTACGGTGGCACTAACTCACGGGTTAGTCGACACCGCAACCTTCCACACCAAAATGTTGAAGCTAAAAATGACCTCTGTGCAGTTCGGGGTCCCTAGAAATGGGGTGACCTCGCACCTACTACACTCAGAAGAACGTCACGGACCAAAGGATCAAGGAGCTAGAAATAGACCCTCGGCTCTAGCGTGGAGGTCCCACCTCACACCTAGAAGACCTTTGAGGTCTCCCCCTCCCTAGCCAATGCTTGAGCTAGGGTGCCTTGAAGGATGAAGAGAGAGTGAAGAAGTGATGCTCTCTAAGGCAACCCTAAGGGTCTATTTATAGTTTTCCAAATCCCATGGACCAAAATGCCCGAAATACCCCTACGCTAAATATGCCTCAAGCCAATAGAAAATAGCCACATCGGGGGGTAAAGAGGTAATTCCACCCCGAGGGTAAAACGGTAACGACAAGGCCCAAAGAGGTCCAAGGTCGGGAGAAGCCATACCCCCACCTTCTCGGACACCCGAGACAGGCTAGGGAGCAGGGGGCAGGGACGAGACCCCGGCTCCCAGCCGGTCTCGCCCCGCCAGAGTGCGAGGCTGCAGAGGCAGGGCGAGAACCCGACCTCCCGCCCGCCTCGCCACGCATTGCCCCGCCAGGCTGCGGGGGCAGGGCGAGAACCCGGCCTCCCACCGGTCTCACCCTGCCTCGCCCCGCCAGGCCGCGGGGGCTGGGCGAGAACCCGGCCTCCCGCCGGTCTCGCCCTGCTTCGCCTCCGGCAGGGCGAGAACCCAGCCTCCGCCGGTCTCGCCCCGCCTTGTCCTGCCAAGCCGCGGGGGCAGGGAGAGAACCCAGCCTACCGCCGGTCTCGCCTCGCCTAGCCCCACCAGGCCGCGGGGGCAGGGCGAGAACCCGACCTCCCGCCGGTCTCGCCCTGCCTCGCCTCCGCCAGGCCGCGGGGGCAGGGCGAGAACCCGGCGTCCCGCCGGTCTCGCCCCGCCTCGCCTTGGGCCTAGCTAGCCGGGGGCGGGTTCGGTCAACTTGCCATACCCGACCTCCCAGAAAAAGGCTAAGGGGGAAGGCAATGTTTCCTCCCCATAATAGTATATTCCGAGGGCTTGACCAAAATTGGCCCCCCAAGAGCTCAAACCACTCTAAAAGCTTAAAAACCAAAACCTGTGAATATGTGGTTGTACATTACCAACCAGTGCAAGTACCATGGAATCCCAGTGGAAGATAGATACGACAATAACTTCACTCCCCAACCCATGAGAACATTTAGTTGGAGGAAGAAATGATAGAGAAAGCCACTCTAGAGGAGGAGAAACATACGATATAAAATCTGGGACGTTGAAAATGGGTGAAATAACCCAATCATTCATAAAATCCAAAAAAATCGTAATATCTCGAATTTCAATATAAATCAGGTACGGGTCAGTTTTTCTACATGTTATGTTCAAGATGGTGTCGGTCAGCAACCGGTCGGGAGGTGAACGCACTAAAATTGCATCGTCAACTTGTAAGTTGGGTACACTCGGGAGTAAGTTGACATGCAAATGACACGACTTATATTGGATAGCTATGGCCACAAGAGTGGGTGTATAGATATCGTGGTATTGTGTAAAATAAGGTAGTGCTAATTGGTTTAATTGATTTAAATTATATTTCATGCTTAGCGGACGCAAACCATGAGGCACACCCGTCACGAAATAAGAAGTGGACACAATCGACGACCTCATCGTAGACATATAATCATAGAATTGATTAATCATAGGAAATTTGGGAGATACAGAACTACAAAATGTTGTGACGAGGCCGAACACGAATTCTAACAACTCAATAATACATATCTTACGAGATATGTCCAATGGAGGGGCTACTAACGGAGGCAGTACCAACTGTCTCGGGCTAGTTATCCCAAATCCGTGCCCAACAAAGTCATCTAGTCGAGTCAAGTGAACCGGATGGGGAGTCGACATGGTCAATGCCGGAGGAGGAGCTAAGTCATACTCAATGTAAAAACACGGATTTAACGTCCAAGAAAAATCAACCGGGTGCCAGCCATTAAAATAAAAAGGAAAATCAAACAGTATATTCGTCCTCACAGAAAACTCAACCGGATCATCATCACCCAACTCACTCTCCGATAAACATTCATCACAGGTTGACTCTACCAACTCAGCCAAAATGTCTTCCAACCCACAAGATATTTCATCCAAATCATAAGCAGTAACGGTCTCAAAAGTATGCAAAATCGAACCCGACAAAATTTCTATTCCGCATTGGGATTCAGGCAAAGGGGATAACATCAAAGTAATATCTTTCGGGTCCACAACACTAACGTCATCCAAAAATAACCCTCCCACACAGGGAAATCTTCCAATACAACATTTCCTTCGTTAGCCAAATCTTCCCACGATGTAGGTACATCGCCAAAATCAGGATAGAGGATTGAGCAAATCGAATCCTGGGGAGAATCTAAATTAGCTTGAACCTCAAGCAACGACGATAATATCAATGAACTATTCCCCGGATGTGCGTCACTAAGATCATCCCAAGGTGACTCTTGCAACATCTTTGAAACATCTACCAACACTGGGTCAACAGAAGACTCCACGATACTCAAGGGTGACAGATCTGAAATTAAGTGGTGGGCGGGGGCAAATCTAAAATATAGTCGAGAGGGGGTCGGATAGTCATGTGGGGGGGGGGGGGGGCACTTCAGAGGAGAACTCCTCTTCCATGTCACTAGGATAACCTACATCCTCATCATCACTCAGCTCTTCACTAATGACGACGTCGCCCTCGGAGGCTGGCTCAGTCCTAGCCACTACGTCAGACTCATTCGGAGTGTCAACAGCTAGATCCGACAGATCGGGAGGCGAATCTGAAGAGACTATGGGGGTAGTCGGAATAGGACAAATGTTAGTGCCACGGCCATATATGTCACTAACCACACGCGTCATAATCGCCTGACTAACCATACTTGTACGAACACTCTCACCCCGTGGGCTCATGGCATTCCTAGCAATCACATCTATCGAACTAGGGACAGGGGTCCTAAGCTTCTCCTTTCATCCTTTGGTAGGTGCAGGTATACTACGGGTAGCTCTACCATCCTGGGAGGAAGATCGAGCTCGATGTGGTAAGTCACTTCCGTGATCAGAAGCGGGTCTAGTGCCCTGGAGGGGAGAAATAAGATCATGAGACGTCCGAGTATGAGGGTACGAGGGGACGTACTGGTTCGATGTAGGCAAAGTCTTAGGCGGCGAATCACTCAGATAATCAGAAATCTATAAACAACAGTAGGGAGGGTAATACTCATCCATTAATAGATTCTTCATAATCTGCCAACCTACCAGTGAGCCGTTGAGTGACATCCCAAAACTTTTCTCCTCATTGAGCTAGAAGGTCAGAGCTCAACCAATTAGTTGTAGTCTCGCAATGGGAATCTTGTGGGGGTCCACAATATGAAATCGCTCAAAATAGCATTACATGTCCTTCAACCAACATAAAAATACTCGCGGTCCACCTATTCCATCATAGGTCGGAGCAGGAACTCGATTAGGACTAATGGTGCACGGTGGTGGTGTCGAATATGGTGCTAACATAACGTTACGCTCAACCAATGAAGGTGAGTGAGCGAAGCTCCCAATGTGCGCCATAAAGGACCAACAAAAAACTCAAACTAAGTGAACACAAAAACCCCTTTTTTAATATATTTTAAGAAACAATTTATATATATATATATATATATATATATATATATATATATATATATATATACAAGCAGTCGTGCACGGGGGACCCCGTGCGGGCAACATTTGTCGTGGGGCGACATTGGTCGTGGGGCGACAATGGTCGTGGGGGTGACATTAGTCGCGGGGGCGACATTGGTCGTGGGGAAGACATTGGTCGGAGGCAAAGACATTGATCGGGAGCGGAGACATTGGCCGGGGGAAGAAAAGTATAAAGATAAATAAATTTGCTGAATAATTCAAAAATGTGTTCAAATAAATATAGTTATGTCCAAAAGACAAAAAAACAAAGTTGAAAAATCAAGCAGTATATTTCATGCGGGTACTTTGGGAATAAAATGTTACACCATGGGGTTTGAGCTCTTCCCTTATAATATATATATACAAGCAGACGTGCACGGGGGACCCCGTGCGGGCAACATTTTTTGTGGGTGCGACATTTGTCGTGGGTGCGACATTTGTCGTGGGTGCGACATTTGTCGTGGGTGCGACATTTGTCGTGGTGCGACAGTTGTCGTGGTGCGACAGTTGTCGTGGGGGCGACAGTTGTGGTGGGGGCGACAGTTGTCGTGGGGGCGACAGTTGTCGTGGGGGCGACAGTTGTCGTGGGGGCGACAATTGTCGCCAGCGACATTTGTCGTAGGGGGACAGTTGTCATGGGGGCGACATTTGTCGTGGGGGCGACATTTGTCGTGGGGCGACATTTGTTGTGGGGGTCACAGTTGTCGTGGGGACGACATTTGTCGTGGGGACGACATTTGTCGTGGGGACGACATTTATCATGGGGACGCAATTTTTCGTGGGGACTATATTTGTCGTGGTGGCGAGATTTATCATGGGGGCGACAATTGTCGTGGGGACAACAAATTTCGAAAGGATGACGTTTGTCATGGGGGAGACATTTGGCGTGGGGGGCAACATTTGTCGTGGGGGCAACATTGGTCGTGGGCGACGACATTGGTCGGGGGAAATGACATTGGCCGGGGGAAGCGACATTGGGGTCGTGGGGGGCGACTTTGGTCGTCGGCGGCTACATTGTGTGCGGGCAGTGGCAAGTAACATGGGATGTTACACGGCGGCAGTGGTCGTACGGGGCGACATTGGTCCTGAGGGAGAGACATTAGTCATGGACGGCAACATTGGTCGTGTGCGTGACATAAGTCGTCAGGGTGACATGGGTCGTGGGTGGCGACATCGGCCGGGGACGACAACATCGGTCATGGGCGGTGACATCGGTCGGTGCGGCGATATAACACAAAAAGACTAATACACATATCTATGTTATGTCTCCTCTCGGCAATGATTTCTATAGACACATACTATTATAATTTATAGTTGAAATTGAAAACAGAATGAAGTTAGAGAAGATATTTGTGGATGTAAATAATGAACTCATTTATAAACCATCATATATAATAAACAGCTTTTGTTGATCAATTCTTAAAGCAAATGACAACAAATGAACATAACCATAACCTATTGAACATTGCTCGTTCCATTATCATAATAATAACCCGCTCATTCCATGACCACAATAATAACCCGCTCGTTCCATGACCACAACCATAACCATAACAGAACTATAGAACAATTTAAAAGATAAACAGATAAAGTGCATAACACTACATGTAAGAAAAATCATTTAGTATCTCTTTTTCCCAGCAACTCCTTCGCAGCGGCATTTTCATCGTAGTTCTTTGGAACCAGATATTTTGACGGCGTGAATAACTCACGAAAAGCAATAGCCCATTGATCCTCATCGCTTAGATCCCTTGGCACCTTTTTTATGATCTTTCGGAGCCCCTTGTACTCTGATTTAGGCCTTAAGTGATACGGTAATTGTAAATTACCGTCTTTGTCTTTATAATATTCGTCAATGCTATCAGGCATGCCATCTACAAAAAATATAATTCAATGTGTTATGCTATGTAACCGTAGTGCAGCCCAAAAATCTAGAAAGAGAAAATAAGTAAGCTGCTTACCCATTTTATCTTTATGGTGTGACATCAAGTAATGCTTGGTAAATTTGCCTAATTTAAAACATACGTTAGAGATAATGGTTGTGAAATCTTTAAAGTATATTTATAAGAATTAATAAAGTACAAAAAAATCACGCACATCATTATATGAAGTTTTTTAGCATTAACACAATTTCAGCAAAATAACTTTAGAAACATAATTTGATTGTAGGCGACGACATTGGTCCTGAGGATAGAAATTATGCGAGTAAAATATTTGGCACGAAACAATCAAAATAAAAGAGCATATTGATTAATACATTTCACGGAGCAAATTCATACATGTAATTTGACTTGATGCATGTAATTTTACCTGAGATATGTAATAAAACAATAAAACACATAAATATTACAAAAGTTACATTAATTCTTACAATCTATGTAATTTGGCGTGATGCATGTAATTTTGTGAATATTTCCTTGAACACAACATTTCTAGTGTATACTCCTTCACGCCCATTCAAAGTACCATTTTTAACCATCACTTTGGTACTGTTTGCAGAAACTCCTCTTGACAATGCCACATACAGTTGACCATGGATAAAAACATCATTCGGTAAATAAACTCCAACATTTGAAATTGTTTGGCCCTGTGATTTGTTGATGGTCAAAGCATAGCTTAAACGTACTGGGAATTGCTTACGGGTGAGCTCGAATGGCAGCTTAACATCTTCTGCACTCTCCAAGGGAATTCGTGGTAGAAATACTCTGTGCCCTTTAAATTCTCCGCTCAATATTTCAGCTTTAATAACATTTCTTGAAAATGTTACACATGTAAGCCTAGTTCCATTGCACAATCCAATTTTTGGATCAATGTTTCTAATCAGCATTATCGGTGAACCTTTCTTGAGATTGAGCTCATGAGGTGGTAGATTTCCCGGATTTATTGAATTCAAGAATTCTGGCAAATATAAATTATGGGTGTCATCCACAACAGAATCAAAAGAGTAGTATGTTTTGTATTCTCCAGGATATATTTCAAGACATTTTTAATTTATTGTTAAAAGTAGCGAAAAGAAAAGAACAAACGGATAGACTTTTGAATAATTGAAATTTTATTATCCAAAAAGGTATCTATTACAAAGGTATGCCCTCCTTTATATAGAATGGAGGAGAGATGAGAGAATACAAATAAGAGATGTGAGACTATAATTTACAGGACTAAGCGGACTATACAAAACAAACCGCACAAGCCGCGCGGTTAGATAGCAGGGCTAACTGCACGGCTACCACCAGAGAGGAAGAGAGACTGCCAGGGTAGACCGCCAGACCGCCCGGTCTCCAAGCCGGCTGAGACAAACCGCCAGACCGCGCGGTCTTCAACCCGCCAAGACAAACCGCCAGACCGCCCGGTCACTAACTTCAACACTCCCCCTCAAGCTGGAGCATATATATCGATCATGCCCAGCTTGTCGCAGATGTGGAAAAAGGAAGCGGACACCGGCTTGGTGAAGACATCTGCCAACTCGTTGTCGGAAGTGACAAATGGAGTACAAATCTATTTCTTCAATATTTCTTCCCGAATAAAATGACAGTCGACTTCTATGTGTTTTGTTCTCTCATGAAAGACCGGATTTTTGGAAATGTGTATCGCGGCCTTATTGTCACAGAACATAGGAAGAGGATAGTTGTAAACCTCTCCTAAGTCAAGCATGAGAGCCCGCAACCACTTCAACTCACATGTAGTCGATGTCATGCTGCGATATTCCGCCTCTGCACTAGACCTGGAAACGACAGACTGTTTCTTGCTCTTCCAACTCACAAGATTGCCTCCAACAAATGTGCAGAAACCTGAAGTCGATTTGCGGTCCCCTTTGTCATCCGCATAGCTTGAATCAGAGTACGCTTCAACCCTAAGGTGACCATTTTTCTGAAATAGGAGTCCTTTCCCTGGAGCAGCTTTAATATACTCTAATATCCTCAGAGCAGATTGTAGATGACACTCCCTCGGAGCTTGCATGAACTGGCTCACCTTGCCAATAGCATAAGAGATGTCGGGTCTGGTTACCGTGAGATATATGAGCTTGCCCACCAGATGCCGGTATCTCGTAGGATCGGAGAGAAGAGGTGAGTCATCTGTCCAAGTTTTGTCTTCTCCAACAGCCATAGGACAACGTGCAGGTTTAGCACCAGTCAGTCCTGCCTCCTTTAAAAGATCAAGAGCATACTTCCATTGTGAAAGGACCATGGAGTTGGGCTTTCTAGAGATTTCAATCACCAGAAAGTATTTCGGGGAGCCCATATACTTTGTGACCAGATGTTGACGAAGGTGTTTCTTGGTCATCAATCCCCCATCCTGGTCATCGCCAGTAAGAAGAATGTCATCAACATAAACCGCAAGAACAACAAGACCAGAGGCGGTTTTCCGAACAAACAAGGAGTGATCTGCTGAGCTTCTTGTAAAACCAATGGCCGCAACAATGCCACTGAACTTGTCAAACCAGGCACGAGGACTCTGCTTGAGGCCATAGATAGCCTTCTTTAGCCGGCATACCCGTGTCTCCCCCTGAGCAACATACCCAGGAGGTTGCTCCATGTAAACATCCTCCTGCAGATCACCATAGAGGAAGGCATTCTTAACATCTAGCTGTGAGATGGGCCAATCCCTGTTGACAGCCACAGAGAGAAGAACCCGAATAGTGCTGAGACGAGCCACGGGAGAGAAAGTGTCAAAGTAATCAATCCCATAAGTTTGGGTAAAACCCTTGGCAACCAGGCGAGCCTTATAACGATCCACACTGCCATCCGGGAGAAACTTCACCACGAAGACCCAGCGACAGCCAGCAACATCTGTGCCGAAAGGAGGAGGAACAAAGGTCCAGGTACCCCGTTCAGTGAGAGTAGCAATCTCCTCATCCATGGCAACTTTCCAATGAGGAATAGTAAGGGCCTCCTGGTAGGAACGGGGGGTGCCAGTGGCCGAGATAGCCAGTGCAAAAGCTCTGCGAGCAGGGGTAAGACGATCATAAGAAACAACTGCAGCAAGCGGGTGTTGGGTACAGGCCCGAACCCCTTTGCGAAGAGCAATCGGGAGATCCAGGTCAGCAGGTGCCTCAGTATCCGGAGTATCCGTGGTGGAGAGAGCTGGCCCGGGAGTAGAGAGAGATGGCAGCGGAGTGGAGGGAGAAAGCGGAGTAGAGGGTGGAGAGGATGAGGATGGGGAAGACGGTGGAGTGGGTGGAGAGGGCGGAACAGCAGTGGGAGCAGAGGGAATGGATGAGTTGGTATGAGAAGTAGGATCAGGAGGAGTAGAAGAGGAAGCAGGAGAGAAGTAAGAGGCATTGGCAAAGTAGGTGACATCCGCAGAGACAAATTGCTTGCGGGTAACAGGGTCAAAGCAGCAATATCCTTTCTGAGTGGGAGAGTAGCCCAGAAAGACACATTTGGTGGCACGTGGTGAGAGTTTGTCACGGGTGGCAGCGGGAGAGTGCACAAAAGCGGTGCACCCAAAGATGTGTAGAGGAAGAGGAAAGGGATCCTTGTCTGGATAAAGAATGGAGAAGGGGGTAGCACCGTGGAGAACTGTGGAGGGAAGGCGATTGATGAGATAGCAGGAGAGGAGGACGGCATATCCCCAATAGGAGCGAGGAACATGCATTTGAGTCATCATAGTGCGAGCAACATCAAGGAGGTGACGGTTTTTGAGTTCTGCCACCCCATTTTGTTGGGAGGTGTAGACACAACTTGTTTGACGAATAACACCATGGTGAATACAAAAGGAGGAGAAGTCGTGGCTAAGATACTCCTTAGCATTGTCAGAACGAAGGAGTTTAATAGACGTATCAAACTGAGTCTTAACCATAGAATAAAAGGATGTCCAAACAGAGAACAGCTCGGAGCGATCTTTGAGAAGATATACCCACGTACATCGAGAGAAATCATCAATGAAGGTGACAAAATAGGAACTACCCCGACCGATGGTGAGGTTAGGAGCGGGACCCCATATGTCAGAGTGAACGAGGTCGAACGGACGGGAAGAGCCCCGACTTTGCGTTGGGGGGAAGGATGAGCGGTGATGTTTGCCAAGTTGACATGCATCACAGTTTAGAGGAGGATGATGAGGAGGGAGGTGCGGCAAGAGCTGGCGGAGAATTCGGGGAGGAGCATGTCCAAGGCGAAGATGCCATTGGAGAAGATCTGTAGAGGAGGAGGAGAAGGCGGATAGAGCAGAAACGTTGTCGAGGAAGTAGAGGCCACCACTCTCAGTCCCGGTAGCAATCGTCCGTTGGGAGTCCGGATCCTGAAAAGTACAAGAGCTAGGTGTGAATATGACAGAACACCGTAGTTTCTTGCATAAAGTAGTAACCGATAATAAGTTGCACGGAAACTTGGGCACATAGAGGGTATCAGCCAGGTAAAGAGATGGAGTGACTTGAACCATGCCCGCCCCATGGACCGGGGAGGGAGATCCATCAGCAACAATGACCGGGGGCAACTGAGCATGTGTGTCAAGAAGAGAGAAACATTGAGGATTGCCTGTCATATGATTGGTTGCACCAGAGTCGATGAGCCATCTTCCGCGAGTAACAACATGAGCACTACCAGAAGAGGTGACCACGGAGGCGGACAGGCTGGAGGAGGGGAAAGCCATGGAAGCAAGAGAGGAGCAAGCCGCGACGATAAGAACAAGCCGCGAGAAGAGAAAAGAGCACCAAGCCGGGCGAACAGAAACAGGTCGGGCGGCTAGGAAGGCCACTACCAAGAAGCAAAGCAGAGGGAAAGAAGTCGCACGGCTTGAAAAAGTCGGGCGAACAGAAGAGAACAGGTCGCACGGCAAAAGATGAGGCCGGCGTGACTAGCAAGCAGGAGCGGGTAGAAGGGAACAACAAGTAGAGCGCGAACAGCAGCGGCTAGCAAGAGGTCAAAGGCACAGCGGGGAAGAGGTCGCGCGGACTGAAAAGGCCGAGAGAACAGAAGAGAGGAGAAGTGCAGGTGACTGCGACCAAGATGCGGGTGAGAAAGGAACAACCCGCACGGTCAGGCAGATCACAGCAGCAAACCGCGAGTATAGGGGCAAGCGGATATGGGGAAAGCAGAAGCGGACAGGGAGAAGAAGTCCGCAGCGGGTAGACACAAGCCGCAAAGACTAGGAAGCCGGAGAGGCAAGAAAGAGCAAGGAGCGCGGCGACAAGGAAACAGGTCGCTGCGAAAAAGCAGTAGGAGAAGAGAACCAAGAAGCAAGCCGCGCGAACAGGGCAGCGGACAGAAACAAGTCGCTCGAACAGGGCGGCGGACAGAAGAGAAGGCAAGCCGCGAGAGATGTCGCGGATAGCGGAAAACAAGCCGCTAGAAGCAAAGAGCGCACAGAATCAGGAGGAAATGACCGTGTCCTCTGATACCATGTTAAAAGTAGCGAAAAGAAAAGAACAAACGGATAGACTTTTGAATAATTGAAATTTTATTATCCAAAAAAGGTATCTATTACAAAGGTATGCCCTCCTTTATATAGAATGGAGGAGAGATGAGAGAATACAAATAAGAGATGTGGGACTATAATTTACAGGACTAAGCGGACTATACAAAACAAACCGCACAAGCCGCGCGGTTAGATAGCAGGGCTAACCGCACGGCTACCACCAGAGAGGAAGAGAGACTGCCAGGGTAGACCGCCAGACCGCCCGATCTCTAAGCCGGCTGAGACAAACCGCCAGACCGCGCGGTCTTCAACCTGCCAAGACAAACCGCCAGACCGCCCGGTCACCAACTTCAACATTTATTCTGTTGACATCCTCATTTAAAGGTGTTATTATTGCTCTGCTTTCCATATATCTGACATCATTTGGGGAACCTAGCTCAGGAAATATTGCATCAATCAATATATTTAAAGAACGTTCATCTTCCCAAGGTATGGCCATGGAGTTTGGAATTTGAATCATATCATCTAGCATAGTTGGCTCATCACCATTACCAACACACAGGAGGAACTCTGAGAAATGAGGATCGTCATGAGCTCGCATGTTCACAATTAAGCTAAGAATGTGAACATTTGTCCAAAGATACGATTCAACGATGCTCGCGCTAATAATTTGAGATTTGGTTCCATTTACAACCATCGGTGTTAGCTGACGGAAATCACCACCAAAGATCATAACTTTGCCACCAAAGGGCAGATTGACATCAAGCACATCCCTAAAAGATCGATCCACAGTCTCAAATGCCTTCTTATGAATCATTGGGGCCTCATCCCAAATAATTGCTCCGGCTTGTTGTATCAAATCACGCAAATCAGACTGCTTATTAAATTTGCATGTTGACATTATTTCGAATTTGATGGGTATTTTGAATTTTGAATGTGCAGTCCTCCCACCTGGGAGCAGGTTTGCTGCGATCCCAGACGAAGTTGTTGCTAGTATAATGAACCCTTCCTTTCTGAAAGTTGCTAGCAGTGCCCGATAAAGGTATGTTTTTCCCGTGCCTCCTGGACCATCTAAGAAAAACATTGCATTTTGTCTTTTTCGTATAGCTGTACCGATTATGTTGAATGCTGACAATTGTTCTGGATTAAATGAGTGAACTGAATTAATGTCATCATCAGATATTGAGAATGACCGTTCATGTTCTATTAGGTTGGATAGATAGTGCAAACCCTTAAAACCTTCACTTATGTACGGCAGACCAAAATCTGTTACTGTTTTTCTATGCTGCTGCAGAATGTCATCTAAATCATGAAGTAACTTATCATTTATAAAAGTGTTACATGAAGTGCTTGCTGAGCTGTAATCTTCAGTCATACTGTCAAAGTTCTCATCCCACAGGTCTTGTACACATGTCGGTTCACAGTATAACAAAATTGTTGCAAAAAGTCTTCTCAATGAAATTGGCATTTTAAAACATCTTGCTTCAGCCAGGCAATCTCGAATGCTATTATCCTCTTCAAGAAGTCCGTGTCGCTCTGCAGCCTGTTTAAATGTTGTACATTGAATACCAGTCACACACTTTAAATCCTTAAATGATTTTGGACCCTTAACATGATTGAGTAGCAGCCGCAAGTAAAATCTTTCACCTTCCATTGGATTGACTGCATATATCCTACCAATAACCCTTTGGGTTGATACCCTAGGTATTCATTTGCGCTGGGTAGTTAAATATCTGTAGTACTTTGGAAAATCTTTATATAGGTACTTCTCGAGCTCTTGGTTGTCATTGTACAAACTAAAAAATTCAGTCAGCATCAATCTGGAGTTCCTCTCATTTGCCAGCACATTTGAAATTGTTTGGTCACTATTGAAGTGGACCTGATGTTGATTTGGTAGATGAATTTGTAGTCTCGAAACAGCGGGATACATCCTCATCATCTCAAACTTAAATATCTTCCAAAAAGCCTCAGGTGCACAAACCCAACGAACATCGACGTATTTTCTCACCTCATCATAATTAGGGGCAGATCGAACTTCAAACGACACACAGTCATGTCCCTTGTAAACATACTTATACAAATACTTGATACTTTTAATACTACTACATATTTCCACATTAATAAGACAATTATACTTTAAGAGTAACCACGGGTTATATGCTACGACCCATCTATTATCCACAACAACTCCACGACCAACTGTAATAGTTCTATTGTCAAGCCGACGCCGATATATAGGATATGAGTCATTCCCTTGGACAGTATATTCTGCAAAAGGCTTAGGATATCTTTTGTTTCACCCAAAATTTTTCATGAAGCATGAGCATTCGGTTTGTAGTGACCACATGGGCCATGTATGATATGTTTTAGAACTGCATCATATAAAGGGCGATACTCCTCTTGATTGGGTATCTCAGCGCTGACCAACGAATCGTACTCATCTATAGTATTTAACTTATCTTCTGCATCAAAAATAACTAACATATGCATGTGGGGTAGACCTCTCTTTTGAAACTCAATGATGTGAACGGGCGCAACCACCTTTCCAAGGATACCTTTATTGAAGATTTCATCTTTCAAATTTTCATACTTTGCTCGAAAAATTCTCGTAAGGAGATCTGGACGATCATGTGGCAATTGTCCTGGATACAGTTCATTTTTTATTTCATTCCAGTTGGGATTGCATGTCATGGTTAAGAATATATCTGGTTTGTCGTAGTGTTGGACGATTGACATTGCATCTTGATACCTCTGATACATATCTCAGGGGCTTCCAATGAAGGAGGATGGAAGGACGGTTCGTCGCCCAATGTTTCCTAAGCAGAAGGAATTTCACAAAAGAAGGTAATGAACATCTATATCTACTAAAGTATAGGAGGAACATCAAAAAGCAAGTGAGTGTACCTGCATCATTTTCACCAGCATTTAAGCAATCTTGCAAACCCTGATATAGCTCTGCACGAATCTTATTTGATTCAGGCTAATCCATCTCATTTTCTGAGTCTCAATCTTGATGTAATTATCTACGACATACTGTTGAAGTAATCGTCCACCATGAAGGAGTATCGATGGATTATTCAAACGTATCTATATAATGCCACAAATTGATCGAGCTTAGTACATTGAAAATCCAATCCATCAAGTTTTGAAGAAATAAGTAGAAATTATCAAACCTGTAGCAAGCATGCATAGAAGTCACAACAACTAACACACAGCCCCTGATCTGTCTAAAAAGCTAAATCCCAAACAAAAGTACCATGCAGTAGTAGAAGTGGGTATTGAAGTGGATCGTAATGACCCGCGTACTCTTTGATTGTAGTTAGATGTCCTGCTGTAGAATGAATTTTTATGTCCCTATCGGTAGACTCTGCAAAATCTTATACACCCACCAATATTGCAGCCACTTGAGATGCGGTAGGAAGGATGTATTATCGGTCGGTAGGCCGTCGTTCACGAATAAGTTGCTGACACGATTGTAATTGCTGATGTTGAGCAATTTGTCTAAAAGTCATGACATACGGGTTGTCAGTATCAAGGATATATTTGATCTCATTCAATATTTCTATATCGAGTCCATTACTTTCCTCCAAACGATGTGAGGTTTCATTTTCGGTGTCATAGATGAACATCTGCAGAAATCGTGGTTTGTTTCCCGGAGTAGGAAATAGAGAACCAATCTTATGATATATAGCTCCATGCGCTCTGAATGTGTACAAACCTTGGTTGAACGCCGGGAGCATTTTGTCAAGCGTCACACCCATGGATGTGAAAGAGAATACGTGGTTATATGCACGAATATTTTGCCTGAAATGACGCCCTTTTGTTGTCTGGTCAGTGTAAAGAGCCATCAATTGGGGGGGCTACAGGAATGGGAGGTAAAACTACTTTGCCAAGTTTGCAGCATACATTTTTTGATTCTTTGTTAAATAATCGAGCTGCACAGTCTGGGCAAGTTGTCGGTTGTGGGAGCCGAAATTTGCTGACGTTGTCGGATGAATGGTAATTTATTGCTATATTTCGATGGCCTGTCCTCGTGGTGAGTGCTGGTCGATTATCATTAATTACATCTGGCTGATTTGGATCTTCTGACTCGGTTGGTTGGACTTCCAAGGTTGATTGTAAAGCCATCGATGCACGTGATTGTCTTCGCCTTGCATTCATTGCACTTCGTTGTTCCGTAGTCAATGTCTGGCGCCAATTACTAACACGCACTCGGGTTGACTCTCGAGCCTGCTCAGGCGTTGTCGTCAAAGTCGAAAGCTGATGAACTGTAAATATGCGTATTTTTATGCACATTAATTTAGTCTTTTTCATTTATTTTCGTCGTTTTTTACTTATTTTTGTTCAATAAAATGCTCCTATTCTTGTAATTTTTCTCCTAACTTGTTTTATTTTATTTTGCAGAAAAATTCCAAAATCTGCCAAAATTTGGGAAGTACACGCCCGTGACACATTGGTCACGCCCGTGACCGGGCCGTGACTGTGCATTTCCCGTGAAATCGGAAAATTTCTGAAGAAAAAGCTTGACACGCCTGGGGTCACGCCCGTGTCACCCGACACGGGGCGTGACTCAAGCCCGTGTCCTCTCCTCTCGACGAATTCCTCTCAACGATCGTCGAGTGTCGACACCAACTGTCACGCCCAGTGTCACGCCCGTGACCTGGGGCGTGACTCAATTTCCGCTCGACGATTTCGACTCGACACTTTCCGCTCGACATTCGTCGAGTGTCGACACCAACTGTCACGCCCAGTGTCACGCCCGTGACCTGGGGCGTGACCTTTCCAGCTAGCCCGACAAGATGCTGCCGAAGACTTTCGGCGCAACCCGCGCCCGGTTCTACCTCCCCGACACGCCCAGAGTCACGCCCGTGACCTGGGGCGTGACTGCCGCGAACTCAGCCCGAAGTCAACTTTGCTGTCTAATCGCCAGCCGCCTTCATGAATAGTACTGTCACGCCCCCTACACGCCGTGACCGAGGGCGTGTACTTAGAAATTTTTTCCTATAAATAGCCCAGTTCTGTAAGGTCCAAGGGTTCAGATTTTTGGGCCAAGTTAGTGTCTTTTTGTGGGCTTAATCCGTGGATACTAGTGCTATGTAAGGAGATTTCTCCCTTCTTATTTCATGTTTTGTTTTGCTTTATCTTTTAGCTTTGTAATAGCTTGAAAATTTTAATAAAATGTTAGATTTTCTCTCTCTATTTAGCATGAAAAATTCATTTGGATGGCTCACCTCTTTCCCTTTTTATCCTTGGTTTCATCCTTGTTCTTCATTTAGTTCTTCATTTATGAAAGGTGTGTCTGTGTGTATGAGTGTAATGTATTTACTTTCCATGTCCTTTTTCCCTTAACTTGTCTTCATGCTTAGGATTTTGATTTCATCCTTATGATTTTATAAAAGAGATTTTAAAAAGTGAATTTGTTCTTTTTTACTTAGTTTTCTTTTAGGATTGTAAAACCTCTTTTGTTCTTTTCATCTTCTTTTTCACTTTCATAACATCATAAGAATGAAAATGTTGGTATTTTAATTTTCCAAAAACTTTGGTTTTTAATTTGTTTTGAAAAACTTTTGTCTTCTAAAAATTGAAATTTTCTCTTTTTATTTGTTTTTGGCAAAACCTAAGCATGAAAAAGTTAAAGTTTTAATTTTTAGGTAACTTTGATTTTTTCTTTATTATTTGTGTGTGTGAGTGTATGAGCCTAAATTTCCTTTTGTTCTTCTTAATCTTCATGAAGTGTGTGTGAGTGTAGGTGTATAACTTTATGCTTTATTCAAATTATGAAGTGTGTGTGAGTGTAGGTGTTAAATTTTAATGCTTTCTTTTAATTGCTTTCTTTTAATGCTTTGTTTAAATTATGTAGAGTGTGTGAGTGTAGGTGTTAGCTTTATTGATGTAGGCTTACTCTTTCGAGCATTATGGGTGGCCGACGGAACTAACACGACGTTCTCCGATAACTCTCACGTCACACTCAAGCATTTAACGCAGTAACGAAACAATTAATATTGTTACTAATTAAAGATTACAGGGGGGTTCGCAAGGCCCCTTAAGATAATACCAAGGCGATATGCCGAGGTCCTCTCAAGCGAAAAGAACCCACACGGTTCGATCGAGCGTTGTTGTACCAAAAGAGAATCCACCGAAAATAAAAGATTCGGACAAGGGTGGTTCTCTCCCAACAAAATAAAACGAGGGCCGCCACGCCTCACGAACTTAAACGAAAGAAATAAACACGACAATAACTAAAAGAAATTAGCCACGAAAATTCAAGCGTTACACAAGCCACGCAATTTGCCAATGCCACAAGATCTATCTAAAGAAGAGAAACACATAAAGGTGGAAATGTTCGTTACCCAACCGGATTTGATGAATCCGGTTCACTCTACTAGAATCGCTCTTCAACGGCTCCACCAGAGATACGACGGAGGGAGAGAAATTCGTCGCCTTATTCGTATCACGCTTTATTTGGAAAGTCCCGGCGAAATCTTCTGAATATGGAAATAATATTTCCCAATAAGGCAGGAGAGAGAAAGGTGGCAGGATATCAGAAATAATTAAGGAATGATATAATTTCAAATATGGTAGGTAGAGAATTTAAGGACGGGGATATATTTTGAATATGGTAAATTAGGGATGAATATGGTAGATGATATTTAAGGTTTTTAGGAAGGGGAATAGGGTGGTGAGTCAGATTTGGTGAGGATGAGGAGGCCTCGGGTGAGAGGTGGGGTGGCCGGATTTGTGAAGGGTGGTGGTGGAACTCGGGTTAAGGAGTTTTGGTGGTAGCCGGACTTGTGAGAGTGGAGGTGACGGCTTGGAGGTTGAGGAAAAGAGATGTCTCGTATAGTAAGGAGACAAGGTAGAGATGAGGAAGGAGAGGAAGGGAGGCCGAGAGAGAGAGAGGAGGGGAAGGGTGGCCGGTGGCCAAGGGAGAAGAGGAATAGAGGGGGCAGAAATTTGCCTTGGAGAAGGAGGAGGATTTCAATCTTGAAATTGGTTTTCTTTTCATTCATTCACTAAAGAAAAACAAAGGAGTACATGCCTTTATATAGGCTTTACAATCAAGGGAAAAGGGCTACATGCAGCCCAACATGAAAATGAAATAAGACAACCATACACCATGGTTTTATAACATAACCATGTTACAAATAATACATGAAATTAAACATGAAATAAAAATGATAATTTTGAAATAAAACAACTAATAAATTATAATATTACTCAATTATTATTTATTAATAAATAATAATTGGGCTTGCGCTCCGGACGGCTATTGTGGCGACGCCAATAATTGGGCTTGCGCTCCGGACGGCTATTGTGCCGACGCTTCCAAGGGTCATCCGTAAGCATGCTGTCGCCGTCATCAAAGTGTTGCGGGCCGACATCTCCATTAAAATCTACCGGGTCACCATCATCGTCAGAGGGAGGACGCTCCTTGGCCACATGTCGTGGGTAGTCGGCTCCATCAATCCTCCCCCTCTTAAAAATACTCATCACTGATGAGTATACCTGTGTGTACTCGCCTGGAAGGTCATCGGCGGGGAAGAACCTGCATGACAAAATGTGGTCTTGGAGGGACCTCAAATACGCGTTATCCAAAGAAGGAAAAAGAATTTCAACAACATCCACCAACATACCTCCGATGGAGACCGAGAAGGATAACGATCCTAGGAAACTGTCACCACCCAACCCAATAGAAAGCATAGTGGAAAATATATACGGAGAGGTAGACATTTCAAGTGGCATAAAAGCATAAAGCGTAAAGTATGTAACGATGAAAATAGGAGCTATGCCCCAATCAGTGGAAACTTTTAAAAGAAATGTCATGTCACCAAACTTCCGTAAAATTCGTAAAGAATAGACTAGCCGATTCGTTATTATTTCTAAGGTGCCCGGGAGCATCCGTTCAGGGGTGAGACAATCCAAAACCAAATCAATCACACAACGGTGTGAGACTTTTTGACACAAACTCGCAAGTAAATTAAAGGACGCATTTTGATGGGTTAAATGGATAAGAATGCGCCTAGTTAACTTAAAACCAGTTGGGGTGAACCAATGTGCAACATGACTAGAATTAATAGTAGAAAATAACGGAACTATGTCAGGTGGCACGGGTGCTTTAAATTCAAAAATTATTTTGGTGGAGCCGAACGTTTTTCGTTTTAAATTTGGAATTAAAATTTGATTTTAAAATGTCGCAATGAATAGCCAGCAGAAAACGTTCGTCACCAACTACGTTTACCCACATCCATCGTAGTAAGCCTAATGGGGAGGCGGTAATAATAAACTTTTCCAAATATAAAGGGCTACAAATGACTAGCTCATGTCCTAATAAATCAACTACTCGAGTTAAATGAACCGGAGGGAGAGTCGACATGGGTGATTCCGTAGGGGAAGTTAAGTCACACTCAACGTCAAAACACGGATTACTCGTCCAAGAACAAGCCTCCGGTTGTAGGCCGTTAAAATCATAAGAAAAATTAAACAGTGGATTCGTTCTCACTGAAAATTCAGCCGACAAGTCTTCCAACTCATTCGATACTTCCTTTATTTCAGAATTAGTGATCGTATCATAGGTAGGCAAAATCGTATCCGACAAAATTTCTAAACAGTTTTCGGCCCCAGGTAAAGGAGCTATCAATGAAATGTCTATCAGACCCTCAGGGCAACCGTCCTCCAAAGAAAAGTCTTCCGCGTGGGGTAAATCTACCAAAGCTTCACAACCTTCATTGACCAGCTCTTCCCATGAGGTGGGTACGTCGTCACAATCAAAATAAAGGGATGGGCAAATCGAATCCCTGGGAGTATCAAAATTAACTTGACTTTTAAGAGGCGTTGATACCGTAAATGAACTAACTCCCGGATGTATCACAATAAGATTATCCCAAATTGAACAACCATCCAAAGGTGACTCTTCCAATACCGTTGAAACATCTATTAATTCTGGGTCAACCATAATAATGGGTCCTATCAAGTCATCACCTAAATTAGTAACAGGTAAGATTTCAACATTGGATGACTCTACCGACTCAGCCGGAACGTCTTCAGTCTCAGGGTCATCAGACGACTCCCTGACTAAAATAACGTCAAAGGGGGGTGGAGATGATTCCTCAGGGGAGAAATCCTCGTCCAGGTAACTAGGGTAACCAATCTCCTCATCGTCACTATAATCGTCAGGGACAGCAGCCTCATCCTCAGTGACGGGCACCATCCTAAGCCTTTCCTTTGACTCATCGGAGGATTCAATAACTGGAGCAGGCAACTCACGGGGAGACTCAAAAGGTTCTATGGGCATAATCATGGGATGACACACAATAGAACCAAGATCAGATACACCACTAGACTCAAAGGTAATAATCTTCTGACGTGAGTGAACCTTTCTCCTAGGAGGTCGGCGCTTCTCAATCTCCAAAGCCGTACTAAAGGTGAGGTCTAGGTCGGTGTGACAATAATGTAGTAAGCCGTACTCACTTACAGGCTCGGTGTTGGTAGTACGGAGATAGGCGGGATCAAATTGATCTGAAAGGAGGCTACGCATCGCCTGCCAATTATGTTGATAATCACCAACACGCCGCTCTTCGTTCAGCCAAAATAACTGGGCCTGACCTATTAACCGTTCTCGGGCAAAGTGAATCTTTTGGGGGTCATCCCATCCATAACACTTAAAATGAAGTTCGATACCCTGAAGCCAATCCCTAAAAATTTTAGGACACCCTAAACCGTCATAAGTAGGACAAGTGTGGCATTGACTAGGGGAAAACTTAGTCATGGCTTTATCATACCAAAAGTTCAACCGGGAAACGTGAACGTCATAGGCCATAATTTTGGAATTTTTGAAATTGGAAATTTGAATTTTGAATTTTAAACTTTGAAATTTGAAATTGGAAATTTGAAATTTTGAAATTTGAAATTTGAAATTTAAATTTTGAAGTTCGAAATTTAAAATTTTGAAATTTGAAATTTGAAATTTAAATTTTGAATTTTTAAAATTTGAAATTTGAAATTTGAAAATTAAATTTTAAATGTTGAAATTTGAAATTTGAAATTTTGAATTTTGAATTTTGAAATTCGAAATTTAAATTTTGAATTTTGAAATTTTGAAATTTGAATATTTAAAATTCGAAATTTAAATTTTGGATTTTGAAATTTGAAATTTGGAATTTAAAATTTGTAATTTTGAAATTTGAAATTTTGAAATTTTGAAATTTTGAAATTTGAAATTTGAAATTTAAATTTTAAATTTTGAATTTTGAATTTTGAAATTTGAATTTTGAAATTTTGAAATTTGAAATGTGAAATTTAAATTTTGAATTTTGAAATTTGAAATTTGAAATTTTGAATTTTGAATTTTGAAATTTGAATTTTGAAAATTTGAAATGTGAAATTTATATTTTGAAATTTGAAATTTGAAATTTGAAATTTGAAATTTTGAATTTTGAAATTTGAAATTTTGAAATTTGAAATTAGAAATTTAAATTTTGAATTTTGAAATTTGAATTTTGAAATTTGAAATTTGAAATTTTGAAATTTGAAGTTTGAAATTCGAAATTTGAAATCTGAAATTTGAAATTTAAAATTTGAAATTTATTGGTTTTAATTTGAAAAAGGGGAGGAGTGCCAATTAGGAAATTGACGAGAACCTCCCTCTGATACCAAATTGATGTAGGCTTACTCTTTCGAGCATTATGGGTGGCCGACGGAACTAACACGACGTTCTCCGATAACTCTCACGTCACACTCAAGCATTTAACGCAGTAACGAAACAATTAATATTGTTACTAATTAAAGATTACAGGGGGGTTCACAAGGCCCCTTAAGATAATACCAAGGCGATATGCCGAGGTCCTCTCAAGCGAAAAGAACCCACACGGTTCGATCGAGCGTTGTTGTACCAAAAGAGAATCCACCGAAAATAAAAGATTCGGACAAGGGTGGTTCTCTCCCAACAAAATAAAACGAGGGCCGCCACGCCTCACGAACTTAAACGAAAGAAATAAACACGACAATAACTAAAAGAAATTAGCCACGAAAATTCAAGCGTTACACAAGCCACGCAATTTGCCAATGCCACAAGATCTATCTAAAGAAGAGAAACACATAAAGGTGGAAATGTTCGTTACCCAACCGGATTTGATGAATCCGGTTCACTCTACTAGAATCGCTCTTCAACGGCTCCACCAGAGATACGACGGAGGGAGAGAAATTCGTCGCCTTCTTCGTATCACGCTTTATTTGGAAAGTCCCGGCGAAATCTTCTGAATATGGAAATAATATTTCCCAATAAGGCAGGAGAGAGAAAGGTGGCAGGATATCGGAAATAATTAAGGAATGATATAATTTCAAATATGGTAGGTAGAGAATTTAAGGACGGGGATATATTTTGAATATGGTAAATTAGGGATGAATATGGTAGATGATATTTAAGGTTTTTAGGAAGGGGAATAGGGTGGTGGGTCGGATTTGGTGAGGATGAGGAGGCCTCGGGTGAGAGGTGGGGTGGCCGGATTTATGAAGGGTGGTGGTGGAACTCGGGTTAAGGAGTTTTGGTGGTAGCCGGACTTGTGAGAGTGGAGGTGACGGCTTGGAGGTTGAGGAAAAGAGATGTCTCGTATAGTAAGGAGACAAGGTAGAGATGAGGAAGGAGAGGAAGGGAGGCCGAGAGAGAGAGAGGAGGGGAAGGGTGGCCGGTGGCCAAGGGAGAAGAGGAATAGAGGGGGCAGAAATTTGCCTTGGAGAAGGAGGAGGATTTCAATCTTGAAATTGGTTTTCTTTTCATTCATTCACTAAAGAAAAACAAAGGAGTACATGCCTTTATATAGGCTTTACAATCAAGGGAAAAGGGCTACATGCAGCCCAACATGAAAATGAAATAAGACAACCATACACCATGGTTTTATAACATAACCATGTTACAAATAATACATGAAATTAAACATGAAATAAAAATGATAATTTTGAAATAAAACAACTAATAAAATATAATATTACTCAATTATTATTTATTAATAAATAATAATTGGGCTTGCGCTCCGGACGGCTATTGTGGCGACGCCAATAATTGGGCTTGCGCTCCGGACGGCTATTATGCCGACGCTTCTAAGGGTCATCCGTAAGCATGCTGTCGCCGTCATCAAAGTGTTGCGGGCCGACATCTCCATTCAAATCTACCGGGTCACCATCATCGTCAGAGGGAGGACGCTCCTTGGCCACATGTCGTGGGAAGTCGGCTCCATCATTTATTGCTTTCTTGAATTTCTTATGGAGTGTGTGTGTTTGTGTGCATTTATTTCCGCCTACTCGTTAAGAGTTAAATGGCGCATCGTTTTCATTTTCAGTCCTACTCGTTCGAGTAGGACTTGTAATTTTTCTTTCTTTATTTTTTCCGCCTACTCACTTGAGTTAAATGGCCGGACTTTTTAGCCCTGTAATCGCATTTATTTTCTCCTACTCATTTGAGTAGGACTCGCTTTCATTTCAGTCCTACTCGTTTGAGTAGGACTTGCAATTTTCAGCCTTTATTTACCGCCCCCACTCGTTTGAGTGGGACTCGCAAATTTGAATTATGCAAATTTCTTTCATGTGTAACTTAGTTCCTTTTTAATTTATAATTTGGAGTGTGCGTGAGTTCTTGTTCTAGCTAATCTTTTTAGCTTTCTAAATGTTGTTATTTTTTCTTTTGTCCCTTTCTTATAAACGTTTAGTGTTTAATTTCGAACTCGCGCCTCACTAAATTATAAGCCGTCCCCATACCGATGTGTGGCTAATAGCTATTAGCCTCGGCATCGAAGAGCATTGGGACATTTGAAATGATTTATAATAATTAAAGTTCTTTATTTTCATTTTAATTTAAGCACTTAAGGTTTACCCCGGGTTTACGACGCGTAGGACCACATAATCGATGTATGGGCCCTATTTCCGTAGTCCATATGCTAGCTAGCCGAGAGGCCATGCATATGGACCGATCACCCCTGGGTAAATAGAGTTGCGTGCATACCCTCGAGAGAGGACTAGCGTAATTCTACCGGATTGGGTTCCCCACCCAATAGCGGGGTTCTTAGCGTAAAGCGGGCGTTAAGAGGAATCCTTCGTCGGACTAACGTTCGGTCGAATAGTCTTAACGTTCAGGGGAGCAATATTCCTAGAGATAAGTGCGCTCACATTTGTGGAACCTCCACGGCCAAGTTGCCTTATTATTAATTTGAAAACTAAGTCTTTTTATTATTAAAAATTGTTTTAGTCTTAATCCGATTCGATGCCGAACGTTAACCCTTCATCGAATATTTTCTAAATCGTTTTTTTTCGCTCCTTTGCTTTTCCGTCTTTTATTAAGTTAAAAAAATCCACCTTACTTTCAGTAAAATAATAGTCCTCCCGGAGGAGTAAGAATAGTCAACGCGACCCCGAGAACAATACGACCTCGGTATTCCCCCGAATATCGAGTACTACTTGCGATAGGTGCACTTGCCTACCCGAGCGAGCCCGCGGCGATCGACTCACCGAACCAACCACAGTAAGAGTCTGTTCGCGGGCCCATCAAGTTTTTGGCGCCGTTGCCGGGGATTCTCTTTTCGAGTTGCTATTTCGAATTCTGGAGTCTATTAATTTTACTTATTTTCTATAAAAAAAAACTAAAAACTTTATTTTAAAAACAAAAAAAAAAGTTTATTTTTGTTTTATTTTTGTTTGGGTGTATGACCCGAGGACAACCCTCAGAGTCTGAAGATTTAGACTTCGACCCTGAGATCGAACGCTCTCTTGCGCGTATCCGATCTCATCGCCGAAATCCTTCTTTAGATCCCGAGGAATCTATCGGAGAACCCACTGTTGTAGTTATGGCCGCGCCTAACCTTCCCCCGACGGTCGAGCGTACTATGTCTTATTACGCCCGGACTAACCTGGATGATTCTGGGTCGAGTATTGTTCGCCCTGCGGTGGCCAATAATAATTTTGAAATAAAGTCAAGTGTCATTCAAATGGTCCAAAACACCGTGCAGTTCGATGGACTGCCGGATGAGGACCCGAATGTCCACTTGTCCAATTTCTTGGAGATATGCGACACCTTCAAGATTAATGGCGTCACTGATGACGCCATTCGTTTGCGCTTATTTCCTTTTTCCCTTAAGTCCAAAGCCAAGGCGTGGTTGAATGCCCTCCCGCGAGGATGTATCACCACGTGGGCTGAGTTGACGGAACGGTTCCTAACGAAGTACTTTCCGCCCGCCAAAACTGCAAAGTTGCGGGCGGACATTTCTTCGTTTGTGCAAAACGATCCTGAGTCTCTATACGAGACTTGGGAACGATTTAAGGAATTCCTCCGCCGTTGCCCGCACCACGCGCTGCCAATGTGGTTGCAAGTTCAAATTTTTTATAATGGGCTGAATTTTCAGACGCGTCAAATGATTGACGCGGCTGCCGGGGGAACGCTTAACAACAAAACCCCCGAGGCCGCCCAGGCTTTATTCGAAGAGATGGCTATGAACGCCTATCAATGGAACGTCCCGCGGGGACGGCCAAAGCCGGCGGCTGGTCTTTTTTAAGTGGATGCCACTGCTCTCTTGACCCTTCAAGTTGAAAGGTTAACAAAGCAGGTGGCGGAGATGTCTGCTGCCTCCTCCACTCCGCCTTGTTTTATTCCCCCTAACGTCTGCGTAGCTGAAGAGTTCGTGGACTTCATGGGAAATTCGGGTCGTCCTCCCTTCAACCCCAACAACAACCCTTATAGTAATAACTATAATCCGGGTTGGAGGAATCACCCCAACTTCTCGTGGAGCAACCCGAATAATGCTCAGCGTCCCCCTATTTCTTATGCGCCCGGATTTCTTCCTCCCCCTCCTCTTCCAAAACCCTCCCCGATGGAGGAAAATTTTTCGAAGTATATTGCGTCCAACGAGTCAAATATCCGGAACATCACCGGATCGCTAAAAACACTCGAACAACAGGTTGGACAGCTGGCGAGGATAATGTCCGAGCGCACGCTCGGGGCACTGCCGGGAAACACGGAGCCCAATCCGCGGGAAAACGCCAACGCTATAACCCTCCGTAGCGGAAAGGAGGTGGTCGATCCAAAATGGACCGACCCTCAGGTACATATTTCACCTCCGACCCCTCTTCCCCTTTCTTCGCTTACGCCGCCTTTACCTATTATAAAAGAAAAAATTATTTTAAACAAGGCTCTTCCGTATCCGCATAAGTTAGAAAACGAGCGTAAGGACGCGCAATATGAAAAATTTATTTTATTATTAAAACAAATTCACATTAATGTTCCTTTTTGCGAGGCTATCTCGCAAATGCCCAAATATGCGAAATTTTTAAAAGAACTACTTTCTAATAAACGCAAATTAGAGGATATTTCGCATGTATCTCTCAACGCTGTCTGCTCGACGGCCCTTACTAATAAATTGCTCGCAAAACAAAACGACCCGGGGCGGTTTTCCATCCCGTGCCTTTTTGGCGATATATTAGTAAAGTACGCCTTAGCTGATTTAGGGGCTAGCATTAATCTGATGCCGTTCTCGCTCTTTTCACGTTTAGGTTTGGGTACTCCTAGTCCTACGAATATGCGCATCCAATTAGCGGATCGCTCGGTTAAGTTCCCTATCGGGGTAGTGGAGGACGTCCTTGTCCGAGTCGACAAGTTTACCTTCCCAGTAGACTTCGTCATCTTAGATATCGAGGAGGACGCCGAGGTACCAATAATACTCGGTCGCCCTTTTCTCGCCACCTCCCGCGCACTAATAGATGTTAGTAATGGTAGCCTTTTCCTCCGAGTAGGCGATGACCAAGTTACTTTCTCTATTAATCCCTCGATGGACAATTTGTCATCGAGCGACGATTTCTGCTATTCTTTAGATACCTTTTTCGGAGATCGTTCTTCTCCCATTTTCGAGTCCGTATTTTTAAATGACGATATTTATGCGCTTGAAAATTTTAACTGCGATGAGGATACGTCTATAGACTTGCCTTTCGAACCAATTGGTAAGAAAGACATAGGAATTAAAACCTCCCTAGAAGAACCGCCCATCCTAGACCTCAAACCCTTGCCCGCCTCGCTCAAGTACGCTTTTTTGGGAAAAAGTGATATGCTCCCCGTTATCATTTCTTCGGACTTGAGTGATTCGGAGACTTCCGATTTATTGGAAGTTTTATTTAAACATCGCCACGCAATTGCGTGGCAAATCTCAGACCTAAAGGGGATTAGCCCCTCCTTTTGCACCCATAAGATTTTTCTTAACGATAATTGCCGCAAAACGATACAGACGCAACGTCGTCTGAACCCAAACATGAAAGACGTCGTTAAAGCCGAAATCATTAAGTTATTAGATGCGGGGATTATCTACCCTATTTCGGACAGTGCATGGGTCAGTCCCGTGCATGTCGTGCCCAAGAAGGGCGGTCTTACCGTAGTGGCGAATGAGCATAACGAGCTTGTCCCAACTCGTAGTGTTACGGGTTGGCGAGTGTGCATCGACTATAGGAAACTTAATGACGCCACCCGCAAGGACCATTTCCCTCTGTCATTTCTAGACCAGATTTTAGAGCGTTTATCCGGTCATCCGTATTATTGTTTTCTTGATGGTTTATCGGGGTTTTTCCAAATCCCCATTTCCCCCGATGATCAAGAGAAAACAACTTTTACTTGCCCGTTCGGCACCTTCGCATATCGAAGAATGCCATTTGGACTCTGCAACGCGCCAGCTACATTCCAAAGATGTATGCTAGCGATCTTTGGCGAGGTAGTAGGAGACATTATGGAAGTCTTTATGGATGACTTCTCTGTTTTCGGACGCTCTTTTCCCGATTGCCTTCATAATTTAGATCGTGTCCTTCAAAGGTGCGAGGACACAAGTCTTGTTTTGAATTGGGAAAAATGCAACTTTATGGTTCGAGGAGGTTTGGTCCTCGGCCATATGATTTCGTCTAAGGGGATAGAGGTGGATAAGGCCAAGATAGAAATTATAGAAAAACTTCCGCATCCAACAAACGTAAAATCTATTAGGAGTTTCTTAGGCCATGCGGGCTTTTATCGACGCTTTATTCAAGATTTTTCAAAAATAACAAAGCCGCTAACTCACCTCTTGGAAAAGGAATCACGCCTCATCTTTAGTAGCGAATGCGAGTCCGCCTTTAATTTAATAAAACAAAAACTTATCACTTCACCAATTTAGTGGCCCCTAATTGGTCCCTTCCGTTCGAAATAATGTGCGACGCTAGTGATATTGCCTTAGGTGCCGTTCTTGGCCAACGCGTAGAAAAACATTTTCATCCTATTTATTACGCTAGCAAGACGCTCACTTCCGCACAAGTGAATTACACGACAACGGAAAAGGAACTCTTAGCCGTCGTTTTCGCTTTCGATAAGTTTCGCTCGTATATAACGCTATCTAAAGTTATCGTTTTTACCGATCACTCCGCGCTTAAATATTTATTAGCTAAAAATGATGCGAAGCCCCGCCTTCTTCGATGGATTCTCCTCCTACAAGAGTTTGATTTGGAGATCCGAGATAAGCGGGGAGCGGAAAATCTAGCGGCGGACCACCTCTCCCGTTTAGAAAATCTGGGTGCGGAAGCGCTCGTCGAATCTGAAATAAATGACAGATTCCCCGAGGAACGCCTTCTTGCCATTAATAAATCTTCGTCATCTTCGCCTTGGTTCGCAGATTTTGCAAATTTTTTAGTAGCGCGGGTCCTTCCAAAAGAGTTTTTCAGTCACCAAAAGAAGAAATTCTTTTCTGACTTGAAAAATTTCTTTTGGGAGGACCCCTTTCTTTTTCGTATCTGTGCGGACCAAGCGGTTCGACGATGCGTTGCGGGTGTGGAGTGCTTACAAATTTTTAAGCACTGCCACGAGGGTCCAGCCGGTGGGCATTATCAAGCCAACCGGACCGCTCGGAAGGCGCTAGAGGCGGGCTACTTTTGGCCCACTCTCTTCAAAGACGCGCATAATTTTGTGCGCGCATGCGATAGCTGTCAGCGGTCGGGTAACATCTCTCGTCGCGACGAGATGCCCCAAAACATGTTTTTAGAGTGCGAAGTCTTCGATTTGTGGGGCATAGATTTTGTTGGCCCCCTACCTCCGTCTTTCAAAAATTTGTATATTTTAGTGGCGGTCGACTACGTATCGAGGTGGGCGGAAGCGCAAGCTCTCCCCACCAACGATGCGCGAGTCGTCGTTACATTTCTTAAAAAATTATTTTCTCGCTTCGGCACGCCTCGCGCAATTGTTAGTGATAGGGGAACGCATTTCTGTAACGCTCTTATGGCTAAGACGTTAGCTAAATACGGAGTCACGCACAAGCTTGCCACCCCCTACCACCCGCAAACAAGTGGCCAAGTCGAGGTAGTAAATCGAGAGATTAAGCGAATTTTAGAAAAAACCGTTTCACTAAATAGGAAAGATTGGTCCGTTAAACTCGACGATGCATTGTGGGCGTATCGGACGGCATACAAAACCGCTATTGGATGTACGCCGTTCCGGTTAGTCTACTGCAAAGCGTGCCATTTACCCGTAGAATTAGAACATCGCGCACTTTGGGCTTTAAAACTCTTAAACCTCGACTCCAACTTAGCCGCTCAGAATAGAAAACTGCAACTAAACGAGCTCGATGAATGGCGTGCGAACGCTTACGAGAGCAATAAATTCTATAAGGAGCGCTCTAAGTTTTATCACGATCGACATTTAAAGTCCCCAAAAATATTTTTTCCGGGCGATCTTGTCCTTCTTTATAATTCACGCCTTAAGCTTTTTCCGGGTAAACTGAAATCTAGATGGTCCGGTCCCTTCTTAGTTGAAGAAGTCTTTCCATATGGGACCGTACTCGTCTCCCACCCGGAAAGAGGTTCGTTTAAAGTAAACGGTCATCGGCTTAAGTTATACATCGCGGGCGACCCAGTGATCGAGCATTACGAAACCATAACCCTCCTAGATTTATAAATCCGCCAAAATAGTCAAGCTACACGACTATAAACAAAGCGCTCCTGGGAGGCACCCCTCGCTTATCTTTTTCGCCCTTTCCTCATTACCTTTGCTGCTTTTTCTAATAAACGCAGGGTTTCTGATCGGCCTCCCCCTCCGCGTTTCAGGGAAGCTTCTACCCCCTTCCCTTTCTTTTCTTTGTACATATTGTCTTTCCTTTCTGTTCCGCATACTTACGATACAACATTGGGGACAATGTTGGACTTAAGTATGGGGGTGTTTTCGTACTTTACTTTCTGCACTTCAATTTTTCTGCATCTCAAAAAAGAAAAATACAAAAAAAATACATATAACAACTAAACAAAAACAAAAAAATTTAAAAACATCTTAAAATGAAACAAAAAAATTTTAAATGAAAACAAAACAAAAAATTTTAAATGAAAAAACAAAAAAAATTTTAAATGAAAAAAACAAAAATCCAAAAATTTTTTTTTGTTTTGTTCTCTTTCTCTTTTCCAAAAACTCAAAAAAACAAAACAAAAAATTATTTTGTTTAGTTTCACTTTGTATATATTTTTTGTTTTTTCTCTCTCCCCCTTCCTTATTCTTGTACAAACCTTTTTCTTTTTCTCCCTTATTTTTGTACATATTATGAAAATTCTCTTAAAAAATACAAAAAAAGATAATAGTTCACAAGAAATTTCAAAAAAAAATTTGAGAAAAACAAAAATACAAAAATTGAGAAAAACAAAAATACAAAAAAAAAAAGATAATAAATGAAAAAACAAAAAAAATGATAACAAAATCAAAAATAAAAAAAAAATGTTTTGAAATAAATAAATTAAATATTCCATACTTAACTTTTCTGCTATCCAAAAATTCTGTTCTGAGTTTATTTATATGTGAATACTATTAATTCTCTGTTTACTACCCGTTTGTTAATTATTGATTGAAACATTTAAATAGCCGGGGTTAAGTTTTAAAGAATTCTTTATGCTTTGTTAAAACTAGCGAACTCATTTTAGGCACTACTTCTAATTTTTCATTAATAGGAGCACGTATATTATGTTAGGAAATAACGACTATAGAATTCAATTATACTTACTTTTAGCTTTCTGAAAAAAATTGGAACGTACAAATTATTAAGGTTGCTCTCAAAAATTTTTAGGATTACAATCTAGTTTTCCTTTCTCCCCTTACTTTTCATGACCTACTTGGCATGAAAAATTTTATCCTTAAAAGATCCTATGTCAATGGGAATAAGATTTCGTTCCGTAAACATAGGCACCCAATAATTTTAAAAGATTATATATGGAGTAAGAGGATAAAATTCATTACTCCTACAAATATACATTGGGTTAATTTTATTCTTATGAAGTTGAAAAACAAAAATCATATTAGGAAAATAAGATTTCATTTTCCTAATAATCCAAAAGAAAAAAAAATGGAGGTTCGAGAAAAAATTACCTCACCTCAAATATCAAAACCCTCTTCATAAACCCACTACCCCTTAGCCAATTACACGATTCTAGAATTAATTCAAAAATCTTTTTGAGAGCATAATTAGTAAATTGTATTATTTCCAGTAGCACTCGTATAAGCTAGAGTTCTTATAATTCCAAACTATTTTCGTTAATCTAACCATTTCAAATGTTGCCTTCTATTTGATTACATCAAGAAGTCTTTTGGCCAAAACTTTTGCGCTATTTAAATCATCTACATATTTTTAGGACTTAACTCTTACACCCCGTATATTTATTTCGATCTCTCTTATAATTGATTAAGCGATAGCCAAAACTTAGAGTTTTTTTTATTCCTTATAGATTCACCTCAAACTTTTGCTCTGGAATAGCAAAAGCCTAAGTATGGGGGTATTTGATGAACTGTAAATATGCGTATTTTTATGCACATTAATTTAGTCATTTTCATTTATTTTCGTCGTTTTTTTACTTATTTTTGTTCAATAAAATGCTCCTATTCTTGTAATTTTTCTCCTAACTTGTTTATTTTATTTTGCAGAAAAATTCCAAAATCTGCCAAAATTTGGGAAGTACAACGCCCGTGACACATTGGTCACGCCGTGACACATTGGTCCGCCCGTGGACCTGGGCCGTGACTGTGCATTTCCCGTGAAATCGGAAAATTTCTGAAAGAAAAGCTTGACACGCCTGGCGACACGCCCGTGTCACCCGACACGGGGCGTGACCCAAGCCCGTGTCCTCTCCTCTCGACGAATTCCTCTCGACGATCGTCGAGTGTCGACACCAACTGTCACGCCCAGTGTCACGCCCGTGACCTGGGGCGTGACTCAATTTCCGCTCGACGATTTCGACTCGACACTTTCCGCTCGACATTCGTCGAGTGTCGACACCAACTGTCACGCCCAGTGTCATGCCCGTGACCTGGGGCGTGACCTTTCCAGCTAGCCCGACAAGATGCTGCCGAAGACTTTCGGCGCAACCCGCGCCCGGTTCTACCTCCCCGACACGCCTAGAGTCACGCCCGTGACCTGGGGCGTGACTGCCTGCGAACTCAGCCCGAAGTCAACTTTGCTGTCCAATCGCCAGCCGCCTTCATGAATAGTACTGTCACGCCCCCCCTACACGCCGTGACCAGGGCGTGTACTTAGAAATTTTTTCCTATAAATAGCCCAGTTCTGTAAGGTCCAAGGGTTCAGATTTTTGGGCCAAGTTAGTGTGTTTTTTGTGGGCTTAATCCGTGGATACTAGTGGTTATGTAAGGAGATTTCTCCCTTCTTATTTCATGTTTTGTTTTGCTTTATCTTTTAGCTTTGTAATAGCTTGAAAATTTTAATAAAAATGTTAGATTTTCTCTCTCTATTTAGCATGAAAAATTCATTTGGATGGCTCACCTCTTTCCCTTTTTATCCTTGGTTTCATCCTTGTTCTTCATTTAGTTCTTCATTTATGAAAGGTGTGTGTGTGTGTATGAGTGTATGTATTTACTTTCCATGTCCTTTTTCCCTTAACTTGTCTTCATGCTTAGGATTTTATTTCATCCTTATGATTTTATAAAAGAGATTTTAAAAAGTGAATTTGTTCTTTTTTACTTAGTTTTCTTTAGGATTGTAAAACCTCTTTTGTTCTTTTCATCTTTTTTTTCACTTTTTTATCACTTTCATAACATCATAAGAATGAAAATGTTGGTATTTTAATTTTCCAAAAACTTTGGTTTTTAATTTTTTGTTTTGAAAAACTTTTGTCTTCTAAAAAATTGAAATTTCCTTTTTATTTGTTTTTGGCAAAACCTAAGCATGAAAAAGTTAAAGTTTTAATTTTTAGGTAACTTTGATTTTTCTTTGTTATTTGTGTGTTTGAGTGTATGTGCCTAAATTTTCCTTTTGTTTTTCTTAATCTTCATGAAGTGTGTGTGAGTGTAGGTGTATAACTTTATGCTTTATTCAAATTATGAAGTGTGTGTGAGTGTAGGTGTTAAATTTTAATGCTTTCTTTTAATTGCTTTCTTTTAATGCTTTGTTTAAATTATGTAGAGTGTGTGAGTGTAGGTGTTAGCTTGATTGCTTTCTTGAATTTCTTATGGACTTGTAATTTTTCTTTCTTTATTTTTTCCGCCTACTCACTTGAGTTAAATGGCCGGACTTTTTAGCCCTGTAATCGCATTTATTTTCTCCTACTCATTTGAGTAGGACTCGCTTTCATTTCAGTCCTACTCGTTTGAGTAGGACTTGCAATTTTCAGCCTTTATTTACCGCCCCCACTCGTTTGAGTGGGACTCGCAAATTTTAATTATGCAAATTTCTTTCATGTGTAACTTAGTTCCTTTTTAATTTATAATTTGGAGTGTGCGTGAGTTCTTGTTCTAGCTAATATTTTTAGCTTTCTAAATGTTGTTATTTTTTCTTTTGTCCCTTTCTTATAAATGTTTAGTGTTTAATTTCGAACTCGCACCTCACTAAATTATAAGCCGTCCCCATACCGATGTGTGGCTAATCGCTATTAGCCTCGGCATCGAAGAGCATTGGGACATTTGAAATGATTTATAATAATGAAAGTTCTTTATTTTCATTTTAATTTAAGCACTTAAGGTTTACCCCGGGTTTACGATGCGTAGGACCACATAATCGATGTGTGGGCCCTATTTCCGTAGTCCATATGCTAGCTAGCCGAGAGGCCGTGCATATGGACCGATCACCCCTAGGTAAATAGAGTTGCGTGCATACCCTCGAGAGAGGACTAGCGTAATTCTACCGGATTGGGTTCCCCACCCAATAGCGGGGTTCTTAGCGTAAAGCGGGCGTTAAGAGGAATCCTTCGTCAGACTAACATTCGGTCGAATAGTCTTAACGTTCAGGTGAGCAATATTCCTAGAGATAAGTGCGCTCACATTTGTGGAACCTCCACGGCCAAGTTGCCTTATTATTAATTTGAAAACTAAGTCTTTTTATTATTAAAAATTGTTTTAGTCTTAATCCGATTCGATGCCGAGCGTTAACACTTCATCGAATATTTTCTAAATCATTTTTTTTTTCGCTCCTTTGCTTTTTCGTCTTTTATTAAGTTAAAAAAATCCACCTTACTTTCAGTAAAATAATAGTCCTCCCGGAGGAGTAAGAATAGTCAACGCGACCCCGAGAACAATACGACCTCGGTATTCCCCCGAATATCGAGTACTACTTGCGATAGGTGCACTTGCCTACCCGAGCGAGCCCGCGGCGATCGACTCACCGAACCAACCACAGTAAGAGTCTGTTCGCGGGACCATCAAGTTTTTGGCGCCGTTGCCGGGGATTGGGACATTTGAAATGATTTATAATAATTAAAGTTCTCTATTTTCATTTTAATTTAAGCACTTAAGGTTTACCCCGGGTTTACGACGCGTAGGACCACATAATCGATGTGTGGGCCCTATTTCCGTAGTCCATATGCTAGCTAGCCGAGAGGCCGTGCATATGGACCGATCACCCCTGGGTAAATAGAGTTGCGTGCATACCCTCGAGAGAGGACTAGCGTAATTCTACCGGATTGGGTTCCCCACCCAATAGCGGGGTTCTTAGCGTAAAGCAGGTGTTAAGAGGAATCCTTCGTCGGACTAACGTTCGGTCGAATAGTCTTAACGTTCAGGTGAGCAATATTCCTAGAGATAAGTGCTCTCACATTTGTGGAACCTCCACGGCCAAGTTGCCTAATTATTAATTTGAAAACTAAGTCTTTTTATTATTAAAAATTGTTTTAGTCTTAATCCGATTCGATGCCGAGCGTTAACCCTTCATCGAATATTTTCTAAATCGTTTTTTTTTCGCTCCTTTGCTTTTCCGTCTTTTATTAAGTTAAAAAAATCCACCTTACTTTCAGTAAAATAATAGTCCTCCCGGAGGAGCAAGAATAGTCAACGCGACCCCGAGAACAATACGACCTCGGTATTCCCCCGAATATCGAGTACTACTTGCGATAGGTGCACTTGCCTACCCGAGCGAGCCCGCGGCGATCGACTCACCGAACCAACCACAGTAAGAGTCTGTTCGCGGGCCCATCAAAGGCCTCCCTCTTTTACGTTGAACTGGACCAACCTGAGTTATCAATGATGATGACTCCCCTGCTTGATGTTGGTCTGCCATCTGTATGTGCTTGAATTGCTATGTAATCAAACTATGAATAAGAAGGTAAAGGGCTTACACTATTAAAGCTATACTGCATTCGATTTCAGCTGTATTGTTCCTTCTTGTTTTATTCCAGCAAAGCTTAAATTAGAATGCACAATCAAAGCTAAAAACCTGCCTACTCTCTCCGCTCGAAATAATTTTAGTTGAACAGTACTGCTGAAAACAAAGCTTAATAGATTTTATCTTATTTTGGAAATTTCGTAACGTATTGTTATTCTCAATACCTGCTGACTTTGAGAGCTCTAGCTCAATAGATTTAGGCTTCATTTTGGGGACTTATTTTAACCGGTCAAGCGGTTACCACCGCATGAATCGGACCTTAAATTAAGGTCTGATTCATGCGGTCGTAACCGCTTGACCGGTGAAAATAAGTCCCCCAAATGGAGACTTAATCTGGTTATCAGGATGACCAAGTGCTAATTGCTCAATTTTTGGTATTAATAATTCTCCGATTGGTTTCAGCCCTTGAATTTTAAGGACATAGTTAAAATCACCGAGACTAACCCCACGATTTGTGATCTTCAACTTAAAAGAAAAGAAAGAATCCTTAAAATCTTCTTGATCATTCAACACTAACTATTCTCCTCCAACTTACTAATTAGTTTCTTTTAATTCATCAATCTTGATCCAAATTAAAATCATTCAAGGTAGAATGATTTTAAGGACTTAGCTACTATGGCTACGTTTGGTGGGACTTATTTTCACCGGTCAAGCGGTTACGACCTAATTAACCGGGCCTTAATTAAGGTCTGTTTCATGCGATCGTAACCGCTTGACCAGTGAAAATAAGTCCCACCTAACAGAGCCTAAATCTCCAACTTTCTACTAAAAACACTGTAATCAATTCTAAAGCTGTTATTATAGCTGCTGGCTGTGTAATCAATTCTAAAAACACTGTAATAAGTATTTTACTTATTACAGTAATCATAATAATATAAAAGCAAGATTTTTTTAGCAGTGTTATGGATTCTTGGTATATTTTATGCTCTAATTTTTTTTAATAATAGTAGCAATCTTATTAAGTTGGCACTTAACTTTAATATAAACAGTAGCTGGGATATTTATTAGTAGTGAATTTTATAAATATTACACGAATGTTGATACTTTACCGAAAAATGAATGTTAAAAACAAAATTTATTGAACCTGAAAGAGCAACAGGCAGAGGTAGCTCTCAACATATATCTCCTTTATAAATTTTGACAATGTAACACCTTTATTTGGGCAAGCAGGTTTTAAAGAGATTTATAACTTTTGAATATATAACACCTTTATTTGGGCAAGCAGGTTTTAAAGAGATTATTGTTGATTATGAAAAGATTAAATTAAAGTATAGTAGTCCTTTGGAGCTAATTAGAGAATTAAAAAACATTGGAGAAACAACATATTGGCGCTGTACTTTCTCCGCTCGAATTAATTTTAGTTCAACAGTATTGCTGAAAACAGAGCTTAAACTGATTAAACATGAATAATGCTTATAAAAAGCTTACAAAGCCTAAACATTATCAAAGCTTACAAAGCTTAAACATGAAGAAAGCTTAAATTAGAACAAAGCTTACACAGATTAAACATGAATAATGCTTACAAAAAGCTTACAAAGCCTAAACATTATCAAAGCTTACAGAGCTTAAACATGAAGAAAGCTTAAATTAGAACAAAGCTTAAAAAAACCCAGCTTAAATTAGAACAAAGCGGGAGAAGGACAAAGCAGTTGAACAAAGAGGGAACAGAGATTATGAAGGTGTCGAGGTCATTCCTCTGCCGTGGAGAACTGAGGACCAAGATAGGAAACAACTGTTCCGTGAGTCCGGGAGGAGCTTGCCGGAAGGAGTAGGAGATCTGTAAACATGAACAAAGCTTGGAAAGAGGGAGGAGAAAGCAGATCAACAAAGCGGGAATGGAGAATGTGGTGTCGATATCATACATTTGCCGTGGAGAAGGGAAGCTCAAGACAGGAAAAGGAACTTGCCGTGAGCTAGAAGGAAGATCTCTGTCGCGACTGCTGAACTTGGTAGAAGAAGGAATCAACTTTACGAACCTGAAGATCAGCTGCAAGTTGGAGGAGCGCGGATGTTTGCGGCCGAGTTTCAGCTTTACGAACCTGAATCAAAAGAAAAAGAAAAAGGCGGTTAGGAGAGAAGCGAAGAGAAAGAGAAAAGAAGAGTGTTGAAGAGTGAACCGTGGGTTGGAGGAGAGCCGAGGTTTGCGGCCGAGCACCAATGGAGGAATCGTGAGGAGGTTGTCGTGAGGAGGTTGTCGAGAATGAGAAAAGAAGAGTGTTGAAGAGTGAACCGTGGGTTGAAGGAGCGCCGAGGTTTGCGGCCGAGCACCAATGGAGGAATCGTGAGGAGGTTGTCATGACGAGGTTGTCGAGAATGAGGTAACTTAGTACCGTGAGGATGTTGCCGTGAGGAGTTTGCCGTGAGGAGGTTGCTGGGAAGAGGAGTTTGCCGGCAGGAGGAGCTGTGGAGGAGGACGGAGCTCTGACTATGAGGAGGTTGCCGGAATGAGGAGAATGCCGGTAGCAGGAGCTGCCGAGGAGAAGTTCTGCTGCTGCGCAGTAGTTCTGTTGTGGAGGAGAGTTGAGGAGGGGCAAGGGAGAAGAGGTGGGGTTATACACTCATCATTTGGCGGGATACGGTGGGATACAGCGGGATTCGGCGGGTGGCAGTCGAGGCGGTATGAGACGTGCTGGAGGGGATAACATATAAAGAGAAAAAAATTAAAGCTCATATAAAGTTAGGACTTTATGTGTTGGCGGGATTCGGCAGGAGTTTGCCTTGACAGGAGGAAAGAAGTAAAGCTCATATAAAAAAATTAAAGCTCATAAAAAAATTAAGGCCCGGTTAATTAGGTCATAACCGCTTGACCGGTGAAAATAAGTCCCACCGAATGGAGCCTAAATCTCCAACTTTCTACTAAAAACACTGTAATCAATTCTAAAGCTGTTATTATAGTTGTTGGCTGTGTAATCAATTCTAAAAACACTGTAATAAGTATTTTACTTTATCAGTAATCGTAATAATATAAAAGCAAGAATTTTTTAGCAGGGTTATGGATTCTTTGTATATTTTATGCTCTAATTTTTTCTAATAATAGTAGCAATCTTATTAAGTTGGCACTTAACTTTAATATTAACAGTAGTTAGGATATTTATTAGTAGTGAATTTTATAAATATTACACGAATGTTGATACTTTACCGAATAATGAATGTTAAAAACAAAATTTATTGAACCTGAAAGAGCAACAGGCAGAGGTAGCTCTCAACATATATCTCCTTTTATAAATTTTGACAATGTAACACCTTTATTTGGGCAAGCAGGTTTTAAAGAGATTTATAAATTTTGAATATATAACACCTTTATTTGGGCAAGCAGGTTTTAAAGAGATTATTGTTGATTATGAGAAGATTAACTTAAAGTATAGTAGTCCTTCGGAGCTAATTAGAGAATTAAAAAACATTTGTGAAACCACATATTGGCGCTGTACTTTCTTCGCTCGAATTAATTTTAGTTCAACAGTATTGCTGAAAACAGAGCTTACACTGATTAAACATGAATAATGATTACAAAAAGCTTACAAATCCTATACATTATCAAAGCTTACAAAGCTTAAACATGAAAAAAGCTTAAATTAGAACAAAGCTTACACTGATTAAACATGAATAATGCTTACAAAAAGCTTACAAAGCCTAAACATTATCAAAGCTTACAGAGCTTAAACATTAAGAAAGCTTAAATTAGAACAAAGCTTAAAAAAACCCAGCTTAAATTGGAACAAAGCGGGAGAAGGACAAGCAGTTGAACAAAGAGGGAACGGAGATTATGAAGGTGTCGAGGTCATACCTCTGTCGTGGAGAAGTGAGGACCAAGATAGGAAACAACTGTTCCGTGAGTCCGGGAGGAGCTTGCCGGAAGGAGTAGGAGCTCTGTAAACATGAACAAAGCTTGGAAAGAGGGAGGAGAAAGCAGATCAACCAAGCGGGAATGGAGAATGTGGTGTCGAGCTCATACCTTTGCCGGGGAGAAGGGAGGCTCAAGACAGGAAAAGGAACTTGCCGTGAGCTAGAAGGAAGATCTCTATCGCGACTGCTGATCTTGGTAGAAGAAGGAATCAGCTTTACGAACCAGAAGATTAGCTGCAAGTTGGAGGAGCGCGGAGGTTTGCGGCCGAGTTTCAGCTTTACGAACCTGAATCAAAAGCAAAATAAAAAGGCGGTTTGGAGAGAAGCGAACAGAAAGAGAAAAGAAGAGTGTTGAAGAGTGAACCATGGGTAGGAGGAGCGCCGAGGTTTGCGGCCGAGCACCAATGGAGTAATCGTGAGGAGGTTATTCTGAGGAGGTTGTAGAGAATGAGAAAAGAAGAGTGTTGAAGAGTGAACCGTGGGTTGGAGGAGCGCCGAGGTTTGCTGCAGAGCAACAATGGAGGAATCGTGAGGAGTTTGTCGTGAGGAGGTTGTCGAGAATGAGGTAAATTAGTACCGTGAGGATGTTGCCGTGAGGAGTTTACCGTGAGGAGGTTGCTGGGAAGAGGAGTTTGCCGGTAGGAGGAGCTGTGGAGGAGGACGGAGCTCTGACTATGAGGAGGTTGCCGGAAAGAGGAGACTGCCGGTAGCAGGAGCTGCCGAGGAGAAGTTCTGCTGCTGCGGAGTAGTTCTGTTATGGAGGAGAGTTGAGGAGGGGCAAGGGAGAAGAGGTGGGGTTATACACTCATCATTCGGTGGGATACGACGGGATACGGCGGGATTCGGCGTGTGGCAGTCGAGGCGGTATGAGACGTGCTGGAGGGGATAACATATAAAGAGAAAAAAATTAAAGCTCATATAAAGTTAGGACTTTATGTGCTGGTGGGATTCGGCAGGAGTCTGCCTTGACAGGAGGAAAGAAGTAATGCTCATATACAAAAATTAAAGCACATAAAAAAAATTAAAGCACATATAAAGAGAAAAGAAGCAAAGCTTTGTCAGGACTTTATGTGCTGACTTGACAGGAGGATAAGCAATATTCAAGCTTTATGTGCTGGCGGGATTCGGCAGTAGTCTGCCTTTATGGGCAAAAGCTTTGACAGGTGGAGTGAGGAGAAATTAAAGTTGCCACCCGCCATATGTAATGACCCATATGGAGTGAGGCCGAAAGCTTTGACAGGTGGAGTGAGGAGAAATTAAAGCTTTGACAGGTGGAGGATAACTAATATTCAAGCTTTATCAAAAAAATTAAAGTTGCTGCCTCTATGTAATGACCCAAAAGACCAATCATATGTGTAGTGAGGAGAAATTGAGTGAGGGGTAATTATGTCATAAAATGTTACACCATGGGGGTTGAGGTCTTTGCTTATATAATAAAGATATATATATATATATATATATATATATATATATATATATATATATATATATATATATATATATATATATATATATATATATAACTAGAAATAAATTAGAAGACCAGCGAAACACTACAGATGGAATTGTTCCCACTTAAAGGCTCGGGTTAAAATTTCTTTTTTTGCTTTCTTACTAGAAATAAAAAGAAGATTATTAAAAAAAAAATTTCAATTTTGCTGAAAAATAAGAAATCTAGGCCGCTATTGGCAGACCAGCAAAAATATTTTTTGAATTTTTTTTTGACTCGAAAATGATCAAGAAAAGTGCGTGCCGACCTGCAAGAACCAGGGGACGGTGCCAATTCAAAAATTGACGTGAACCTGTCTCTGATACCAAATTGATGCAGTCTACATCTCCTGATGAACCGCAACGGACAACAGCACTGAATCGTTCTCTCACGTTCCAATTCTACATTCGCACAATCAAATGGTTTAGTTTTAATTGAGGTCTCTTTAACACATGGGATTAAGTTATCACGCGTAATCCATGTTAGTCAAACAATACCACAACATTCACAGCACCTAAAATTATGACTCGTAACCGCTCCGATATTAGTCGTGTATAACACAACGTCACAACCACAAGCAATAGACCTTGACTAAAAAGTACGATCCAAAATTAGTCTTGTTCGCTCCCAAAAAATCCGAATATAACATTAAGGTTCGTCAATCCTTTAGAGATCTAATAAGAGCTATTTGCCAATATTTGGATCAAGCGAAAAGGATCCACCCGATCCAGATTTGATTAATGAAGTTGAAGAACATAAACGATAAAATCAGATTTTTAAAATGACTGATTCAAATGCCGCGAATAAAAGTCGATCTCTCGCAACCTCCAATAATTAATAAAAGAATCATTCAAGAGTAGATATTTTCGTTACCCAATCTCAAGAAATAGACCTTCAAATTTTCCACAAGGATGAGTGGAGGAATCACACGACGACGGTGGAAAGATCCACTTCCATGAAATTCCACGGAGCCGCACCGGAAGGAGAAGACGCACGCCATTTTCTTCGGAGTAACCGGAGGAGATCCACAGAGGATGATACGTGAAAGTTCCTTAGGATTCTTCAAGAGGGAAGGAAGTGGATTAGGGAGAAGGGGTCGGCCACAAGGGCTTAGAGGAGGACGGGAGATGAGGCCGAGTAGAGAGGGGAGGGAAGATATGTGGCCGACGGCGAAAGAGAGGGCAAGAGAAAGAGGGGGATGAATTTTGCCTAAGGGGAAGAGAGAGATATGGGGGAAATTCAAATTTTGAATTCAAGTTTCAATTTTTCATTTTCTCCCTTAAATTCCTTCATAACATGGCTATTTATAGCCTACACCACACAATCACCACATTGAAAATTAAACACCTCATGATGTTATATGCACCCCATCATGTTACATGAAATCAAATACATGAAATAAAAACTCTCAAATTAAACAATGCAACAAGGAAATTAATAAATATTAATATATATAATTATTATATTATTGTCGTGGTGATGGCGTTGTAGCGAAATTATTGTCGCGACGATGGCGTTGTAGCAGAGATGGTGTTGTAGCAAAATAATTGCCACGGCGATGGCGTTGTAGCGACGATGACGTGCATTGAAATTATTATTGCGGCATCGTCCATCCGAGTCTTCAAACGTACGGTTGCGGCGACAATCAACATAATGCATGGACCTGGCGTCGCCATGGAGCTCGCCAAAGAACTCGTCAGCACCATCTGACACATCATCACGAACAAATGACGGGACATCATCGCCACCAATCAACCGGTCACGAGCATTACGCGCACATGGTCGGACCTCTTCGCCAGCAGGCTTCCATGCAAATATGTTAATTGAGGGCATCACCTGCCTAAGAAGAAACTTCGTTACCCCTGACGCGTGTTTTGACGGAAGCGCAACCGTATATCTTCCATGAGGCTCGATGCCTAGTGACTATAACGATTGTCCATGCTCGGATCCGGTCTCCACCTGAGGGTTGGAGGATAAAGGATAATTTTTCTCATGGACGAGCTTCTCCCAAGCCAATCGTGTTCTGGACAATGCAGAGAATGAGACTACTGGCTGTTCTTGCTGAAGGCGGTGCTGGGACAGGAGCTCCTGGCCAACCAAGCTCTGGGCGACAACGGGAGAGTCCAGGCCGACCTTAATGCAGGCGACGACGGGGAAGGAGATCGCGGCTCAGCTTTGCTCCATACGGCGACGGGAGAGGAGCTCCTGGCTAGCATTGCTCCAGGCAGTGACGAGGAAGGAGATCCTAGCTCGGCTTTGCTCCAGGCGGCGACGGGAGAGGCCGAGCCTTGCCGCATGATAATCCACACTACCAGACGGCCGACCCCTGCTGGGAGAAAAAACCTCCCGATCCCCTTGCCCCCTCTTTCCTATACCTGATCCTCTCTTTCTGCTTCCACTTTCTC
>CM077161.1:182794652-183157185 GCA_039583875.1 Platanthera guangdongensis | reverse complement strand
CTGGGCCGGGACGCCGCAGAGTTGCAAGGAGATGCCATAAGTGCCAGCTATTCGCCCCCCTCCAGCTACAGCCGGCCCAACAACTCAAGAGTATCACGGCCCCTTGGCCTTTTTGCAATCTGGGGAATGGATTTGGTTGGGCCGTTCCCCCAGGCCAGCGGCCAGCGAAGGTTCCTCCTAGTGATGATTGACTACTTCTCAAAGTGGATGGAGGTGAAGGCGTTGGCCAAGGTGACCTCCCAAGTGATCAGGAACTTTGTCTGGGGGAGATCATCTGTCGCCATGGGTTTCCCCAAGCCATCGTCACCGATAACGGACCCCAGTTCGCCAGCGCCGAGTTCACCAGCTTCTGCGAGCAGCTCGGAATCAACCTCAGGTTCGCCTCGGTCCACCACCCCAGGAGCAACGGGCATGTGGAGGCGGCGAACAAGATCATCGTCAACCTCCTCAAGAAGAAGGTGGAAAACTTAAAGGGGAGCTGGGTGGAGCAGCTCCCCGCTGTTCTTTGGGCCCTTAGAACCACCCTAACACGGCCACAGGGGAGACCCCCTTCAAGCTCTCCCATGGATGCGAGGCGGTGCTCCCCATAGAATTTGAAGTTCAAATGCCGCGAGTCGGGACGGCCAAAGAGGGCCGAGAGGGATGGCGAGCCGAGAACGAGGAGGAGCTGAGACTCTCCCTTGACATGGTGGAAGAGTTGAGGGACCTCTCGGCCATCCGACAGGAGGAGGTCAAAAGGAGAATGGCAAAATACTTCGACAAGCATGTCAGGGTCAAGCAATTTGCAGAAGGGGACCTGGTGCTGAAGAAGGTGGATGCGGCAGGAAGGTCGGCATCCGTGGGGAAGCTCAACCCCAGCTGGGAGGGGCCATTCATTGTGAAGGAAGCTTTGAAGTCAGGGGGCTATCGGCTCCAAAATGTAGAGGGTGAGACCCTGAGTCTCACCTGGAGCGGAGACGACATGAAGAGTCTTTCTTCTCTTTTTCCCCCCCCCCCAGGATTGTCGTGTCTAGCTTGCTCAGAAAATCGTAATGTAATTGGACCCGAGAAGATCCCGCTGCCAGGCTCCCACCTAGCTGGCAGGGCCGGAAGTCACTCGGTGTCATCCCTAGCCTCGAGAAGATCCCGTTGCCAGGCTTCCACCTAGCTGGCAGGGCCGGAAGTCACTCGATGGAATATGTTTGGACCCCGAGAAGATCCCGCTGCCAGGCTCCCACCTAGCTGGCAGGGCCGGAAGTCACTCGGTGTCATCCCTAGCCTCGAGAAGATCCCGCTGCCAGGCTTCCACCTAGCTGGCAGGGCCGGAAGTCACTCGATGGAATATGTTTGGACCCCGAGAAGATCCCGCTGTCAGGCTCCCACCTAGCTGGCAGGGCCGGAAGTCACTCGGTGTCATCCCTAGCCTCGAGAAGATCCCGCTGCCAGGCTTCCACCTAGCTGGCAGGGCCGGAAGTCACTCGATGGAATATGTTTGGACCCCGAGAAGATCCCGCTGTCAGGCTCCCACCTAGCTGGCAGGGCCGGAAGTCACTCGGTGTCATCCCTAGCCTCGAGAAGATCCCGCTGCCAGGCTTCCACCTAGCTGGCAGGGCCGAAAGTCACTCGATGGAATATGTTTGGACCCCGAGAAGATCCCGCTGCCAGGCTCCCACCTAGCTGGCAGGGCCGGAAGTCACTCGGTGGCATCCCTAGCCTCGAGAAGATCCCGCTGCCAGGCTCCCACCTAGCTGGCAGGGCCGGAAGTCACTCGATGGAATGGCTTAGTAGACGATAACCTGCAACCTAGAACAAATCACGTGACGGATTCCCACCTAGCCGGCGAGGCCGGAAATTACTCGAAAGGCATAAGCAGCAGGTCGGAATCACAAGAGTTAGTCAGAGAAAAGGGAGAAAGGCCTAGCATAGCCCCACCCTCAAGCCACCAGGAAAGGCGGCCGAGTAAACACAGGCCTGGGCGAGAGCCCGCAGAGAATTAGGCATACGGCCGAGGGACGAGCCGGCTCGCCTCGCTCGAGGGACGAACCGGCTCGCCTCGCTCGGCGGGCGGGCAGCCACCTCTCCGAGCCGGGCCGCAGGGGCAGGTCGCGCCATCCGGCAATAACAGCGTTGGAAGAAATAAAAAGGGGGGGCGAGATAGCACTTATAAAAAGAGCAACAGCTAAAAAATACGAAGTATAAGCGCAACCCGCGCATACATCTCAAAACAGACATATACATAATGATGTTCATCTGAAAAGTAAATTACAAAGGGCAAGGAAGACGCGGGATCTGGGTCGAGAAATCCTAAATGGGCTGGAAGTTTTTGTCGCCAGGCTCCGGCACAGGAAGAAACAGCGCCGGCACCACGTCCTTCGCCGAGAGTCCCGCTGCCTCGCTCGTAAGCAGATCCGCGCGCCGCAGCGTTTGCATCGTGTATCTCGCTGCGCTGGCCGCGTTCTTTTGCATTAGCACTTCCAGGTCGTAGTCGGAGAGATGCTCGCGCGGGCAGACCCTGCTGTCTGGAGGAGGGACAGCGGCGGCGGCCTCCAGCTCGCGTACCCGCGCCTCCAGCGCCGCCTTTTCTTGGCCAAGGGTGGCGATCTCGGCACCCATCCGGCTCGCCGTCGCCGCGTCCTGGGGAAAAAGAATAGGAATAATCGTGAGCTGTGTCCACGAAAAGGAGGGAGTGCGATTCAGGTTGAGCACGTACCACCCCGCCCAGGTACCGCGCGAGGGTCTCCTCGGCCGCGTCGGCTCGCCTCCGGTGAGTGTCCGCGTCCGCCTGGGCGAGCTTCCGGGCCTCTTCTTTCTCATCCGCCATCTTTTGGATGGACGCGGCGTTCCGCTCCACCTGGGTGCAGCGCCTCCCCACCATGTGAGCCAGCTCCAGACCGCGCAGCTGGGCCCGCGCGCTCTCATGAATCAGCACTCGCGTCGCCTCCTTGTCATAAATGGCGGCGTCTTCGTGCGAGTACAGACCAAAGGAGAGGCGGTACGCCTCCCCGCCGATGGTATCCTGCTCCATCCAGCTCGGCAGCAGGGTCGAGATCGTCGCGCGGTTCGACTCCTTGTCCCACGCCAGGAGCGGGACGCCAAGCTCGTCCAAGTACTTCTCGTCGTAGCCGAAGTTATGATGCCCTCTCGGCACCGGCTCCGCAGCGGCTTCAGACCCACCCGGCGGCGCGGAGGTGCCCGCCGCCCCGACCGGGGAGTCGCTGGTTGAGGTAACCCGCGGGGGCGAGGGACCCTCAGCCGGTAGGACCGCAGGGGCCTTGCCCTTTCTCTGGCTCGCGGCGGGTTGATGATCCGCGGTCTTCGCCACCTTCGGCGGGGGGACTGGCTGTCCGCCACCCGGCCGCTTCTTGGCCGGGACCGATGGGATGTCGCGCTGGGCGGCATCCGCAGCCTGCGCGCGGGCGAGAACCCCGGGGGGAACGCGAGCGCTCTCGTAAGGAGGGTGAAGAGGGATGTCGCGCTCGCCTGACAGAAGGAAGGGGTGAGATAAAGGAAGAAAGGGAATAAGGTATAACAGCGGCGAGTGACAAACCTCCCCCCGGCGGGACAGCAGCGAGGTCGTCAAGGTGGCGGCGCAGGAACGCGACCTCAAAGTTCTTCCCAGCGAAGAACGCGCACAGATCAGCTTCATGGCCGCCTAGGCTGGGTGGTCGGTAGCTCTCCTCGCTAAGCTGCACCGGCGAGAAGGGAACGTTGTCGAAGTCCCCCTTGACGAACAGGAACTTCTTCAGCCAGTTATGGCTCTTGTTAACTGTCTCCCGCACCTTGAGGTGGGCGCTGGAGAAGTAGGCCGTCCCGTCTCGATTCGCCCTGAAGGAGAACAGCTTCCGGAACACTGCGAGGCTGAACTCCACCCGCTCCTCTCGCAGGAAACAGGCGAACCCCATCATGACGGCGATGGAGTTCGGGTCATCTGGCCCAGGACGACCCCGAAGTATTTTAGCACCTGGCGCACCTCGGGCCACAGGGGGAGTCGCAGGCCTACCTCAAAGTGAGCGAGAGGGATGGCGAGCTCATCCCTAGACAGGTCGTTGATTTTCTCCCCCTCTTCGGGTCGCCTCGCAGAAAACCCGGCTGGGATATGGTCGCCTAGAGCTTCCAAGTATTCGCGCTCTGTGATAACGGCGCGAGGGAAATCATGCTCGGAGAAGGTCCAAGCGCACTTGCTTCGGCCGTCCACGTCGCCGCCGCCTCCGCCCATCCCCGTCGAGTCGCAGCCGAACGCGCGAGAAAAAGCCAGAAGGCGAACACAGACGATACTCCGCGGGAACAGGAAGCAGGAGGGTTTGGAATCGGTGGAGAAATAAGGGCCGGCAAGGCCTATTTATAGGAAAAGAGAGAGGGCGGGAAACTTCCCGCCGAAAGATGGGGTGCGGATAGCAAAAATTAATCCGACGGTTCGACTTCCCGCGCGCGAGCGCACCTCAAAGGTCGAGCCGGCACGGTTCTCGCCCGGCTGCAACCGCGGGAGACTAGCGCGGGCGAACCAACCCCAACCCGCACCCGCACGCCGTTCCACGCGAGACGGGAGATTCCCGTCTGGCGAGCTCCTCGGCTCGCCCTCGCCCCGATCAGCGCAAAAGGAAGAATGGACCTTTCCCTTAACCCGCCCACAGAAGACAAAAGAAAAGCAGCACGATAATTTCAATACATCTCAGCAACAAAATAGTTAGGCCCATAGGCGGGCTAAAAGAGTCGCGAGCAATTACAAATACAAGATAACTGCGAAATGACGATAACCCCGCGGTATCCTGCGAGCGAGGGGCAAACAACTGGGTCAGTACTCGACCCACTTCCACCTGTGCCGCCTCTTCGTTCCCGACCGAGGCGGCACACGGGGATCGTGGTAATCGCGAACCGCCACCAGCTCCCGCTGAGCCAGGCCGACCTGCTCCACGGCGCTCTTAAGATGCCCCTCGGCTCGCGTTATATGCACGCCCGGCGAGGTGACATCGTCGTCTTCCGCTTCGCGCGGAGGGCCCTCCAAGGCTGCGAGCCGGGCCTCGGTCTCGGCCTTGTCGTCATCGATTCTCTTCATGATCTCCTGCAGCATCAGTGTGTGTTTCTGGAATAGCCGCGTCACCTGCCTCTTCATCCCCGCCGCATCGGTCGGGTCGCCCAGATAGTCAGAAACACTGTCCACGTCAGGCGGAGGCGAGTACCCTTCGCTCATCTCGGTCTCAGGAGAGGCCCTGTGAAAGCCTGCAAGCGGGGTGGGGTCAGAATGAGCGAGCAAGAGACAAAGCCGACGATAAAAACCAGCTCACCAGGGGTTGGCACGTCGCCCGCACCGACAGATGGGCGAGAAGAGCCCGGCCGACCCTGAAAGTTCCCTCCCTCGAGGGTCTCAAGAGATTTCCCCAGCCCGTGGGAGACCGCCGGACAGGGAGTTTCCGGAGGTGGGCGATCCAGACCTGGGGAACTCGTGATCTTCTCAGGCGACGGCGGAGGGGGACGATCCTCTCCCCGGTTCTCCACCTCCTCACAGGGAATTACCTGCAAAACAGGGAGTCAGAGGAATAGCGATAATCAGCGGAAGGCCACGTACCCCGGGGACGACCTCAGCACCCGCCGCCGAGCTGGAGGCCGGGCAGTCACCCGCCAGAGAACGCCTAACAATCTTTCCCTTCGCCGGCCTGAAGAGAGGGCCGGAAGATCCGCGAACTAGCCATGGGGCGGCCTCGAGGGCCTCCTCCTGAGTCTGCAGGACCGCTGCCGCCAGGCGAGCTCGCACCTCTTTGCGAACGGCATCGAGAAACAAAAGTCTGCTCAGAGAAAGTAAAGGGATTTGGGGAGCCTCCTACAGGGGTCAGCGGTATGTATTTATAGCCGGACAGTGGGGGCCACCAAAAGATTCCCTGCCAGCTCAGCACAGTGCTCGCCGAACACGCGGGTTGGATGATTCTTTTCGAGCTTGGTTCAAGCTCAAAAAGAGCGGGGATTGTGTACAACCCCGTGTCCGGCGAGCGGGTCCCGCCAGAGAGGTTGAGCAGAGCGGCAGAAGGGCTGGCTCGCTCCCGCCCATTTCAGGCGAGCGAGCCGGCAGGCGAGCGAGCGGGTCGCGCAAGGAATCCTCGTCCAAAGCAGACAAGCCCGGCGACCTGCGACCGACGAGTCGATCAAGGTCGCGACGATTGCCGGCCAACCCGCACGCGACCTGGCTGCCGGTCCGCCCGGCAGAAGACGGACAGCTCGCCCATATCGTCTCGCGCTCGCCCAGGGAGGATGGGCGAGCCGCGAGGCCAAGGCCGCGCCCGCCTCCTGCGGGGAAACTGGAGGCGAGCTGACCCCCAGGGGTGTGAATAGCTACTCAGAACAGCGGAGCCCCGCTGTTGGCAGACCAGGTTGGACTGCGCATAGCTATTCAGAACAGCGGAGTTTGGTTGTTGGCAGGCCCAACCAGGGGCTTTTCGGTATTTCCAGGTCAGTTCTTTTGGTTATTGGCAGTTCAGATTCTGAAAATCTATAAATAAGACCCAAGGGGTGCCTCAGAGGAGATGCTTCCAGTGCCTCCTTACTCTCATTTTCAAGTGTTCTCTGAGGGTACCTTAGCTCGGCTCTTGGCAAAGGAGGGGAAGTGCTCAGAGATCTTCCGGGTTTGTGGTGGGACCTCCCTGCCGAGCCCTTGGGTCTGTCTCTTTCCTGTCTCTTTCGTTGTTTTTCTTGCAGGAGTAAAGTAGGCGCGAGACCACCCCTTCCCCAAGGGTCGAACTCCACAAGAGGCCGGTTTCCGGTTTCAACAACATGCCTTTGTGCTAGGTTCTAAGTGAACCCTAAAGAATCACACCTTATTTTCTTAAAAAAGATTTTAAGATATATAAAGAGTTTTCCTAGTCTAAGACTCTGGTATCCAACTGAGTCAGAGTTTGAGTTGACTGGATACTCAGATGCTGACTTTGCTGGATGTAGAGTCGACAGAAAAAGCACCTCAAGGACATGTCAGTTCCTTGGTGTGAGACTAGTGTCTTGGTTTTGCAAAAAATAGTCATCTGTGTCTACTTTAACTACTGAAGCAGAATACATAGCAGCTGGCAGTTGTTGTTCCCAGATGTTGTGGATTCAGAACCAACTCCTAGATTATGGATTCAACTTAAATAATTCAACCTTACTATGTGATAACACAAATGCAATTTCCATTGCACAAAATCCAGTGCATCATAGTAGAACTAAGCACATAGACATCATGCATCATTTCATTAGAGAGTGTGTGGACACAAATAAAATTAAGCTTGTCTACATCTACACTGATTTGCACAGAGCAGACATCTTCACCAAACCCTTGGATGAGACGAGCCATCTGTTCTTTATAAATCAGCTAGGTATGATCAATGGAGAGGCCTTAATTTAATTTTCTGTTTGCGGTCGAAAAATTTGCCATAGTTCGTCGAACGGAGATCGACGAACTGAGAAAAGTTCTTGAGAAATTCGTCGAACTGAGATCGACGAACTCTCTGTGTGTGAAGCTCTTTTCGTCGAACGGAGATCGATGATATTGTTTCAGAAAATTTTCGTCGAACTGAACTCGACGAAATGTTTTCACTTCTTCTGACTTAGATCGACGAATTCTTTTGTCAATAAAATATTTCGTCGAACCCAGATTGAAGAATTTTTTATTTTTTCGTCGAACGGAGTCTGCCGCTTCATATTCTGAAAACTATATATCTAGGTTTTCTTCGAGCTCCGTCCCGCGCTTTCTGTTCCCTTGCATATGATCTTTGTTTTCTTTTGCAGGCAAACAAATGGCGATTCCAGCGAACTCCCTTGCTGCAATGAAGTTCGACACAGGATTTGATGTTGATTTCGACTCGTTCTCCCATACTGATCAAATATTCATCGACATCCTCCATTTGTGCGAAGAATAAAAACTGAAGACGTTTATGACTACCCTGATCAAAATATCAGCAAATGAAATAAGGGAATGGGTTTTCTCTGCGACGTCTCCTGATGCAAACACCATGACAGGCACTATCAGCGGCACACAGGTTATTCTGTCTCCTACAGTTCTTACTGAAATTTTTGATTCATCTACCGGAGAAGATGATATCGAAATAGACACTGATGAATTTGAGAATATGCTGAGCATCATGGGGCATTCAGGAGGAAACCCCAATAAACTGTTGAAAAAGAATCTGTCTGTTCAATATAAGTTTTGGCAGACACGGTCGGCAAGGTGTTACTATACAAGCATACCGCCCACGATTACATTACCAGGCACCAGTTCTTAGTGATGTGTGCCTTGGTGAATAAGAAACAGGTAAACTGGGGAAAACTCTTGTTTGAGTTAATAAAGAAGAAGAACACAAAGAAGGAAGTGTGTTTTAGAAGGATTCTGGGAATATTCCTTCAAGAAAAGGCTCCTGAACTACTGGTCTCCACGACAGTGTTCATTAATGCCTCGAAGAGGCTTACATCTGCTCTTTTCGGCAGATGGGAGAGGACAATCACAAGGCCATCCAAGGCTTCTTCCTCTTCCAGGACTTCTGAGAGCACTAGGGCAGTGACAGCCACTCCTCCACCTCCAGAAGAAATTCCTCCCTCTACCAGCATTCCTTCTCCTCTTTAACCTCAACAACAACCACTTTCACCTCATCCTGTACCTTCACCTTCACATTCTCCAATAGTCATTCATGAGGATACTCCATCTCCACCTCCTCATTCTCCATATCACATTAATCCTTCTGCCATTCCATCTACCTCAATTCAGGAACCCTCTTTCAATCTACTATCTCCTCAACCATCTCCACATAATTCTCCACTTCAGTAACCCATCTCCTCACCCACAACCACAGTTCCCCTTTCTACCACTGCAACTCCTTCTATTCCTATCCCTCCAGTCATCCACACTAGCATACACTCTACTGCTCCAGACTACACTCACACAGATTTTTCCAATGCATTCTCTGTATGTTCAAACTGTGGACATCACACCCCCTACTCCTCCTCTTCTCCAGAACTCCTATATCTAAAATTTTCTGATATAGCTAAAGATCTTCTTGCATTTATTTCTCCCACTCTTGAGAAGCTTATAGCTAATGCTATTGTTCCTCTTTCTGCTTCCATCACCTCTCTATCTTCCAGAATTACTGCTCTGTCCTCTGTCCCTTCTTCTGGAGGACTGACTTCAGGACCCTCTGAACCCAGTCAGGGGGAGATGCTCTGTGAAGAAGCTCCAACTCCAGCAGCAGCAGAAATTTTGTTTATAGATGCAGAGACTGATATATATATATGCTTACAGAAGCTGAGTCAGTAACAGTTGATATAGTATGTACAGATACAGATATAGACATTCCAGAAGTTTTGACTGTGGGTGATTGCATTGTCAATCCCACAATAGATATTTACAGCTTGTTAAATTGTTTTGATACAGTTCATTTAAATCATCTTCCAGAGGTCTGCTCAAAGCCTTTTATGGCTATTGTACCATATTCTTCTCCAATAATCCCTACAATTGCTAAGCAACTTAAGGCAAGTTTTGTTGTAGTAGTGCCTCCAAAAGTATCAGCCTCCAAGGCCAGTTCTTCTCCAAAGGCCATCTCACCTCCTACATATAAAATGTATGATAGTCCTCTTCCAGATCTAGATGAAATTATTATGGCAGACATTGAAGAAGAGAATAAGTTACATTCTGAAAGTGTTGCTGAAGTTGTCGTTGCAGAATCTCCAGTCCAGCCTCAGGCTGAGAAACAAATATCTAAAGATATTCTGAAAGCACTTGATGATTTATATGATAATCCTCAAGGATCTTCTGATGATGAAGATGATGATGATGACTCTGAGGATTCTGATAATACTAAAGATAAGAAGAAAGTTGTTAAGAAGAGAAATGTTGTTCTTAAAGCCGCTCCCAAACCAAATCTCACTCATGATACTCCATACTACATTCTACAGAATATTACTCCATATCCAGGGATGCTTACATGGATGTGGATTTCCAAAAATGAGCAAAAAGCCAGGAAGAAGAGTAGAAGGTATTCTCCTCCTCCTCCTTCTCAAAGGAACTAGAGATGTCCTCCTCCTCCTCCGCCAGCAACTGGTGCTTCAGGAAGCATTTCTCAGAGATTTACCTCCTATGCCCAAAATTATCAAAGACATCAAGGTAGATCTTTAAAATCTTAAGGAAGTAGTCAGCAAAAATATTCTTCAAGCAGTAGACAGCAACAACAGCACGCATCTAAAACTGAAAAAGCTGAAAGTCCAAAAAGGCCAGATTCTCCTCCAGTTCCATTTATAGATCTAGAACAAGATAATACTGCAAGAATGACCATATTTCAAGAGCTAGTGGGACTCTACATGATTAATAAAGCCAAAGCTGAAGGCAGAGATCCTTCTCAATACTCTATCATGTCAACCTACAAAAAAGAAGAGCTGAAAAGGTATGAAAAGGCTAACAAATTTTTCAATGTAGATACTTACATGAACTTGCATCCAGACGTTGTGGTACCAAGAGCTACCTCTGTCAATATAATTGGAGCTGGTGACATGACAATGTCTAAAAGAGAAGCAGTCAACCCAAATAGAGAAATTAAATTCAGACAGCCCTCTGAGCCAGCTGATAAAGGAAAGCAAAAGAAGAACAAATGAATAATCTGTTTAGTTTTTATATTGTCTGAACTTTATTTATTATAACTGTCACAAAGCTACTGTCAATGTACATATCTGCTGAATGTTTCAAATTTTCTGTCAGATATATTTTATGTTACTTTGTGATTATTTTCTTTTTATATTATTAGTGACCTCACTCAAATAGGGGGAGATTATTGGATCCCTAGTTGGATTTGGGCTAGGTTCACTAATTAGGATGTCTGACCCATACTGTATAGCCAGGTTCATGTATTTGAGTCCTAGAGTTTAGGCTAAGTCATTAGGCTCAACCTTGATGGACCAGCCAGCAGAGGACCTCAGTGGACTCAAGACTTAGAAGAAATCAAAGTTCAGTATATAAGTTTGACGTTCGTCGAACTCAGCTCGACGATAGTCGTGCTCTACTCGACGAACTCAAAGTTAATTCTCTGAGTTGAGCTCGGGATATTCGAGCTCAGGTCGACGAAGTCTGGAGTTCAGCCTTCAACACATTCTTTCCAGATTCCTTTCGCTGAACTCAGCTCGACGAAGACAGATTATCAGCTCGATAAACTTGGAGCGCAGATTAGGCAAGTTATCTTCAGAATGCAGTTCACTAAGCTCAGGTCTACGAATAAGATTTCTCAGGTTGACGAACAGGATTTCTCAGCTCGACGAACTTGGATCTCCGGTCGACGAAATCTGTTCAGAGGTCGACGATTTCTGTCCAAACCTGACTTAGAGTTTTCCTACTTTCTGTCCGTACTTTCTATATTATTTAGCAGTGATTTCTCTGAGTAATTAATGCACATATTCTCTTGAATATAGCCGTTATTGGGATCATTGATTATGGTCTTCATCAGGGATTAATTACTTGCTTAATTTATTGGGACAGTTGGGAAAATCATTAAAGACAATATTCTCCAGCCGATTTTCATTCTCCAGGCAATCAGCAATTAATGCAGGGAATTCAAAATTCAAAAGAGAATTTCAAAAGAGAATATAAAAGAGATTTTCTCTTTCATACGGCAACAGTGAAGCATATAGATAGACACACAAGCAGTGATACAGAACCAGAGAATACAGAAAGATATTCAGAAATTCTCTATGCAAGAAAACAACCTGTTTTCTCCTTGATCTTACTGAAGAAGAAGAACAACAATCACAATCAAGAGACTTCTTTAACTTCAACTCCAGGAGCTTTGAAGGACAACAAATTGTGAATCAGTCAGAAGTTCCTGGAATACTTCAAGTCAAGGCTGAAGACCTACACCCTGTGTAAGGCTCCAAGTGATTTTGGAAGGAGCCCTTGACAACAGCAAATCCACTAGTCTTCTCTGTTAATTAGAGAAAGAGAAGACACCATCAAATCTCTCTTCCCCCTCCTATATAAAGGGTTTATTAACTCCCTTCAAAAGTTTATTTGGTTTTTGGGCACCTGATCAAAAGCTCAAAGGGTTGTGAGATCTCCCTGGAAATAGATCTTGTGGTGGCAGTCACCTGATCAAAACCCTGCTAGCGGATTCCTACCAGGGTGGTAGAAGAGTGGACGTACCCAGGTTGGGGAACCATTATAAAATTCTTGTGTCGTCTGGTTGCCTATTTTCTTTATGTTGTGATAGTTTAGGTTGTTGTGCTGTAGTAGTTTAGCTTAGATTAGTTTCCCTTTTTCTATTACTACTACTGGTATTATTACTTTACTCTGATAATAATTAAAACAGTCAAAAAGATTTTTAATTACTCTATTCACCCCCCCCCCCCTCTCTAGAGTAAATCAGATCTAACCCCTATCTTTCAGTTGTGAAGTTCAGTTCAGACGGCAGTGTGGATCGTTACAAGGCACGCCTTATTGTCAAAGGCTTCACTCAAACTTATGGTATTGATTATTTTGACACCTTCTCTTTTGTTGCTCGTCTCAGTACTATTTGAGTTCTCCTCTCTGTGGTCGTCAACATGGATTGGCCAATTTCCCAACTAGATGTCCAAAATGTCTTTCTCTACGGTGATCTTTAGAAAGATGTCAACATGGAGCAACCTCCTGGGTATGTTGCTCAAGGGGAGACTCAGGTATGCAGGCAAATGAAGGTCATTTATGGTCTAAAGCAAAGCACTCAGGCTTGGTTTGACAAGTTTAGTGGCATTGTGGCGGCCGTGGGTTTTACCAGGAGTTCAGCCGATCACTCATTGTTCACTCGCAAAACCTCCCTAGGTCTGGTGGTTCTTGCCGTATATGTGGATGATATTCTTCTCACTAGAGTTGACCAGGATGGGATAGCCTTGACAAAGAAACATCTCCGTCAACACCTGGTCACGAAGGATATGGGTTCCCCAAGATACTTTCTGGGGATAGAAAACTCTCGAAAGCCCAACTCTTTGGTCCTCTCTCAACGTAAGTATGTTCTTGATCTTCTTAAAGAGACATGGTTGAGTAGATCTAAACCTGTCTGATGCCCCATGCCTACTGGAGAAGATAAAATCTGGACAGATGACTCGCCTCCTCTATCAGATGTTACGAGGTACAGGCATCTGGTCGGCAAACTCATTTATCTCACGGTAACCAGACCCGACATCTCCTACGCTATAGGCAAGGTTAGTCAGTTCATGTAAGCTCCTAGGGAGTGTCATCTGCAGTCTGCCCTGAGGATATTGGAATATATTAAAGCGGCTCTAGGTAAAGGACTACTATTTCAAAAGAATGGTCATTTGAAGGTTGAAGCATACTATGATTCTAGCTATGATGATGACAACGTAAATCGCAAGTCCACATCAGGTTTTTGCATATTTGTGGGGGGGAACCTTGTGAGCTGGAAGAGCAAGAAACAATATGTCGTCTCCAGGTCTAGTGCAGAAGCGGGATATCGAAGTATGACATCGACCATATGTGAATTAAAGTGATTTAGCGCTCACATGCTTGACTTAGGAGAGGTCTACAACCATCATCTACCCATATTTTGCGACAACAAGGCCGCTATATATATCTCTAAAAATCCGGTCTTTCCATGAGAGGACAAAGCACATTGAAGTCGACTGGCATTTTTTTCGGGAAGATATTTTGAAGAAACAGATATGTTCTCCCTTCATTACCTCTGACAACGAGTTAGCAGATATCTTCACCAAGCCTGTATCTGCTTTCTTTTTTCATATTTGCAACAAGCTGGACATGATTGATATATATGCTCCAGCTTGAGGGGGAGTGTTGTTGTTGAAGCATTTTCTCTCCAGCGGTTTGCTAGGAGGTTGGTGCTGATTGGTGACCGGGCGGTCTGGCGACTTGACTTAGACGACTTGAAGACTGTCGGGTTGTCTTCTCTTCATTGTAGTTGTTGTGCGGTTAGTCTAACCGCGCGGCTTGTATAAATACTTGTTCTTGTAATTATTAGTCTCAAATTACTTATTTGTAATCCTCTCCCCTCCATTCTATAAAAGGGAAGCTATATCATTGTAATACACAATTTTTGGATAATAAAATTGTTTTTTTCCAAATTTTTGGTCTACTTTTTCTTGTTCGCACAGACGTCAAGGATCAACTTCCTCACCGATCACCGCATCCCGTTCGGAACCAATCAATGACTCCTGCCCTAGATCCGATCTCTGCATCCTCAGATCTGCTAGGATACAGATGTGTTGTTACTGGAGACCCGCTGAAGATCCACTAGATGTGAACGTGTTGGTTTGCGCACTGTGACCAATCTCGCAGCAGCCGAAGACGGCGGCAGCCGCAGGATGCGACGGCGGGAGGGCGTTCCTGCGGCCCTAGAGGCAGAGGTCTTCAGTCGAGCGCCGATCTGGAAGCCCTAGAGGCGTAGGTCCTCTGTCGAACGCAGAGGAGACAGTCGCTAGGTGGGGCGGCGAAAGGAGGGTTCCCGCAGCCCTAGAGGCGGAGACAAATGTCGCGACCCCCCCCCCCCCCCCGATACCAAGTTGAAAAGGAACCATATCTTATTAGAGCAAACTCCATGGCTATTTATAGCTTACAAAATACGCTCAATATTACAACAACTAGCATACTACAAGGGCCATCATTAATAATTAAGATGCTTACATTAATTGCATGGTGCTAATTAGACTGAAAGATGATGGTGGTTGGGACGCATGCTAATTGTAATGTGTGCAATTTAGCTAATCCTAGTTGGATCTTATGCTCTTGATTCTAGTTTGAGATTAGACTTTTACAGCTTATTGATTGCTCCTTTTTGTGTTAGCACATTCTTCTCATTGAGCTTTTCCATCCGTTTCCTTTCATATGCGAATAGTAAGAAGGTATTTGCAAGTTACTCAAAATGTTTTGATGGAGAGGAGCGGTATTGGAACTTGGGGTGCGTTTAGGAGGCCATTGCGGCTCCATTTATCATCGGAGTGGTGTTGTACGATGGAGGTACCCCAAACAATACACAAGGTTCAGGTGGTGTTCCGCTTCCAGTGGGAATGGAGAAAACTTCCAGTGAAGCTTCCACATGAGGTCCCAAACAGAGCCATAGTACAGTGCGACTTCTATGGACTCCTGTTTTAGCAGTTCTATGTTTTGGGGAGCCTTTGTTGCACAGCTTCCGTGCAAATACGAAATAATACATATTTTCTTTCTTTCCATCAACTACATACTATTATTAATCAAGTCCACGAACTCGGACATCTAATGTAAACACATGGATTGATATCTCATTCTTTACCAAAAGCGCACGGATTACTATCTCAACCATCCAATACGATGAACACAATTCAACCATCGAACTGCAAGCACATGAAGTCATAAATTTATTGTCGTAGAATAAAGAATAATATATTCTTTCTTTATGTAGCCTATATAAACACATCTTAATGTATAATGGAAATCATTCCAAGAAAACACATTTCTATGCATTAGCAACAGATATACATACGTGCATGGTGTGTACAACAGGTGTGCTTAGATTGTTGAAGTAGAATATTGAAGAAGATTCATATATAAAATGGATACAGAGTAGTTGTGATAAAGCTGTTGCTGCATCTGATGCTCTTAATTAATAAATCTTCCAGCTGCTTGTCTGAAAAACAAGTGCACCTGCACGCCACAACAGCTTAATTATATTATTTAAGAATTTGGATCAGAAGAGCTTGCAGTACTCATGTGTATTATTTATATATACTTAAAAAAAATTAAGAATGAAATGATGATGATCACCTAATGTGGGCATCAAAAGCGACAGAGCAGCAATTCCTGCAACTTTAAGCGGTATTCCGGTCTTGACCATATCCTTGATGTCAATGTGGCCAGTTGTGAACCCCACTATATTTGAAGGTGTCCCTGTGGGAAGCAGAAAGGCAAACTGCGCTCCCACGGCACCCGGAACCATAAGCAGAAGAGGATGCAGCTTCATCGACTGAGCCAGCTCGATGAGGAGGGGGACAATGAGGGTCGTGGTGGCATTGTTCGACGTGAATTCGGTGATGGTTCCGCTGACGAGGCAAACAAGGGGAGCGACCGCGATGTACGGTGCGGCCTCGAGGAACTTGATGTTCTCTGACAGAACATCAGCAAGGCCGCTGGTCCTCACTCCGTCGGCAATCGCAAAGCCCGCGCCGAGGAGCAATATGATGTTCCAGTGCAGATTCTTGCACTTGCTCCAGTCCATGAGTTTCTCCCCCGGTTTTTTCTTGTTTGGAATCACAAACAGCAAAGTTGCCATCATCACCTGCTTCATCAAATTAATCATATATATATATATATATATATATATATATATATATATATATACATTAGTTATTATAATCATTAACTATTAAAAGCAGAAATTAATTTGCATACGTAATAATGCGCATGAATGAATATTAGCTAAGGTAGGGGTAGTATATATGTGGTGGCTTACACTGACGGTTCCATCTCCCACTCTGCCGTCAAAAAGAGCCCCCCAGCCAGGAACATCATTTGTTAGACTTCTAGTCATCCATAAGAGCACCAGGACCTGCATAATGTGAAAGTACTTTCTCAAATTAATTTCAATACAATTGGATGATCAACATACAAGTAATTAAGATGTGCAGCTCAAAAGTACGATGAAACCATGCATGAAGCAATTGTTAAACTTTGTGATCTAACATCCTGTAACAGGAACAAGAAGAAAGAGGGAAGAAGGAAGAGATTAGAGAGTAGCAGTTCGGAGCCTGCGCATCGTGCTCCCGCTGGATAATATTCAAAAGACAAAAGAAAAAGTCTGAGACAGAGTACTTGACGCAGAGCGAATCTATAGGTGGCGGGAAAACGGTGACCTAACCCTACATTCTATGCAAAGTCCGACGGTTAGATCGCAATTGAATAATAAACTTTAACATCTCACGCAATTAATTCACGGCAATGCAAAATATTCTACTAAGGCAAAATAAGCTTAGACTTTCCTCAGCGTGGAGGGTCAAAGAAAGAGCGCGCGGAGAATCAATCTTTCCTGCAGTTAGAGATTTCTCAACAAATAAATAACATCATAAACTATAATTTCACGCAAACACATAATATCCAAACTGTAACAATGTTTATAACCAAACAATCATTACAAAACACCACAAAAATATTAGGGTTGCTATCAATGAAATAGATCCGAACGTTGGAGGGCTCAAAGTGGGGTTCTGGTGGGTGGATAGGTGGTGGGAGGTGGCTCCACGGGTGGGAATAGGCGGCGGCCAGAGGGAAGAATGCTGGAAGGAAAACTAGAGTTGTGGTTGTTGGATATGGGAATAGTCGGGCGGCGGCCTGATGGTAGGATGGCAGGAGGGGGGAATTTGGAGGGCGGCGTGGCAGGGAGGGGTTTAGGCGGTGGTGGAAGGGGCTGGGTGGTCGGATGTAGAGGGATCTGGGGGGCTACCTGATTGGGCAGGAGAAGAAGAGCAAACAACGGCCGGTGGGCTGTTTTGTGGTGGCTGTAGGGAGGAAACAGGGAGTCCAGCGGCTGTTTGCAGCGGCTGGACAGCAAAAAATGGAAGGATGGGGGAGGGGGAGGAAAAAACAAAGATACACGGACCCTTACCCAAGGAGTCGTCACTAAGGGATTCCACGGAGTCGGCACCACGGAGAGATCATCGGAAATGAGGAAGAAAAGTCTCCAAATTTCAGCAATGAGAATGACGGCAGCCCTAAACCTCCTATTTATAAGAAATAAAAATTATGGCACCCAGAATCAACTGTTATAATTGGTCGTTGGTTTCGGGGCAAAAACTACATGAAATAAAATCTGAAAAGTACAAAAATATATATGAAATTGATTCGCAACGCGAATCCGGACGCATCCACGAAGCAGATTGTCGATCCGGATACGCTATATATGGTAATTCTCCAAATCAGCCCCGAATGGGTCCAAAGCTCGTCCCCGTCTCTGCTCCGCATCAATCTCTCCGACTTGAAATAATTATTTCCCGATAAATATGGATCAAAATTCTCTCGCTGTATGTCAGGTAAAACTCGAAGAGGTCCACCGGAGGTCGTACAAGTGTCGTCGATGGAAGAGTGTCCTCACCAATCAACTCCTCCGGACTGAAAAGCTTTCATCTCCAATGAATGGAGACAGTCATACTGAAGTCGAAGTCTAGGGTGAGTCGATCAAGTTCTGATGGTAGCATCCAGGTGTCGTCAATGAAGGGTCGTCCGCGCCATCAAACCAGGTAGTTGCACACGAGACCGTCTGTAGAGAGGATAGAATCATGCGTAAAGATCTTAGTGATAATCTCATCTCTCAATAGAGTAACAGAAGAATCCAGTGGGATTTGAGGTATCAATGGTGGAACCGTTAGGGACAGGATCCTGGGTAAGTGGGGGTCAGAAATGGGTTGAGCACGGGGCAATAAATGTGGTGGCAAGGGCTCGAGGGTAGACTGAGTGGTGGGTGATAAAAACGGTGGTAAAGGATCGGGAGGGACGCCAAGATGTGGGCCCGAATACTCGTGAGGTGCAAAGTATGGCATCAGGTCCTCGACATTGAACGCAGAATGGGTACCCATGCTCGCGGGGATGCCCAGCCCATAAGCATTTGTCCCGATGCGTCTCAGGACTGAGTAGAGACTCATTCCCCTAACACTCGAGCTTTTAGCAAGCCTCGCACGGAACCTCACAACGCAAATTCTTACCATCACCTACTCTCCTTCATGAAGTATCTGCACTTGTCAATGAACATCCGCATGTGATTTACAAGATTTATTATCAATATAGATTATTCGTCGAACCGACTCATGACACACATGCAAACTATGAACAGACAACACAACAGACTCATGCAAAGATGACGAAATGACTCAACAGACTCATGAAAATGATGCAAATGACACATGACCGACACAATATACATGCTACTGGAAAGTCTAATAATGACCGGGACGTCTCTAAAATATGGTGGCCTATCAGGGGGCTCTCTCGGTGGAGTGTAGAAAAACTCATCCCGTGTGTGACGAGTGCTCGGATGATCGTGAGATACAGCTATACTCAAATACGGGCTTGTAAAGAGCCAAATGTCTTTCAGGGAACGTGACACATCAGGAGGCTCACTAGGAGGTGTGTACGAAAAGTCATTGCGAATGAGGTGACCACCTGAAAGAAGATCGTGCATACTGACTAGAAGACGTGACTCTCGAGTGTGGTAAGTGTCTCCGACAAGGAAGAACTCATCGGGTGAGTAAGCGGGTGGCGTGTCCCAAAACTCATCGAGGGTACGATGCGCCAAAAGATAGGCTCTCAGAATATGCGTATGCTCAAGCGTACTCAAGGAAGGCTCTGCTATGTTATGCTCCACGCAAGATCACTTCTCCGGGGCAAGGCTATAGATGATAGTGAAAGAGACGCCAATAACTCAAAGCTCATAAACGAGCGTCTCGCCCAAATTGTATTCTCACCAGGATATGGCGGCTTATCAGGAGGCTTAACAAGGGGGTCATCGTAAAACTCGTCCCTAGGGTCATGATCCTTCATGTTAGTACCATCGTAAGGGGTCATGTCCCCGTGAATGAGTGACATAGTCACTACGAGATAAACATTCGGCTCTGGTCTCTCAATCGTAATGTGACTCAGGGTAATGACAATGGGGGAGCGACACAGACCTACATTCAAGAATGGATCAGTGAGTACGGTGTCAGAAAATGGGTCTGTGGTTGGAGTGCTAACTAACCCGGTGTATGGCAGAGGAGGTGTGGGTGAGGGACACAACACTACAGACTCAGCAGGGCGCTCAAGCTCTCTCTCAGTCGGGGTCACAAGAGGCGGGTCAGAAACAAGAGATAGGTCACTCACTTGGCTAAGCACCTCACTGGGGTGAGAGTAATCCGCATCAGGTATCACTTCGGTCGTGACTGACAAGACAGTGGTAGGGGTCGTGGTGACCTCGGTATGGGAGGGACTCGTACTATGGAGGTCAAGGTGAGAATCCCATCGACCAGCTCTTGCGAATCTCAATGACTGTTCATAACGAAGGGCGAGCTGATATATCTGCTCGAGGGACTCCGAGCTATGATAAACTATCTTAGTATAAATGTCAGATCGAAGCCCAGACCCAAATTGGGTAGTTATCATTGCTGGGTCCTCTCGGAGATCGCCCCTCACAACTAACTCATCAAAGCAATCTATGTACTCAGCGACATATATTGATTCTTGCTGGAGGGAAAATAATTCGTCGAGCAAGTGAATCCGATATGACGAATGCAGATACCTCTGACACAATATACGCTTCATGTCCGCCCAACTAGTGATGCGACGAAGACGGTCTCGCTCGCGGGTCCTCTCAACACTAGCCCAATAAGTCATCGCTTGATGTAAAAGTCTAAGTATCGCAAACTTGACGCGATGCTCATCGAATACCTCAAAATGATCAAGATAATACTTCATATCCACGAGCCAATAACTGCAAAACTCGGGACTCGATGAACCGTTAAAAGAAGTGGCAGCAGTACGAAACTGACTCTCAAGATCTCTCTCAGAATGACGATCCTCATAATAATCATCCCTAAGATAACTGAGTCGTGTCGAAGGATCAACACAATCCGCTCGCGTATATGGATAAGAAGACGATCATCATACTGATCGTCTCTAGCATAGTGGAGTTGTGTCGGTGGGTCAACACAATCTCTGGAAGTGGTGTGTTGCGATCGTGGATAACTGTCACAGTAATGTGAGGGTCTCTCTGATGGAGCTCTGTAGGGGCGGGTGCAAGTAGACTCGAGACCTCCAAACTGAGGAGAGAAATAATCGTGATACATAGACATAATGAAAAACCTATAAACTCTACAATTGCGTATCAAAAAGTGTGTGGAACCTCCCCTCTGATATCAATTGACATATGACGAATCTATAGGTGGCGGAAAAACGATGACCTAACCCTACATGCTATGCAAAGTTCGACGGTTAGATCGCAATTGAATAATAAACTTTAACATCCCACGCAATTAATTCACGGCAATGCAAAATATTTTATTATGGTAAAACAAGCATTAGGCTTTCCTCTGCGTGGAGGGTCAAAGCAAGAGCGCGCGACGAATCAATTTTTACTGCAGTTAGAGATTTCTCAAGAAACAAATAACATCATAAACTATAATTTCACGCAAACACATAATATCCAAACCGTAACAATGTTTATAACCAAACAACCATTACAAAACACCACAAAAATATTAGGGTTGCTATCAATGAAATAGATTCTAACATTGGAGGGCTCAAAGTGGGGTTCCGGTGGGTGGATAGGTGGTGGGAGGTGGCTCCAGGGTGGGAATAGGTGGTGGCCAGAGAGAAGAGTGCTGGATGGTTGTAGGATGGCGGCACCTGGAGGGGGGAGGGGGGATTTGGAGGGTGCCGTCAACTTTCAAGATAAGGGGTGCTAGAGGCGGCGCACAGGGTGGCAGGGAGGGGTTTAGGCGGCGGTGGAAGGGGCTGGGTGGTCGGATGCAGAGGAATCTGCGGGCTAACTGGCCGGAGGCCTGATTGGGCAGGAGAAGAAGAGAAAACAACGGCTGGTGGGCTGTTTTGTGGTGGCTGTAGGGAGGAAACAGGGAGTCCAGTGGCTGCACAGCAAAAAATGGAAGGTTGGGGGGAGGAAAAAACAAAGATACACAGACTCTTACCCAAGGAGTCGTCACCAAGGGGTTCCACGGAGTCGGCACCGCGGAGAGATCACCGGAAATGAGGAAGAGAAGTCTCCAAATTTCAACAATGAGAATGACGGCAGCCCGAAACCTCCTATTTATAAGAAATAAAAATTAGGGCACCCGAAATCAGCGATTATGATTGGTCGTTGGTCTCGGGGCCAAAACTACATGAAATAAAATCCAAAAAGTACAAAGATATATGAAATTGATTCGCAACGCGAATCCTGACGAATCCACGTTTTCAGATTGTCGATCCGGGAACGTCATATATGTTAAGTCTCCAAATCAGCCCCGAATGGACCCAAAGTTCGTCCTCGTCTCTGCTCCGCATCAGTACTGGCACACACACACCAATACGCGGATATTACAGATACAACAACAACACTCAAGCCTTTATCCCACTATAGTGGGGTCGGCTATATGGATCCTTTGTCGCCATTGTGCCCTATGTTTTGTCATAATCACTAATGGCTAAGTACATCATGTCTTTCCTTACAGTTTCATTCCAGGTCTTTATTGGTCTACCCCTCACTCGTTTAACATGGCTAGTGACTAGACTCTGACAACGCCTAACAGGTGCCTCTAATGGTCTCCTTTGTTTTGTCATAATCTCACTAATGCCTAAGTACATCATGTATTTCCTTACAGTTTCATTCCAAGTCTTTATTGGTCTACCCCTCACTCGTTTAACATGGCTAGTGACTAGACTCTCACAACGCCTAACAGGTGCCTCTAATGGTCTCCTTTGTACGTGTCCAAACCATTTTAGTCGAGCTTCTCGCATCTTCTCTGCAATTGGTGCTACTCCTGTCTTATCCCCAATACATTTAATCTTAATTTTATCAAGTCTCGTGTGTCCACACATCCACCTAAGCATTCTCATCTCCGCAACTCCCATTTTTTGCTCATGTACACAATTCACTGCCCAACACTCAGAACCAAAGAGCATCGCGCGTCTAATTGCAGTACGGTAAAACTTGCCCTTAAATTTTAGTAGTACTTTACGATCACATAAGATCCCTGACGCTCCTCTCCACTTCAACCAACCAGTTTGGATTCTGCAAGTTTTTATTCTGAATTTCTATTTTGTAACTTATCTTATCATATTTGTAATCAGTAGAGAAATCGTTGTCTTGTGCGTGGCATTTAGGTCCATATGTGGCTTAAGAGGAAATATCTGTCTTGTGCGCGGCGTCTAAGTCCTTGTGTGACTTAGGGAGATTTCGCTGTCATGTGTGCAGCGACTAGATCGTGGTGAGATCTAGGGGGAGGCTAGTAGCAAGATCTAGGAAGAGATACGTTATAGCCGGTCGGTTCTTGATAAAAGGACCGGTGAAATCAAAAAGAGTTTATATTTTTCAATCTCGATCTCTAGCTTTATAGAGATACATCGTACTTTGTAATCAATTTTTTATGAAATAAAATCATATCATTTGTTGTCTCATTATCTTGATTTTATTTTCATATCATAAAATATCTTAAGTAGTGATATCGCTAACAATAGTAAAGTAATGTTGAATTCCGCAATTTCCTAAAACTAATCTTTAATATAATATTTATGTTTAAATATAAAGAAAAATATAATTTCCTATAAAATATTTCATAACTTCATTAATTAACTCTGATATTTTTTTTTAAGAATTAAAATTTCATAAAACATTTATTCACCCCCCCCCCCCCCCTCTAAGGGCATCGTAAGATCCAACATACTGTACTTCATGAATGTGATTGATTTTCCCGGTGTGCAATTTCACAGTCACCACACCCTTGCCTTCAATGATTCTAACATTACCATCCCCCATTATCACCTTAGTTTTTTTTTGATTCATCTAAGTGAACAAATGATGTTCTATTGTTTGACATGTGATTCGAGCACCTACTATCAAGGAACCAAACTTCAGCTTCTGGTGTGCTAGATTTCAGACATGAATAAAATAGTGATTCAGGGTTATTGGAGAAGTTGGCTTCTTCTCTTGGCCTGAAATCCCTATGCAAGCAGTCACTTTGAAGATGGTTTGGGTTTTTGCATCTTTTGTACTTAAAAAAGAGATTAGAGAGTAGCAACTTGGAGCCTGCGCATCGTACTCCCACTGGATAACATTCAAAAAACAAAAGGAAAAGTCTGAGAGAGAATACTGGCACACACACCAATACGCGGATATTACACATTGTATATATAAATATGTAAAGTGATAAAAGGGGATAACGAGAGTATTAGATTAGTATTCTAACAACAATATGATAAATAATTGATCTTTAATATATGGGTAGCTATAGAAGAAGAGGAAGATAGTATACAAATTAAAAATAGAAAAAGTATTGAAAGAATCAAGGTTGAATGCATGCATGCAGTTGAAATAATACCCCAAACACAGACAAAACCATCTTCTCAGCAAAAGCCATAGGCCCTGCATAATACAAAACACGATCCCCGGTTAGCTTTTTTGTTTTTTTTAAAGAAGAAGAAGAGGGAAAATCAATCAAAGCAGAAAGGGGAAGGTATCTAGAGATGGGGGCCGGCCGGATACCTAAAGATTGAAGCTCTGTTTTCAAATGAGCTCTATCCAAATAGGAGGAAAGCAGCTTTGCAGAATCGTTGGAGCAATAAAAGAAGCAGAGAAGAGCCCACAGGGCGAAGAAAATAAGCAGAGCCAATGGGAAGGCGAAGAGGAGCCATGTGCTGAAGCTGATGGGGTTCTCCTCAGGGAAATAGGTCTCCCACATCCCGGCCAGGATAAGATTCACTCCGGTTCCGGTGAGGGTGCTCATCCCCCCGACGGCCGCAGAATAAGTCACCCCCAATATGACCCCCTTGCAGAACTTGTTCCTCACATCAGCAGGATTTACCTCCTCCTGATGATCAGCCTCGGAGCCTGCTGCGGGAAAACGCTGCAGCATTCCGTTGGCCACGGGCATCATCATCACCGCCGCAGCCGTGTTGTGCATCCACATGCTCACAAAGGCGGTTGTGCTGCATATCCCCAGCAGCAGAAGAGGAGGGTTCACAGGATCCCCGCAGAACAGCCAGGTTATCTGTCAATTAATACTACTACTAATAATAAAGATGATGCCTGCTGGTGATAATTATTAGGGTTTAGAAGATGGAAATAGGGGCTGAGAATGTGCTCAGACAACATACATTGAGGGCGAGTCGGCGGTGGATGTTGTAGTGCTGGACTGCCAATGCGAGAATGAAGCTGCCCAGCACAAGTGCTATCACATCATCCATGTAAGACTTGGCCACATCGTCGGCTCGGGCGATGCCGAAGAGCGGGAAGAGGAAGAGAGGAGCCATGGACGCCACCGCCATGGGAACCGCGTCTGTGAGCCACCAAAGGAGGACCCAGGACAGCACCGCCAGCATGTTGCGGCTCGACTGCCGGCCGCCGGGGAGGTCGACCAAGAACAAGATGAGCAGGCATGAGCAAGGACCCAGCAGTATGCAGATGTTGCTCTTGCTCGGGATTAATGTTGCAGCAGTAGCAGTGCTACTAGCAGCAGTAGTAGTAGTAGTAGTGTGAATCTGAATTAGGGGGAGGAGGAGAGGAGCTCTCCTACTCCTACTCCTACTCCTACTCCTACTCCTACTCCGACTACTGAGCTTATCATCCTCATCCTCATCATCTATGCAGCAGCCGCCGCCGCCGCTGTAATATCCGCCCGCCATTAATTAGGCCTCCCCTGCGTCCGGGGCTTGGTTTACTTTCTAATAAGTCGGCCCCAGGCGGCCCGGCCGCCATCCCCCTGTATTTATTTATTTATTTATTTATTTATTTATTTATTTATTTATTTATTTATTTATTTATTTATTTAAGAGAGATATCAAAAGGGGAATGAATATATATTGTGGATCATCATTGATCATTCATCACTATTTTCAATATTATATTTGTGGCTTATAATTTTGGTGATTATTGTTAACCGCAATCCGTTATTTTGCTAGTCGCATCTCAAAATCTCTCAATTTTTCACTTCTTTTCGAAATACGCCCTGTACATGCAATATCAGGAAAAACGTTCAACCCAAAAGTTGTAGATATCGACGAGATCTACAACTTTCGTGTTGAACGCTTTTTCTGAAATTGCATGTACAAGGCGTATTTCGAAAAGGCGCAAAACCTGAGCATATTTTCAAAGTACGCCTTATACATGTATTTTAAGGAAAAGTGATCAACACGAAAGTTGTAGATCTCGTCGATATCTACAACTTTCGTGTTGAACATTTTTCCTGATATTGTATGTACATGGCGTATTTTGAAAATGAGCGAAAAATTGAGAGATTTTGAAGTGCGACTAACAAAATAACGAATTGCGATTAACAATCACCATAATTTATGAAGTCCTAAATATTATATAAGACCTCCAATTCAAGACGTTAATGTTTTTTTAATAATTAATTAAGAGATAGCTGCTGCAGCTTCCACGTATAACCATGGGAGATAGAGAAGTAGACTTGGGATTGATAACCTGCAGCCTTATCTCTTCATTGCATAACCTTAATTATCTAACTAGCATGCTCAAGTCTCCTTGCGTCAACGCCCCGCTTTTACGCATTCACATTCACTATATATATCTTAAGAATTAATCGCTACAAAAAAAGTATTATATTTAGAAGATAAAATATTAATCAGCATTCAAAGCAATCAACAAACAAATAATAAGAGCACACACCATCTGGTAAGCATCGAACCCATGACTTCAACTGTGTCAAGAGCTTCATTGGCGCTATTGATTAACTCGTTGGTATAAGGTTTAGGGATTTAATTGTATAGTAATTATGATCCTATTTTTTAGATTGATTATATACAAACTATTTGATCAAATAGTTAGGGCTAGCTACCTGTGAGGAGGTGTACGGATGCATGAGAAACATGCATGCAAATGCCGAGACCAATTCTCTCCGTTGCGTTGAAGCTTCTCCATCCTGTTTCTTCCCTCCCCAAATTAGCATTACAAAAATCAGTTCCCGGCCCGGCCCGGCCAAACACCTTTCTTAATTTATTAGTAATTACACCGCATGCATGGGTACCATGAACACTTCCCACGGCCGGCATGACATCATCACCGCGCATGCATGACTTGAATAATTTGGTTTGTATAATTAATACTAGTATTATTAATTTGAGTCCTAAATATTTGTGGTGGAGATGCATGCATGCATATGGCCATGGGATGACGTGCTTCCCATCACAATGACCAAAATAATGCATGCATGGGGCCCAATCCCAGCTGTCTGGGAGTTGCAATTGCAAACCTACCATTTCCTTTCCTCCATCAATAAAATAATTCCTTATTCCTTTCCTCCTCATCAACATCCCTTCATTATTAGTCATGACCTTCTTATCTTTATAACATTAATTTGTGCCATCGACTCATTTGGAGGAGGTGGTCGCAGCTGAATGCTCTGCCACCTCAATCGGCAGTCCGCGGTTGCTGCGCTAATTGAGGGATAAGAGCAAGAGAGGAAGGAGAAGACGGACACAGTAATATACACCCTTAACAGCGTGGGGCTCCACTTTCTTAGAAAGTCTGAGTAATGAAAATTAAGCACTAGTCTTGCACAACATTTTGGAGAAGGGTATATATCATAACATAAGATAACGGGTTTTTTTTTCAAATTATCCAGGAGTGTCAGCCAACAAAGGGTTGCGGGTAGCCAGAAGTGAACTGCCGAATTTAAAGCACAACCATTATTTTTCTTACAAATTAAGGAGTCGTTAAAAAAGATTTTACAGATGAAGGGAAAAAAACTATCAATAAAAATAATTAATATTATATGCCAAGGAAAATGAAAAGATTAGAATTCAAATGATGGAGGTGGAGATGAAAATCAGCCAGTAATTCAGTAATTCAAATGATGGAGGTGGAGATCAAAAGTAGTGGATCAACTCGACGGCAAACTTTCCTTTCCTTGTGGTGTTGATCTTCCCAATCTGCATGAACATTAGTATTTTAAGATGAATGCCTCTCTGTAAACAATAAACCTCAACTGAATGACATAAAAAAAAGACGAAGCTGAAAAATATTGTTGTTCACCATCAAAATAATATCCAGTGAGATCGACTGTAGGAGCTTTCCAGCGCCTGAAATCGGATACAGAGAGCTGTTTTGGATTGAAAATGAACAGGAATGTGGGGGGCTGGGAGTGTGTGTTTAGGAGGGGGCTAGGAGATGAGAAGAGGGGCGGGTAAGTTCAATAGGTGCTGGAACATGGGCTGGGAGATAGGGAAATGGGTGAATGGTGCACGATGTCGGGTGGAATGGGCGGTTACAGGGAAGACGGTTTTTGGTTTGTAGTAGAAAGGTGGCTGGCTGGCTGTTTGAGGAGATTGGGTGGTGCATTGTGGACTCTTAGTGGAGCTATGAGGTAGTTAATGTGGAGTTGGGAGGTGTAGTGGGCATGGTTGGTTAGTGGGATGGTTTCGTGGAAAATATATGTAGTTACGACGTTAACGGAGATGAGGGGTTAGAGAGGTGGTGGTGGTTGGGTGGCCAGCCAATGGATAGTAGATGGAAATGATGATGGATGATGGTGGTGGAAGCCAATAAGGCGAGAGGTGCAATGAAGGGGCCGGCCAAGGGAGAGTTGAGGGAGGGGGAGGTTCCAAGTTTCACACTTGGACTTTTGGCTTCAACTTTGGGTGATCAAAAGGGGAGAATTTTTCAATCAATTTGCAGTACGGTAAAACTTGCCCTTAAATTTTAATGGTACTTTACAATCACAAATGATCCCTGACGCGCCTCTCCACTTCAACCAACTCGCTTGGATTCAATGTGTCACATCTTTATCAATATTCAATCTTTTTGAACTATCGATCCCAAATATTTAAAACACTCAATACGGGAAATATCTTGATCACCCAACTTAATAACGAAATCATCCGTCCTTCTTGCACTGCTAAATTTAAGCTTCATATACTCTGTATTTGCCCTGCTCAACCTAAAACCCTTCTTTTCTAAAGTGTCTCGCCAATATTAAAGTTTTGCGTTTACACCCTCGTGCGTCTCATCGACCAAAACGATATCATCCGCAAACAATAAACACCAAGGTATTGCTTGTTGGATATGTCCGGCGAGCTCATCTAAGATAAGGGTAAATTGATAAGGGCTTAAAGCCGAACCTTGATGTAAGCCAACAGTAATAGGATCCTCCAGATGTCCTCACCCTTGTCACTGAATTTGAATACATATCTTTGAATATATATATATATATATGATCATTTACACCTTTCTTTTCTAAGGCTCTCCATAAGATCTCTCTTGAAACTCCATCATAAGCCTTCTCAAGATCGTTAAACAACATATGCAAATCTTATTTTTTTTCTCGGTAGTTGTCAATGAGTCTTCTCAAGAGATGTATAGCTTTCATGTTCGACCGCCCAGGCATGAATCCAAATTGATTCTCCGAGATGTTAGTCTCTCGTCTAAGGTGTTAGTCTCACGTCCAAAATGTAATAAAAGAAAATTAAAAAAATTAGACACAAATAACTAAAACTCATGAATCGTCAATCCGTATAAAATGAACGCATATGATCATCTTATAGACCCTTCTGTGTTGTGATCCGCATCAATTGGCCACATCTTTCGAGATTACAAAATTTGGGTCTTCTTCAGCTTTGAAATAGCTAAATTTACTAAAAATATCATGCTTTCTCAACAGAAATATGTCTTTGATCTTCTTAGTGAAACATGATAACTTGAAGTTAAGCTTACAGATATTGCAGTTGATCCTAACTCTGATTTTCATAAGGATGATTCCTCTGACATTGAAATAAAGATAAGCTTCCAACATATTTAAAGGACTTAGTGAGCCTTGTATTGGTATGAATGAAGAAAGTTTATTTTCCCTAACCCTAAAAGAGACCTTGGAAGCTCTCTCTCTCTCTCTCTCTCTCACGAGCACGTCCCGCTTAGTTAGCCGCGGACAAGGCTACGTAGTATCTCCACCACCGTCAACTTCACCTCTGGCCTCTACTCCGACAACATTCTAAGACCCATAACACAAACACTTTTGAAAACACGAGAAGCAAAGGGGAAGGGAAGTGTTGAAGGAAAGAAGATGGAGAAGGGCGTCGTAAAGTTTAGGATGGACGAGGGAAAAGTTCCAACATATCTTGGGAACCTGCATTTGAAACATAGGGAGCGGGGGTGGCGGTTATTCCTTTCGGCCACACCATTTTGAATGAACTAAATCAAAGGGAGCAGAGCTCCTAATACAATGAGGGGCAAAGGTAAAACGATGTTGTTTCTCGTATACACAAGATTTGCATGTAAATTCAAAAAAAGAATAATCTTGAAGAGCTTTCTGCAGGATAGGAAGGGGAGCATTGACCAAGTCGCCAATGTCATTCAACAGAAGTGACAGATGAGAGAACCATGGTGGGAAGGTCTAGAGTGTAAAGCCCATTTGACACTTATCCTCTACCAATGATATTTTGTGTTCGTCGATCTTACACCACAAAGCAAGAGGAAAAGATGATGGAGAAGTCATTAACAATAAGTAAGACGACTAACGGAGAGGAGATTAAATTGGGAGCCAAGAACATGAAGTACATAGCGGAGAGAGATAGACAGAGTGAGAGGAACATCTCCAGATCCATAAACCGGCGTGGTTTCTCTATTGACAACAGCAATAAACTTGGGACAAGCAAAGTTCTTGTACCGAGAATGTTTCTACGAAGTAATATGATTAATGGCGTCAGGAGTCCACTATCCAGGAGGGATTATGGGAAAAACATGATATACCTTCGTTGGAGATAGAGATGACGAAATTGAAAGTCCGAATAGCCAGCCATCGTAGATGTTAGAGTTCCTCCTGTAAGGTGTCAATGTTAGAGCGGGATGTGGTAGGAACATCCACCACTGCACAAGCATGGTGCAGAGAGTTGGAAGGCTTCAACGGGAACCCATTTTCCTATAACAGGTGGGCTCGGTATGAGTTGTCCGACCACAATGGGTACACATGCGAGCGTTTTGCTCATTGGAGAGATCTCTCTCATCACGCCCACCGCCCCGAGACAAATGGAGACCTCTACAGTTCCTATTAGGTGGAGGGAAAGCTTCAATAGAGCGCAGGAGAGGAAGTCAACGAGACATCGATAGGCGTTGTCACCTCTAAAATCATGAAGCACGCATATAAGAGAGGGTATAGTGAGAGAGGATAAGGTTTTAGCACTGACACTATATAGAAAAGGTGGTGCTTGTGCCATCGTCAGCGCTATGCCGACAGCCTCCTTCTGAGCCCGCTGGGTAGCAAAATCCAACGTTGAAAGCTGGTGTTGAATCCAAGCATCGACGAGAGTCTTATATTGGGCCACGAATGATGTCGAGCCACCGCATGAACTCCTGACGATCTGTATGTACTATTTTAAATTTCCTCCAACATGCCTATTGACAAGTCGTTTTTAGGGTAAAATGACATTTTTTTCTAAAAAATTCATTAGCAGTTTAGGGTTGTAAAACATAGGCCAATATATTCATTTTTTTCAATATATCGTCGGCATGAAATTTGATCATATTGCCCGCTATTTTATATTATTGTAGCAGTTTAAATCACATATTTATACTATATCATGCATGTTTAAATCAATTAGACTTATTTTTCTGTTATTTTAATTTTTATTCTCATAATTAATTTTGTATAATTATTTTACACTATTTTCTTTTTTTCTATTACAAAAATGTGAAAAAGTTAAACACATTTATTAGTTGTTATTTGTATGATTTTACAAAGCCTAGAAAGACTTATAATTAATTAAAGATATTTAGCTTTTAAATTTTCTTTATTTACTATAAAACTTAGCACTAATAAAATAAAATTCTTATATAATATTAAATATATATTACATTGTACTGATTTGTATTTTTAACAAAATTTTACTTTGGATATTTTTAAAATTTATTTATATACATGACTTATTGTTCGTTTACTTAATGTTAATTTTTTTGTTTAGAACATATAATTATATTCAAGATACATAAAATTTTTTTATTATTTATATGAAAATCCGATGTTTAAAAATATCTCTGACATGCCTCAGACTTTCGATATCCGCCGTTTAAAAAATCAATATAATATGTCACCGACATTCGATATTTACAACCTTATTTGTAGGTCCCTAAAGAAATCGAACAAATGTTAAAAGAAGTCATTCCCAGAGTATAGGGACTTCAGTTCATCCAACTAGCCCACGCGGTCTCGTGGTTCATAGTCATGTTTGTGTATTCTCGCGGGATGCAACGACCATTAAAATAGGGATCTGGAGCAAGCTCTGGAGTCTGAATGCAGGAAGCAACGACCTCTAAAAAAGGGTCCAATCACGAGCTCAAGCAGTTGACCAACTCAAGCCGCGAGGGTGGCGAGTATTGGACGCAGGAAAGTTGCGAAAAAGAGGAATCGGGGGGCGAAAGAGGAGTCGGCAAGAAGTGGAATGTCTGTGAATGCTAAGAGGAGGAAGTCGGCAAGCCCGGGCGAGAGAGGAGTCGGCAATTCAAGCGGCATATGGAAGTGGCGAGACCAGCGGAGGCAGACGAAGAGCACACAAACTGAGGGAGTCGGCGAGTACAAGGACAGGTGTCTACGAGTTCAATGACAGGCAGCTTGACTATAAAAGCAGGGTGGGGCTTGTTATTTTGGAAGGATGTTGAGCATAGAAAGTTGGCTAGCTCTCGAGGTAGAGGTTGCATCACCTAAAAGGAAAAGGCTCAAGTTGAAAGAAAAGACTCAATCAGCAAAAGCAGGAACTCAATCGTCGAGAGTTCTACATTAGGAATCAACCTCGTTATGATAACATGTAGAAAAAGTACAATACGAAGCTCAAATATTTTTATTACTTCATACTGAATAAATAATACGGGTATTGTGAAGATATATATAGGAGGGTGGAGTGATATCTTAACTCCAAGCCAAGATGCGAGATTAATCTATACATGAGAACAATCTCCTAATGGTCTGAGAAGGTGGACCTTTATATGAGCTTACTCATAGTTCATCGACACTTACTTAAAGGCGTAATCTGAATTGCGCATGTTGGATTATTGACGCAGGACGAATCTACAGGTGGCTGATATAATGTTGTCTTATGGCCTACATGCAATGCAAACCCCAACAGATCATTCAAATTGAGCATTAAATAATTTAATCGCGTGTGCATGATTATGGCAAAAGTAAAAAATAATTTGTTTAAGCAAGCGGATTAGGCTTTCCTCTGTGTGGAGAGCCAAAGCGAGAGCGCGCGGCAAATAGACACTGCAAAACACAATAATAATCTAAAAACAAACAACCACAACACACGTGATCCAAACAAGTAAAAGATCCAACTGATAATAATAATGCTGAAAAAATAATCCAATACAATAAAGACTCACCTAGTAGGGGGTTGTCCAAGACAATGGAAATTCAGGGGCCGAAAATGCGTAGACGACAATCCGAGGTGGAACCGGAGGCGGGAAGACAACTTAGGCGGCTGAATCCGGAGGAGAAAGGTGGAATCAGGCTAGAAATGAGTAGATCTGGCTATGTACGGGTGGATACGGGCGTGGGAGGATGAATTCGATGCTTTGGGAGCAGATCTGGGGGTATTGGAAGGGAACAGGTGGAGGGAATAGGCGGGATCTGGGCTGGACTGCCCAGATCTGGCCCGAAATGGTGAAGGGGATGGTAGGAGTAGTTCCACGGGTGGGGGAGGCTAGGGGTTTGGTTGTGGGTTGTAGGGGCTTCGGCGGCTAATGTGGTGGGTTAGCAAGGGGCGGTGGAGGCATTGGGGGGAGGAGGACTAGGTAGCGGTGGTTGTGGAGGGAATAGGGAGGGTCGGCGGTGGGTTGCGGGAAGGGTTGTGGCTGGCAGCTGGATTGCTGGAAGGGTTGTGGCTGGCGGCTGGATTACTGGAAGGGGAATCAGGCCGCCTGCTGTATGGGGAGAAAACAGCCAACGATGGGCTGTTTTGGGAGGAGTTGGGCGGTGGGGATAGGGTTTGGGGGAAGGAAAATGGTGCTTAAGGTTAGGGGTTACCTTAGGGGGGGATACACACCTAGGAGTCGTCACCTAAGGTTCCACGGAGTCGGCACCGTGGGGTGATTGCGGGAATCTAGGATTGAATTCTCCAAATTCTGCAATGCCCCCAATCAGCCCACTAACATCGTATTTAAAATAATAAGAAAACTAGGGCATTCCACCACCGACGGTTGTGATTGGCCGGAGGTGGGGCCACTCAAATACATCAAATAAAATGCAAAAATAATAAAGTAATATATGAAATTGATTTGTAACAAGCATCTGGACGCATCCGCTGAGTCAGATCATTGATCCAGGCACGCCATATATGGTAAGTCGTCAATCGGTCATGAACGGGCCCAAAACTCGCCCTCCGCTGCGGGTCCACATCTCCGCTCCGCATCAATTATTGTATGAGCATCACACTCATCTAGGTCTTCCTACACTAAACGTGCATTCCATCACCAAAGTTCACTTAGCACATAATCATTCCACTTACCTCTACCTTATCCTAGGTCACATAGGCTTTGCTTTGGCCCAGCTTTATCATGTAGCTGTTATTGTGTGCTCAGTGCATCCACTCCTATTAGATATTTCTACATAAATGTTTTAGTATTCTTCCTAACAAAAACTTTTCTTTCACACCGCTTTATTTTATAACAAGAGATATGTAGTACCTTTAACCTTCCTTTCTCACTGACAGACACCACGTCTCCTGTCTTCAGTATGGTACCGTTTTTCATCACTGGAGACCAGTTTAGTCGAACATCTCCACTACTGTAGGAAAAAAATTTGATCATAGTTTTTTTGGTGAATTTTAAACACTACATAACCTCGTAGACTACAAAAGGAAAATAATCCAGGGAACATTGAAATGTTATTGGGGCAAATAGTTCAAAAGTAAACTTGCGATGCTTGAAAGTCAACATATACAATTCCACATTTAAAATCCAAGAAAACAAAATCTGAAATTTGAAAACGAGAAGAGAGAAATACTCACCACCACACACCTATTAGAATGAACAAATGCTACAGAGCTCTCATGGTATTAGGATAGACTAATCAATTAGGTAAACTATCTGGGGGTATAAACATGAAGAGTCATATTTTGGTGTAATCTGACCTCATATTATGTTAAACAACAACATTCAAGCCTGTATGCCACTATAGTGGGGTCGGCTATATGGATCCTTTGTCGCCATTGTGCCTTATCTTTTGTCATAATCTCATTAATGTCTAAGTACATCATGTCTTTTCTTACAGTTTCATTCCAAGTCTTTATTGGCCTACCCCTCACTCGTTTAACATGCCTAGTGACTAGACTCTCACAACGCCTAAGAGGTGCCTTTAATGGTCTCCTTTGTACGTGTCCAAACCATCTTAGACGAGCTTCTCGCATCTTCTCTGCAATTGGTGCTACTCATGTTTTATCTCTGATACTTTCATTCCTAATTTTATCCAATCTCGTGTGTCCACACATCCACCAAAGCATTCTCATCTCCGCAACTCCCATTTTTTGCTCATGTAGACAATTCACTGCCCAACACTCAGAACCATAGAGCATCGCGGGTCTAATTGCAGTACGGTAAAACTTGCCCTTAAGTTTTAGTGGTACTTTACGATCACATAAGATCCCTGACACGCCTCTCCACGTCAACCAACCCGCTTGGATTCTATGTGTCGCATCTTTATCAATACCTCCGTGTTTTTGAAATATTGATCCAAGATATTTAAAACACTCACTACGGGAAATATTTTGATCACCCAACTTCAAGGTTGTCAGGATCGAGATCCTAGATGAGATCATTTTGAGGTAGGATCGAATCAAATAGTAGGTTCGAATCGAAGATCGCTTTACAAAATCAGGATCGATTTATAACATTCGGATCGTAGGATCGTAAGATCTTATGATCCAGATCGCGATCCTAACAACCTTGCCCAACTTAATAACGAAGTCATATGTCCTTATTGTACTGCTAAATTTAAGTTCCATATACTCTGTCTTTGCCGTGCTCAACCTAAAATCCTTCTTTTCTAAAGTATCTCGCCAAGATTCTAGTTTTGCGTTTACACCCACGCGCGTCTCATCAACCAAAACGATATCATCCGCAAACAATAAACACCAAGGTATTGCTTGTTGGATATGTCTGGTGAGCTCATTTAAGATAAGGGTAAAGAGATAAGGGCTTAAAGCTGAACCTTGATGTAAGCCAGCGGTGATGGGGAATTCCTATGTTAATCCTCCAGATGTTCTCACTTTTGTCACTGAATTTGTATACATATCTTTGGTTGTGTCAATATATGATATATTTTCACATTTCTTTTCTAAGACTCTCAATAAGATCTTTCTTGGAACTCTATCATAAGCCTTATCAAGATCAATAAACAACATATGCAAATTTTGTTTTCTTTCTCGATAGTTGTCAATGACTCTCCTCAAGAGATGTATAGCTTCCATGGTCGACCTCCCTGGCATGAATCCAAATTGATTCTCCGAGATGTTAGTATCTCGTCTTAATCTTGTTTCTATTACTCGTTCTCATAGTTTCATGGTATGACTCATCAATTTAATTCTTATGTAATTAACACAATTCTGTATATCCTTTTTTATTCTTATACAAAAGTATCAAGATACTTTCTCTCCATTGGTCTGACATCCTCTTTGACTTCAGTATCTTATTAAAAAAAACATGTAAGCCACAAAATTTTTTCATTTTCTAAACATTTTCATACTTCGATGGGTATATCGTCTGCCTCATCCGGCTTTCTATTTTTCATCTTATTTAAAGCATCTTTTATCTAAGATACTTGAATTTTACAATAAAACGTTATATTCTTATACTTTTCTGATTTACTTAACTCTTTCAAGTTCAATTCATTGTCCTTTGTTTCATTATAGAGTTGATAAAAGTATCTTTTTCATCGTTCTTTAATATTCACATCAACTGTCAAACTATATTTGTCTCATCTTTTATGCATTTTACTTGACTTAAATCTTTTGTTTTTCTTTCTCTAGCTCGAGCAATTTTATATATGTCACGCTCTTCATCTTTGATATCTAGTCGCTTATAAAATTCTTCATAATCTTAACTTTTTGCTTTACTTACTGCTTGTTTGCTTCTTTTTTGGCGACTTTATACCTGACTAAACAAAATAAAAAAAAATCTCACAAACATAATTACATTGTGCCTGTATGGAGGATGGCCAGATTTAGCATGTGTCATTGTGTCTCTGATCGAGCGAGCCTAACTCACCCGTGAAACATCCAAGTGCATGAGGTTTAACCCTTGGAAATAGGAAGAATAATCAGATTGGGTTTAATATTAATCATACTTCAATTTAACCGAAGGTGTGAAATGTATTAATGGGTAAAAATTAATTTAAATTTAATTGATGTCAGAATTAATAATTCGGTTTTGAACCAAATAGGTGCTATTTAGTTTTAAAACCGAATGGCACACTTCCGCATGTCCATTACTCCTCATTTGGTGTTTTCAAACGCTCTCTGGATATAAAAGCATTGCAGTTTTCAAAACTAGAAATTACGCATTACGTAGGCTTATGTGAGAAAGAAACACTTAGAGAGAGGAGAGGAGAAATCAGAGACGATCTATGAAGAATTTGATGTAGACTCGATTTAGGGTTCTCAAAAATAAATATTTTAAAGCAAATATTTTACTTGTTTTAAAATAAAATTAGATTTTGAAAATTTATGTTGAGTTTTAAATTTTGAAAAGAGAGGCCGAGCGGGCAATTACGAAATCTTCGGACGTACAACTACTCTTAACGATGGACTTCGGTAAAACCGTTAATTGTTATTCAAAAAAGAATTCGCAAACATCTAATAAATTGAATCGTCGCGAGATTTGTACAACCACAAGCAAGATTCACATGCAATAATTTATGGGATAACGGAAAATAGAGACAGTAGGAACGTTCAAAGGCAAGCCCAAATTATTCTAAGTGAAATGCATACATTAAGTCAACCAATTCCGAGCAAGGATACGGGTCACCACAGAGGAGCTCGGCCCAGCCCAAATTCTTGCGCAAGGATCTGTAAGATCTCGGATTGAGGTCGGAGTAGCGGCGAGGTCGCCGGCAAAATGTTCCAGATCGTCGAAAGGAAAATGAGTCGAGGTCTACGACGATCTGGGGTTCGATTCCCGGCGGGGCAGAACGACCTTGAGCGAGATTAAGTGGTCTAGACTTCTATCAAGGAAGACAACGACACGGGAGGTCGTAGAGGCCGTCATCTAGATGCGGCTTTGAGTCGTCGGCGGACTTGGAACAGGGGATCGGGAGTAGTGCCAGCGTCATGGGTAATTTCCGGCAATGCAGAGGAACGAAGATGAATTCGTTCTTTGTTGTCCGGTCCTCTTTTCTTCACTTCAGCAATTTTCTTAAATAAAGAACCTTCAAATTTATGATTTTAATTAGGATCGGATTCCTGACTTGATATTATTTCCAAATAATGTATTTTTCCAAGTATCTCTTTCCAATTAATTTGACTATAATCTGACAGGCTTAAAAAGGATTCCCTCCTAATTAGGGCTTAAAAGATTTCCTAAGGAAATATTTTTCTTCAATTAAATTTATGCATTTCCTAAATAATATAAGTTTGTCTTTTCTCGTCCTACCTATCAAAATTATCGGACCTATTTATTTAAGATCTCATCGGACGGTCAACCCGAAGAGCCGAATAATCTCAAATAAAAGCAGGTGCGCGAAAAAAATACAGGATAATAAATTAATGTTGAAAAATTGAAATGCGTGATTTATGATGCGACGAAGGATGCATCAATTCTCTCGGGGTTGAAAGAGCTCGACCCCGACGAAACTTCACAAAAACTGGCAATGGAGAGATCTGACATCGTTGCTAGTGCTAGATCGGGTGGAATTTTAGGGTCCTTGACGGGCAGCTCAGTTGGTGGCCCAATGCGCCTCTGAACATGAACTAGACCAAACTTCCTGCAGTAAGCAATCACCAGACCTTCCTTTGAACAGTAAAACTCATGTCGATAACGACCGACCGTGAGTTTGTAATGTTCAAATATTACTCACAAAATATTAGAAGTTATTTTATGTAGTTCTTTTAAATAATTAATATAAGCTTGCGTATCGAATGAAATACATTCGTGGAATGAAAAATGATGGCGATCAGGTGGGCGGGGCAACGCATAGAAAATCTCGAAAGAAGATATATTAAGAGAGTGGCTTTTAGAATTATTACAGGTGAAATTTGCATGTGGAGGTACGAAGTCCCAATGTTTTAGACTCCCCGATTAAACGCGTAAGAAGTTTCTCCAAACTTTGATTAACGATTTCAGTCAGTTCATCAGTCAGAGAGTGATAAGCACTACTAAACTCGAGTATGGTGTCCTCTCGACCCCATAATATGTTCCAAAAATTTGATATAAAATATTTAATATAATGTTGCAATTTCACAAATCCGTTTATATTTAACTTAATATTATAAAATTTAAAATTGATCCTAATATTATCAATTAAATGTTTCCAGAGAAATCTTTCAAAACGTGTCTTTATTTGGAGTAAAAATTTTAGGCATCCACTCGATCTTTTCAATTATAATTTTGGTAGTAATATCTCAAATTTAACAAGAAAGTTCATCAGATACGTTTATATTTATAGGATAATACAGTGGTTTTGACGTTCTCCAAATATAAAATCAATATATGGTGGTGACACTAGTGCTATGGGTGGGTGAGCATCAAACATAATGTCAATAGGCTCAAGTGTTCGTGAGTGGAGTGGGCTACGGAGAATCAGAGCATACGTAGATAGATTCTATGTCACCTAAGGTGTGGGGCTCATCACTATCAAAATTCAGTCTCCGGGAGAATTGAGATTGAAATTGTCATCTAAGGTGAGCGACACATTACTCGTAAGTTTTTCCGGGAGCGGGGAATCAAAAATAATCTCAGAAATTAGAGGTGGTGTTTTAGCGTGAGCAAGTGGAAACACCATTTCAGTCGGGTTGACGGGATGAGGAGGAAGAAACTCTTTTTCCTTAAGCTGGGGCTCAGGGAGAGACTCCTCAACTGGAGGGAGTGCTACTGTGGAGCTAAATTGGGATAGTGCGCTCATGTGGGTGGTAACACTAGGGGAATATATGTACTTAAAAGTGGGGGCAACGACGAAACTAGCGAGGGGTCTAGCAGTAGAACTACACTCAGACTCAACCTTACGAGTCATACTATAAACTTCTGCTAAATTGTGATAGTGGTGCAACTCTAATTGATCTCTAATGGAATAGTGTAACCCATGCAGGTAACGGGATACGGTCATCATTTCACCATCTTGAATATCTAATCTAGACTGAAGGGCTAGAAATTTTCTAGTGTACTCATCAACTGACAAACCCCTTTGTTGTAGATTTTGAAATCTACGTTATAAAGTTTGGAGGTAATCGGGGGAGACATAATGTCTGTGCAACTCCGTTTTAGACTATCAAATGCAGGCCCCTTAAATCTACAAATCACATATTTCATTTGCGTACTCAAAGGTATTTGATTAGTTCGCATAAAACTTTCCATTATATGACATCAATCTAAACAATCTTCGGATCCTAAACGTCGGTCAAAATCACTCGTGGGTGTGTGCTCTAGGCACTTAGAATCAATGGGCTCGTCATGCCATGGGTATCTTATATTGGCGAGAGACGCTACCATTTTGAATAATTTTTTAAGTTGAACATTTAAATCTTCTATGATGCTCTCTAATTCTAAAGGATTTTTGGTTAATTTTTTTTTGTTTTCCTTTTTAAAAAAAAGAATTTAAATTTTAAAAAAATAATAATGATTTAAAAATAAAGGAAACTTTAAACCTTTTTTTGAAACAGTGAACATAAAAAACACTTGTTTTTTTCTAAAATAAGAATTTAAATAAAATAATGATTTTTAAATTAAACGGGTATTTAATAAAACACATAATTTTTTATTATTATTATTTTTAAAAAAAAATAGGTTACAAAAAATTTAGCTTGAAAAAAATTGTTTATATTATTATTATAATTTAAAAAAAACACAGATTGTTGACTCGCGGTGGGAGCAAATCAACCTACATCTGATACCAAACTGATGTAGACTCGATTTAGGGTTCTGAAAAATAAATATTTTTAAGCAAATATTTTACTTGTTTTAAAATAAAAATTAGATTTTGAAAATTTATGTTGAGTTTTAAATTTCGAAAAGAGAGGTTGAGCGGGCCATTACGAAATCTTTGGGCGTATAACTACTCTTAACGATGGACTTCGGCAAAATCGTTAATTGTTATTCAAAAAAGAATTCGTCGGCATCTAATAGATTGAACTGTCGCAAGATTCGTACAACCACAAGCAAGATTCACATGCAATAATTTATGGGATAATGAAAAATAGAGACAGTAGGAACGTTCAAAGGCAAACCTAAATAATTCTAAGTGAAATGCATAAATTAAGCCAACCAATTCCGAGAAGGATACGGGTTACCACAGAGGAGCTCGGCCCAGCCCATGTTTTTGCGCAAGGATCTGTATGGTCTCGAATTGGGGTCGGGGTAACGGCGAGGTCGTCGACAATTTTCCAGATCGTCGGAAGGAAAACGAGTCGAGGTCGACGACGATCTGGGGTTCAATTCCCGGCGGAGCGCAGCGACCTTGAGCGAGATTAAGTCCTTGAGACTTCTATCACAGAAGACAACGACGCGGGAGGTCGAAGAGGCCGCAGTCTAGATGTGGCATCGAGTCGTCGGCGGACTTAGAACAGAGGATCGGGAGTAGTACCAGCGGCAGGCGGTAGTTTCCGGCAATGCAGAGGAACGCAGATGAATTTGTTCTTTGTTGTTCGATCCTCTTTTCTTCACTACAACATTTTTCTTAAATAGAGAACCTTCATATTTGGAATTTTAATTAGGATCAGATTCTTGCCTTAATATTATTTCCAAATAATGTATTTTTTCAGGTATCTCTTTCCAGTTAATTTGACTATAATCTGACAGGCTTAAAAAGGATTCCCTCCTTCTAATTAGGGCTTAAAAAGATTTCCCAAGGAAATATTTTTCTTCAATTAAATTTATGCATTTCCTAAATAATCTAAGCTTGCCTTTTCTTGTCCTAACTATCAAAATTATCGGACCTATTTATTTAAGATCTCATTGGACGGTCAACCCGAAGAGCCTAATAATCTCAATTAAAAGCAGGCGCGCGAAAGAAATACAGGATAATAAATTAATGCTGAAAAATTGAAATGTGTGACTTATGATGCGACGAAGGATGCATTAAAAATGAAGCTAGTACTTCGCATCAAAGACGGACAGTCTTTTTCCTTCCGCGAGGCCGAACGAATTGTGTCGAAGTTCCATATATTTGTGTGGATACCGATAAAGACGCAAACAAAATTCTATGTTTGTTCTTTGACAGATTTTTCGAAAACGAAACCGGATTTTACTTGTTTGTTGTGGGAATACCTTGGATATCTTAATTAGTTTGTTTCACATGGATCTTATGGGGATTTCATGTACTTCCGCTGCACATTTGCCGCCCATGAAACCATATAGGAGATTCATTGGGACTGAGATCATAAGTTTGAAGGGAGAAGAAAATTCTAAAAGAACGTGGGGGGCCTTTGGATAAGTGGAGATGACCTTGGATGAATTTAGAAAGACCACGATAAATATAGAAAATTCTAGAATGTTTTATTTTTTATTATGTAAATAATCAAGGATGTAAAAGGTTATAGGGACTTCAAACTTCAAAGGTAGAGTATTCTACAGTTTTTCATTCTTTGGAGAAAAAATATGATCGGGTTATAAAAGGAGAACACTTCTCCCTTCTGTACATAACTGACTCTAAAGCAATAAGAAGTTATTTCTTCTAACTCTCTACCTCTCAGTGCTTGCAAGCATCATCGCATTTTGCTACATAGTTGTGGACAAGGCCAACTTAGGGTTACAAGTCCAAAGGTTATTGAGGTGTTGTATGCAAAACTCACAAGTGTTATGTGGATTTGAGGGCATAGATCCCAAGTCTCGTGAAGTTTGGTACCAACGCTAGGTTAGAGAGGTGGCCACCTTCTAAAGTCGCATTGGGGAGATATATCTTAATAATTGCCCGTTTAAGAAAATAAATCAAATAATATATATTTTTTGATTTAAAGGAAGCTGGCTGCCCGTATTTGTTAGTAAAAGAAAAGAATTGCCTTTTAAGATAAGAAGCCGGCTGTCTCCCATTAAGTGTCTTAAGAGGATAAAATTGCTGGCCTTAAAAGAGATTATTTACATTTTTGGGCAATTTCTTACATTTTTGGGCAATTTCTTACATTTTTGGGCAATTTCTTACATTAATTTTGGGCAATTTCTTACATTTTTGGGCAATTTCTTACATTTTTGGGCAATCTTTTAGGATTAATACATTAACGACAGTCAAGAATATAAGTCTCAATTTATAAAATATTTATATTATTGAGTTTGTTTGTCCTAATTAACGTGTCACCTAATTTGACGGATCTTTTTATTTAAGGTCTTATTGGACGATCACCTCAATAAGCCGTACAATGAGTGTGAAGCAAAATGCATATGCGTTAATACATGCGCTACAAAATACTAAATAAAAATACATGAGATACAAGTGCGACTCAGGTTGCATCACTTATTTAGGAGGTTTGTCAAAGGTAGTGTAGGAGGAGAAATACAAGGGGATAACCCTAAAATGGGGAAGATGATGAGAAGAGGGACTAGAGAGAGGAGGACTAGCGAGAGAAGGAGAAGAGTAAGAGAGAGAAAAGAGAAATTGATTTTAATTCTTTCATACCTAATGCATGACGCAAGATACCCAATATAAAGAGATGTGTGAACATTAAAATGCTAAGACACTAATAACTCGTACTATGACTCAACTCAATACGACTGGAGAGATACAACTTGACTTTATACATAAAGACTCCTACTAATGTAATTATTAGATAATTGACGGCGTGGGACCCCCAACATACTTCTCTAACGTGGATGTTACATTTCATGATGAGTCTTAGGGGCCGTTTGGCATGGTGTTTTTGCTCCGGTAAGTTTAGCCAAAAATACCACCATCATAAAACATGTGTTTGACATGACCAATTGATGCAGGGTGAACCTATAGACGGCAGGAAATGTGGCGACCTAACCCTACATGCTATGCAACAACCCGATGATTAAATCACAATTAGATAATAAATTATGACATCTCACGCAATTAATTCATGGCAAAGCAAAATATTTTATTAAGGCAAAACAAGATTAGGTTTTTCTCCGCGTAGAGGGCCAAAGCAAGAGCGCGCGGCGAATTAATCTTTCCTACAGTTAGAGATTTCTCAAGAAACAAATAACATCAAAAACTATAATTCCACACAAGTACATAATATCCAAACCGCAGCAATGTTCATAACCAAACAACCATTACAAAACACCACAAAAATGTTAGGGTTGTTGTCAATGTAATGGATCTGAACATTGGAGGGCTCAAAGAGGGATTTTGGGGTTTGGCGTGACTAGATCGGGTAAGGGGAAGACTAATTAGGAGTTGAGAGGGCTGGATCGGGAAGGAAAGGGGTTGGATCTGCGATGGTTTGCTCAGATCTGGACCGGAATGGAGGTGAGTGGCTGTTTTGGAAGTGGTTCCACGATGTGGGGTGTGCTGGCAGCAAAGGGGAAGAGTTGGGCGGCTGGATCTAGCTGGAAACGGCCAGATCTGGGCTGAAAATAGCCAGGCGGCTGTTTGGGGTGGTGCGGGTAGGCGGCCTGGGGAGGGGACTTAGGGCCGGCGGTGGCTGAAATGGGGAGGGAGGCTTCAGCAGCAAGTCTAGGCGGTTTCCTGCTGTGGAGAGGGCGGAATGTTGCAAAGAGGGTGGTTGTTTGTGGTAGGGAGGCTGGGGAAGCTTCAGGAGGTGGTCAGGCGGTTGAGGTGGGGAGGCTGGGGGTTGTTCAGCGGGTGAGCGGCAGCTGGACAACAAAAAAGGAAGGGTGGAGGTAGAGAAATATTCAAAAGATACAAAACTTTCTCAAGGAGTCGTCACCAAGGGGAACCACGGAGTCGGCATCGCGGAGAGATCACCGGAAATGAGGAAGAAGGCTCTCCAAATTTCAGCAATAGGAATGACGACAATCCTAAACCTTATATTTATAAGAAATAAAAATTAGGGCACCCGGAATCAACGGCTATGATTGGTCGTTGGTCTCGAGGCCAAAACTACATGAGTTAAAATTTGGAAAATACAAAGCTATATATGAACTTGATTCACAATGTGAATTCGGACACATCCACAGAGTCAGATCGTCAATCCGGGCACGCCATATATGGTAAGTTGTCAAATCAGCCTCGAATGTGCCCAAAGCTCGTCCTCGCCTCTGCTCTGCATCACCAATTATGACCTCCACCAAGAAAAAAACTAACTTCGAGCATAAAAGTGGATGGAGTTTCTTAAGTGAGGTCGGGCGGTCAAGAATGATGATTCATAACCACCATCTTCACGACCGCTAACGTCGTGCCAAACGGACCCTTACTTTCTCAATAAGACTCGAGATTCTCGAATTGTGGTGATGATTAAATAATCAATATATATGGCATTCCTATGTCCTATAAATCTACCTCAATTGCAATCAATAGAATCTCTCTTGCTTCCGCTAACTGTATATTCATATAACATGACATCATACTAGTTTCCAGAAAAGGCACAATTATGGGATGACATGGGCTATCATTAACTTCGGGAAAGACATGGAACATTGTTTGGGTAAAAGTGTGGCTGCATTCCATCAGCTCCATAAAACTAAAGCAGGGACTTCTAAGGCAGAAGGAAAAGAACAGTTACAGTATCAGAAGATAATGAATACAAGAAGGTTACGTCCCTGAGAAAGCAACATGATTCCAAAATCTTCAATATATGGAGTTTAAAGTGTGCACACCAGTGAAGATGTTGAAATTTTACAGGTTCCAACACTAGGAAGCACCGGTACAGGTAAGGGTACCAGGTACAATACATACCCGGTACAGCAGTGCGACAAAATTTAGAAACATGGATATGGGTACGGCATGATATGTTATAACAAATCTTATATGTGTGTATGTATGTATGTATATATCTTTAACTACATTAAAGATGTAGTTTTGAATTTTAGAATCAGATCACGATCGATCACGACCGTTGAATCTAAACCGAACATTTGATCGCAGCCGTTCATCACAGCAATGAATCAGGACCGTTCATATTTTTTCATAGGCCTCCTAAACCTATATAGGGCCTCTAAAATTTAGAGCACCCTACAATTCATCAGCTCAGTCCAAAACACAGGCCCGCCGGCCCGCCCACCCAGGGCCCACAATACACAACCCGCCCGCTAGCCTGGATTACCAGCCAAACCCGCCCGTTTGTATCACATCTTCACACTTCAACAGTCAAAAAGCCTTATATACACCTAAACCAAAACCAAAATTGGCGGTGTGGGACTAAATCCCACACCGCCAATTAAGTTAGGCGGGATTAATCCCGCCTAAACAGGCGGGATTAAATCCCGCCTATACTTAGGCGGGATTTAATCCCGCCTGTTTTTTTTTAATATTTTAAAAATATAATTAAATATTATATTTTTTATATATAATTAAATATTATATTCTTTAAATATATTTTTAAATATAATTAAATATTATATTTTTTAAATATTTTTTAAAATATAATTAAATACTATATTCTTTTAATCCCGCCGCGGGGCGGGCGCAGCCCGCCGGGGGGGGCGGGGGGGCGCGCAGGCAGGTGCGGGCGAAGCCCGCCGTCACGGGCCGGGTACTGTGGCGCGTAGCCATAGGGGCGGAGCCCCGTGTCGGGCACTAGTATATATATATATATATATATATATATATATATATATATATATATATATATATATATATATATATATATATATATATCACAAATGCAATAAATAGTTCTCAAAACATCGAAACACCAAACATAAATCATGACTTGAAGTGCATAAATCAATGCAATATAACATGAAGTTTTCAAACATTAAGCATTCATAAATATTACAAAATTTTATATCTTATATGTTTAACTAAAAGAGATAAAATTAAACTTCAGTCTACTCATCAGTCTTTTTTCTTCTTCTTCTTCATTATTGGAGATCAACTTCATTGTTGAAGATCAACTTCTTAAATCTCTGGTTAGTGTAGAGACAAATTAGTCATTTTGTTGATAACTTGTGTCGTATCAACACATTCAATACACGCAACAAAAATGTACTAGTACCAAAAACATACTTGGTATAGTTACACAACTTAATTGGACGTACTGACGCTTCCTAACATAGAGCCAACTTTTGTTTGCTCTAGAAAAACAGACTCCTATCACAATATGCAAAATGATGTGCTCAGTCCAAGTGTGTCCACATAGGTGTATCCGTCAAGTATCGGGTACGTACCGGTACCGGATACATATCCGGTATGGGTACGCTGTCTTCGGGGAAGTATCAGTGTTTCATTGTTCCGACACAATTTATATATAAGTGTTTAAAAATATTTATTCTAGTACAATATAATAGTTTTTAAAAGTAAAACCAGCATATGTCGGTCCCAAGCCCGGATGAAAAATGGTGAGAGTTGTGTTAGATAGACGGCCAGCGTAAAATTTAGTCGCTCTTATGAATATGGATCATTTGAGAATTTGTGCAAAAGCTAGGTTGTTCCCCTTAAGGAACGCGTCGTATGGTTCGAATGCGGGGTATTGGCAAGTACCGCTGCATCTCCAAGACTTAGGTGTAGTGTTAAATATGCAAGAGTCTTCGTCGTATGGTCCGAATGCGGCGTCTTGGCAAGGATCGTTGCATCTCCAAGAGGACTTGGGTGTAGTGTTAAATAAGCAAAAGTCCTCGCACATTAGACGTCCTAGAAAAGTATGTCGTAGGAATTGTGATCGGCTTAGGTTTGGAAGTTAGAATATAGGTACACTAACGGGGAAAGTGATGGAAGTAGTGTATATGAAGATTAGAAAAAGGATAAATATTTTATGCATGCAAGAGACAAGATGGAAAGTGATGAATGAATTTTATGTCTTACATGTTTTTTCAATAAGATACTGAAGTCAAAGAGGATGTCAGACCAATGGAGAGAAAGTATCTTGCTACCTTTATATAAGAATAAAAGGGGATATATAGAATTGTGTTAATTACATAGGAATTAAATTGATGAGTCATATCAAGAAACTATGGGAACGAGTAATAGAAAGAAGATTAAGATGAGAGACTAACATCTCGGATAATCAATTTGGATTCATGTCAGGGAGGTCGACCATGGAAGCTATACATCTCTTGAGGAGACTCATTGACAACTATCAAGAAAGAAAACAAGATTTGCATATGCTGTTTATTGATCTTGAGAAGGCTTATGATAGAGTTCCAGGAGAGATCTTATGGAGAGTCTTAGAAAAGATAGGTGTAAATGTATCATATATTGACATAATCAAAGATATATATACAAATTCAGTGACAAGGGTGAGGACATCTGGAGGATTAACACAGGAATTTCCTATTACTGTTGGATTACATCAAGGTTCATCTTTAAGCCCTTATCTCTTTACCCTTATCTTAGATGAGCTCACCAGACATATCGAACAAGCAATACCTTGGTGTTTATTGTTTGCGGATGATATCGTTTTGGTAGATGAGATGTGCGAGGGTGTATGCGCAAAACTTGAATCTTGGCGAGATTCTTTAGAAGAAGGGTTTTAGGTTGAGCAGGGCGAAGACGGAGTATATGGAGCTTAAATTTAGCAGTACAAGAAGGACAGATGACTTCGTTATTAATTTGGGTGATCAAGATATTTCTCATAGTGAGTGTTTTAAATATCTTGGATCGATAGTTCAAAAAGATGGAGGTATTAATAAAGATGTGACACATAAAATCCAAGCGGGTTGGTTGAAGTGGAGAGGCACGTCAGGAATCTTATGTGATCGTCAAGTACCACTAAAACTTAAGGGCAAGTTTTACCGTACAGCAATTAGACCCGCAATGCTCTGTGGTTCTGAGTGTTGGGCAGTGAATTGTGTGCATGAGCAAAAAATGGGAGTTGCAGAGATGAGAATGCTTAGGTGGATGTGTGGACACACGAAATTGGATAAAATTAGGAATGAAAGTATCAAGGATAAGATAGGAGTAGCACTAATTTCAGAGAAAATGCGAGAAGCTCGTCTAAGATGGTTTGGACAAGTACAAAGGAGACCATTAGAGGCACCTGTTAGGCGTTGTGAGAGTCTAGTCACTAGGCATGTTAGACCAATAAAGACTTGGAATGAAACTATAAAGAAAGACATGATGTACTTAGACATTAGTGAGATTATGACAAAAGATATGGCACAATGGCGACAAAGGATCCATATAGCCTACCGCACTATAAGTGGGATAAAGGCTTGAGTGTTGTTTGTTGTTGTTGTTATAATAGTTTTTAAAAGTAGCATAACTCTCTAGATCAATAATTTGGAAAAAGCATAATTTTCAAAATAAACAATAGGTAGATATGGACAGTAGATGGTTACATCTCACAATAAGTTGTCTGAGAAAATCAACGGATTTCATTTGGCATTTCTGATACATGAAGCTTATATACAAACTAGCACAAGCTCAAACATGAAAATGCCTAGGTCAATCAATTCAAACAGTTGTTTAAGGTTAAACATAAAATTGTTCGTAAACAAATGCTTCATAGCTTATATTTAAAAGAAAAACAGAAAGCATTATAAATGTGCATAAGATATAGCCAGTGAATTAAAATCTAGACTGTGCAGTACCTGATTAAGCTAACAAGCTTGGATCTTGATATTTTAAATCCAGCACTGCAAGTGCATCAACCCGCAATGATGCTTCAACCGCTGTAAATGATTTACTTCTACCAATAGGCATGGAAAAACATGTACAATAGACAAGAAAATGAGCAAGAGCAGAAGAAATGTAAGGTAGGAGAGTAATCAATTTACCAACGAAATCACTCCTCACCTGGGTGGTTCATAATCTAACGCAAGCAATGGAATCTGTTCACAGGAGACGGGAACATTACCTACCTGCAAGAACAGAATGGAAAAATATGAATCGTGAAGCATATTTGCCTTTCAAGGAATTAGGAAAATAAGATTTTAAACTTTAAAATTGTATAATATGGATGCGGCATTTGTTGAACATAGCAGTAACTTAAGACCACCCAGTGCCGCTCTTCAGGTATCTATCAATTCAAGACTGATAAACGAAGCAAACAAATATCCACAGCTGAATATCACAGTCCCACTAGGAGTAGATTTTATAACTATGATGAGCATGTGAAAAAAAAGACCTGTAGAATGCTCTTAAGAAGAGGTCCAGACCTAAAAAAATCCAACTTGTATTAGATATCTTGGAGCCTAGTATGATTATCAAGAGATAGCAAGATAGTGTAAGTGTCCCGAAGTTTAATGAATGCTAATCATTGATCTTGGGTGCTGCTGATAACTGTTTTGGGCAATAGTACATAATTATGAGTTGAGAACTTGAGATTAGGATTCAGTACGATTCTGATGCATTTCCTCAGTCCAACATTACAGGGCTGAGTGAAGATATAATGGCCTCATCGCAGGCCACTGGAATTCCAGTAAGGAAACAAAAACCTAAGATCAGACCTGGAACTACAGGGACCAAATAGCCTATATATCAGAAACTCGGTAAATCTGCAGATTTCACTCTTGTGGGTACCTAAATGGGGCACCAGTCTGATGAGTTGACCTCTACGGCATGACATGTAGAGCATATGTTAAGGGCTTAATGAGGTATTGCTCCCTCAGTGCTTCATGGATTAGGTGGCCAGAGGAGATCTATCAACTTGAATGGCTTGTTTTTATGAAAATCTATCTTATGAGCTTCTTCCATTTTTTCCTTTACTCTTCCCTGCATGTATGAACTGAGAAGCAGCTTCATCCTTGGAATTTTGTGTCTTCAACTTTATGGTCGGTGGCCCTTAGTTAAGTTTTGAACTTGCATATACTTTTTTTACGTGTTTTGGGGTTAGATATGATTTAATTTTATGAAAAGTTAGTACGCGTATTGTTTTGACATCAAAGTATTATCATGATCATAGTTTTGAATTATGGTTTAGAGATGAGTATAAACATCTGACATGATTACTTGCCATGAAAAGTTAGAAGAATTATATTGATACTTAATACTCTCATGTTTACTCACAAGATAGATGGAAGTCAGTATTATGCTAGTATCAAGCTTATTATGAAATTTAATTCACATGCAACATTAGCTTGACAATAAATTTCATATGCATATGACATACAAAGAATATATGGAGATTCTATATTCAATACATACGACTCATGTCTTAAGTGAAGTCCAAGGCAACTGTTGCCTACATTCATCACAGTTGATATAGTTATTCACATATGTCCTATTTACACATCCCTATAGTTTGGATCTCTTGGTTACACGTCGCGTCAGAGGATCCAAGTCTCTGAAGTCAATACCTTCATCTTCAAATCCCACCAACACGCACAAGTCTTTGAAAGCGCAGACATGGATGGCAGGATGGGCAAGTACGGTTGCTGGCAGCGAAAACAAAGACCCTTGCGACAAAGTTCGAAGTTCTTCTAGTGAGAAAAGTGATGGGGGCGTTGGGCGTTGGTGGAGGCAGGGCTAGCGGAACTGACCGCGGCTGAGGAGGGACTAGCGGCAGGGGCCCAGGCAAGCGGGAAGGAGACGGCGGAAATTTTGACAGCAATAGATGGTGGGGTGGGTAGGCCGAGGTGGGCGGCCGGGCTGCGTAAAGTTCCTCATCGAGGCAAGGATCTTGTTCCATGACGCAAAAAAGAGTCGTCGGATTGTGCACCCGAAGAAGAGCCAGAAGGTGGGATTGTATTTGTCGCTTTCTTTCCTCACTTCTTGTATGTGCCACTGTCCTATATATAAGGAAAGATTCTTGAATTATCTATGAGTGGATATTTTTGGTTTATTTTGACGTGGTATCGGAGTTGCGTAAAACTTGATACCTAGCTGCACGATTCGTTCCACATCCCGCTCGACCGTAGCAACCCTCGCTTGTGTCGTCGTTGTTTCCGTCGTTCACCTCCACGCCTACTCTCTACCAGGGTCACTCTCACTGACACTGATTGAACCCAAGCCCCTGTTCTTATGTGAGTTTGGACCCGCACAGCCTGTCAATGCCAGTGCACAGGTGTACTGCGGCCTTTATTCTATGGCCGCTTACCTTCATCTCCTTGGGAATGACTATAATATTCCCTCTCTATTCCATCCTAATCCCCCCATGATCTAATGGTCATTTCACTTGAAGGGGTGAATCTAGGGTTTGCCTTCTTTGTTTGAAAGACCAACTATCTTGTTTTTTCTTCCCACGCAAGCATATTTCTATTGATGCTATATCGGAAGTGGTAGAATCTTAGAATACTCCTCACATAGCACCTCCTCCTCCCGGATTGACCATTTAACAGATGCTGATCAGGTTTGGACACAGCAAATGATCAGAACTTATACGCACACTACTAACTGATTGACAATATTACTATCTTTTATGCAATCAAATAATGTCTATACCTTATTCAATGATTGGATAAGAAATTCAACAAGTTCAGGAACAATAAGGACCTGAGCTCCTTCCTTTCCCTGTGTACGAACAACAAGATATTGTCAAAACCTGTGAAATCAATGCAACACTTCTTATAAACTAACACCTTATATGTAAAATGTTTATACGTGTGGTTTCACATTATAATAATACCTGCAGTAATAAATCGCCAACCTTTTCTCTAGCAATTCCTGTGCCAATTATTGAACCAAGGAAATCTCCATGAGAACAATGTTCAAACCCAAAGTTCCCAGTGATACTGAATAGGATGCACATTTAGCAAAACTAATGGAGGATAAAAAAAAAGTAAATGCAGATTTGAGTGGTGAAGACCTCAAAGCAGCAACAACATCTTGGTCGGTTGTCAAAATTTCCGTATTTCCAATAGAAAGACGACAACGCTCAGCCTATAAACATCAATGAAGCTAATGGTAACAAGCTAGCGGGTTGTCTTGGTGGATTGGGAGGCATGGGAGCAGAGAGAAAAAGAGACAGAAATGAATATTTATATCACAAGATGTTCAAATTTAACTTATCAGGAGTATGAGAAGTACAAGAACGCCGAGAGAGAGAGAGAGAGAGTATTTTAAGTTAGAGTGTAACCTGTGGGTATCCCCCCTGAGTTATTGTTTTGACATTAGCAAAATTTTCCAGGGCAGAAATTGACTCATTGAGTACTGATGGAGTTAAAAAGTCTGTGTGAAGGATCTCATTTCTTGATGAAGCTCTGCTTGCCTTTCCAAAAAAAAAAGTTAAATGAGGAAATTTGAACGCAACTAAGTGAGATGAAAAGTTCAGTCCTGCCAACTTAGTTCTCATTTCAAAAAGAAGAATGAATATTGATGTAGATACACATTAAAATGTATCATATCTTTCAAACCTCAAATCCACTATGTGGAGAACAATGAACTGCAAAGAAATTAAAAAAAACATAGTGAGAACAGGCATCACACCTGTCTGTCATCCTAGAGTCCCATCAGGGGCTCATCTTTGAGTCCACCAAGACGGCTTTATCAAGAGTTCAAGACTGCAACCCATACACCCCAACCCGTCTTTGGTCCCCCGGGACACAGCGGGTTGTTGAGGTCAGGGCTCCAACACCCGACCACTTTGATAAAGAGTTTTTGTCAACATCTCTATATATATAAAAATAAAACAAAAGAAGGTACCATCCCAAGGATCTTTTTAACTGCTTCAGCTAAACTCTTGTCCTTAATCCCTTGCATTGATACATCCTTTCCGACGCCCAGCGCTTTCACGCACCTCCCTGACGTAATACCAACAATGAACTTCATTCTGTTGAACCTCGATTGTTTATGCCATTTGCTAATAATCTTAAGAAATGTTTAGGGCGCCGAAGAAGAGAAAGAATACCTCGAGAAAACAGAAGGCAGGCTGGGAAAGGAGTGCCTTTCAGAAGTACATGCAAGGAAGGAGGAATAAGGACACCCATTACAATTTCTGCCTGATACAGACTCCACAGATCGAGGAGCTGAAGCGCGCCTTGATGGCCGCAACGGGAACCATCTCCAGAACTTCCCCCCAATTTTTTATACCTACAATGTAGCCTATCTAGGTTTCTATCCAACGGATTTTATTTGGGAATTGTTATCGGTACTCCATAAATGAATATTTAGAAATAGACGTCGGGTCGAAAGAAGCAGAGTCACGATAGTGATGAAGGGGAGCATATATATAGAAAAAGAGACAATGGTCATATTTAGTCCAATATTCACATTCAAACTTTTTAAAAAATTAGTCCTTTTATTTTAAAAACAACCGAATATTTGTACACAAAAGTCATTCGTCTCATCGTCCTAAACCCGATCCCGCAAAGCAACCCGTGCCGCTTCTTCGCTCGCAGACTCTCGTGTCGTTCGCTCGCAGACGCTCGTCGGCGTTCCTCCCCCCCTTGCCAGCCGACGCCCCCTCTCTTCAGTCGCCGATTTAAACTGTAATTTTTGTTATCATTTCTAAGCTCTGCCGCCGATTTATGTTGTGAATGGGGGTGTCACGGGGATTTGTGTTCAGCAACGTAGTTCCAGACCATTATACACATAAAATCAAAAAGTAATTTTTCTTATGGATTATTATATATGGGTATAAATATCAATAATGAGTACAAATATCGCATTTGGGTACAAATATCGTTGGGTTACAAATATCCAATTATGAAGTACCAATAACAATTCCCTTTTATTTATTATTTATTTTTTTTGTGCTCCTTTAGGTTCAGTTCTGAGTCTTCTGACCGGTGAAAATAAGTGCCTCCAAAAAGAGTCTTAGTGTTTCATTTTTTAGCCACAGTCATATAAAATTATCGTGTTATTGTCATTTGTAGAATTCTAGTGTCAATGTAATTTGTAGAATTCTGAGTTATACAAAAGAAATTTAAAAAATTTAGATGTGATAACTTTTTCAAAAGATATCTATTTTTTCATCAAAGGATGAGTTTTAATTGGTTTAGGGTTCATATAGTTCCACGTTGAAAATCATTTTAGGCATTCCCCGAGAGGTGTCCATTGCCTCAAATTAGCCGAATCATATAATAGTGTTTACCGAGTAGCAACAAAAAAAAATACATTGAGTGAGATAGTCAATTTAGATGACTTTTATTTAGTTTTATATGAGTATAATGTTTAATAAACAATATTACATTTATTTTTTTTAATAATATTTCAATGCCGCATTTGAATTTTTTTCCCTTGCATTACAAATTATATTGAAATAAACCCATATAAGGTGGCCAAAATAACTAATTTCAAGTAATAATTCATTATATGCTATAATTACAAAGCAAACTTTACATTTAATGAATGCATGATCTGTTTTGGATATGATTCACTGAAGGAGCCAAAACGTATTCCTTGTGTTAATTTTTTTAAAAAAAAAGCCATGAAAGTTGTATTTTTGTCTTAACATTTTATAGACATGATATTTGTCTGCTTAAATTCAACGGGCACTTTACATTGATGTGCATTTATCTTCTGCAATCTTGTTTGTGTGCCTCACATGATAACTAACACGGGGAGACAGAAGAATGACTCCAATTTGATATTTTATTAAGCAGCAAAGGTTGAAAAAGATTTACTGTTTTCATTTAAAAGGAAAAGAATACACCCGTGACAAAAGAGGTATCACCACCGCCTCCGTCACTCAGAATTCAGGTGTAAAAAAAGGGCAGCCCGGTGCACAAAGGAGCTAGACCGTAAGAAACTGGCCTCAGAAATCACGCGCTGTAATTTTGTTTGAAGTGCTGCATACACCTGGCTTAGCTTGTGTGAGATATACAAGAAGATCTGTAGTTTGCACCCGAATGAGTGAGAGCACCAAAGAAGTTGAAGTCCGGCACAGAAGACAAACTCTGAAGGAAATGAGAACAAATGCATAGCCTTACTGCTGCAAACAAGTCTACATCAAAAGGCAAACTGAACTGGAATTTCATACACAGTTTTAGTCTCCCTGGAGGCAATACAGCTGCCGTATATTCCCAGAAGCTGCAAAGCAATAGTCATCTACTCAGCCACAGAGTGATTACATAACCCAAAAAAAAAACATTAATCCTGGCAGAGTGACTCAGAGAAAATGAGGAAGACCCGCACGACAGACCCATGGAGCAATGGCATTAGCCCAAACTTTTCTAATGCATGACTAGATGAGATGGATGGAGAATGCAGATTCATAACGAGGACCTAAAATACTTCAGAGTAAGGCGAATGATGATCATCAAATATCTGAAATATTGATCCAAGCGCAGAAAAAACAAATTGTTGTTGACGGAAGCATGCTTAAGCTATATAGGGTGAATTATACTGAATGAGGACGATCGAAAAACTTTACCATATAGCCAGTCTTTAAAATGTATATGAAGAGCAGAAGCAATATCACGCTTCTTCCTCACATCAAGTTGCAAGTTCTTTATAGCTTCCTGGATCTCATTTAGAACCACGTTCTGCAAAATGTATGTAAAAATAACAAAATCGGGAAACAAATTCATCCAAAGAGAGAATGTAAAAAATAAGGTCCATGAACGAAGCATGTGTGCATTCGGTATATTAAGGATTAGAAGCATACACTTCTCTTTTGGGTAGCAGCATAGGCCTCGGGCAATGGGAATGGGTTACAACTTGTACCTTCTGCCAATTTAGCTCCAAACCACTTGGGAATCTGCATAAAGCAGAGCCAATAAAACAGTAGGGGAATTCACAATAGTTGCTAATATCCTAGGACTAAGCAAAGACTGAACTAACTATAATCCCTTTATATTTTAAGAGAACTTGGAGAAAAAGGCATTCATGCAAAGTACATGTGCTATTGATGCAACAGAACAATGGATTATGTTGTTATGGGTCTAGCCCAAAACGTCGTTGAAGGTGGCGATAGAGGCGGACATACAAGGAGAGCCGAGCTCAACCCACAAAGAATGCGAGGGGAGAGAAAGAAGGAGAGCCATGCTCAATCCTAACCCTAGAAATAGGATAAGAAGAAAGGGTACTTTAAAAAGAGAGAGAGAGAAACATAGAGAGAGATGAAGAAACTTTGATTAATTCATTCCTCTCCTCCTACGTGACCCAAGGGGTCTATTTATAACATTACAAGATGACATAAGTGTAAATAATCCCAGCACAAAGAGGTGTGTGAAACATTAAAAAATATTTAGACTCTAATAACTCGTAACTCGACTAATACAACTTGACTTCAATACCTAGGGGTGTGCAAAAATAACCTAAGAACCGAGAATCGAGCCGGAACCGAACCGAATGGTTTAGGTCGGTTTCAAATAGGTTCGGTTCGGGTCCGGTTCACATAATACCAGAACCGACAATTTGGTTCGATTCCTGGTTCCAATGGTCGACTACCCATAACCGACCCGAGAACCGAATATCAATGCTAAAGAAAATATTTTAAAACAACGGTTAAAGTCGTATGACTAAATACGCAAAAATAATTGAGAATATAGTCGTATGGCTAAAAAATATTTATTGTACTTGTGTAGGTTATATGGCTTCTATATTATATAAGTCAAGATTCAACTATTTTGAGACATTGAAACTTACATTACAAAGAATCATGAGTTGGAAGAGCCACTTTTAAATTATTTTTAGACATATGTAGAACTGAGAACCGAACCAATGCAAACGGGTTCGGATCCGGTTCCAAAAGTTTAGAACCGAACCTATATGAGTCGGTTCTTGGTTTTAGGTGGAACCGAACCAAACCGATCAGAGTTGCACCTCTAGCAATATCTAAAGACTCATAATCATATAATTGCTAACAGATAACAGACAATATAGGACCCATAACACTCCACCCATTCGTCAAATCGAGCTTGTCCTCAGACTAGAACGAGAATTACACGAAGGTGGTCATCTGACTCCTTGATTTCCCACCAGAACAACTCCAGTAGTGAGTCGTTGATGTGAGGGATGCATCGAGCTCCAGGGCATCAGCGTGCTAACAAATGTCATTAAAGATTACAAGGAGCTGACGTGGCAGAGGCAGTTACCTATCGAGCATCGTTGGAATCGGGCGAGTGTGCCCAACGGACGGTTGAGGGTGACATAAGATCGGGTTGTATGTGAGTGCAGTGATCGAATGCGGCGGAGGCTAGGGCATAGTTGCCAAAAGGAATGTGATGCAGTGGTAACCGGCTAAAACGACAATGCGCTAAGATGCAATCTAAATGAGTCTATGGTCTAAATGTCGTGCGCGTGCAAGTATGAGAACAGTCCAAAAATAAAGATCCAATAGCAAGTAATAATTTTCTTTAGCAACGCTATGAGCACGATTAGCACGAACAAAAGCAAGACTTAACGATAAGGAATAACTATGATTAACCAACAAAGTGAGGCGCGATTTCAATTGAAGTGCGTCGGATGCGTCCCGCAAATCATGCAACAAATATAGTACAATAGAATAAAAGATCCAACAAACCACTACAATAGTTCAAACCAACATATTCAAGCAAGAAAACTTAACACTTATACCTTGATTTTCTTATGCATGGGGGAGGCGTTCTTCGGATTGGAGGAAGGCGTCGGTGTAGTCGCCCTTGGTCAAAAGTGGTTCCACAATAAGGCTGGCCGGGATGTAGGTTGTAGACCGGGATGAGCTTGGGATGTTGAAGGGGTATCAGGTGAGAGAATGGGGTAGACGTGCGGTAAGAGGGGAGGTGGGTTGGGGGATTTTATCGGAGGCCGGCTGGGCTTAGGGTTGGGCGAAGGGGTGCGGGAGTAGATTGGGAGGAGAGTGATCAGTGCTAGGGAGCACGGAGGGGCCGGTGTGAGGGCTGGGTGGGAGAGAGGGGGAGGGGGTTATAGCTGGCGACGGGATCTTGGGCGGGGGATGGAGATCGGGAAGGGGCCGGCGGAGCATGCCGGATCCGGGAAAGGAGGGGGCGGGGAGGAGGTTGTAGACACGGGTGGGTTAGGGCTTCACCGGGAGGGGAACGGAAAGTGCTTCAGCTTGGCGGCTAGGTGTCGAGACGGCAGCACAGCGGGGAGGCTTCGGAGTCCACTGAAGATAGCAACCGGCAGATTGTAGTGGCAAACCTTCGATCCCTTGGCCGGCCACCGTGCTAGCATATATATAAGAGGGAAAACCAAATAGAATTAGAGCTTCCCCGATCGGACGGCTATAAATGTTTGGGCCGATCAGAGGCTAAATACATCAGAATAAAATAAACTAATATATGAAATAGACTCGGAGCGACCCTCTGGGCGCATCCGAGGACTCGGATCGCCCAAGCGGGTCACCGATCACCGCCTCCTGCGGGAATAGACGTGTGCGTGTCGTCGATCGACATCAACTCCCCCCGACTTGAAAGCACTCATCACCGGTGAGTGAAGATGATCGTACTCTCGGTGTAAGTCTAGGGCAAGTCTCTCGAGCTCCTCAGTAGAAATCCAAATGTCATTGGAAGTCGGGTGGGCAAGCCAATGGATCAAGTATCGCGGGACAACCGAACCACCCGTCGTCGTGAAGTCATGTCCAACGATCCGTAGTGTATCTCTGGTAGGCGTAGGCGACTGTCGTAACAATGTATCTCTATCTGAACATTGTGTCACTGGTACTGCCGGCTGGGGAGTTGACTCCTTTGAGCGGTGCTCAACTTCCCGTGACTGCCTGTGAGAAGTGGGTGTGGGTGTACTAGAGGGTTGAGGTTCAAGCCGTGGCTCAGAGGTGGGTGGGGATAAAGGGTCCCCGTACACTCGCTCCCCATAGTATGGGGTCAAGTCCTCCGCATTGAACACTCGGTGAATCCGAATTGTTGGTGGTATGTTAACCTCATACGCATTCGCACCAATCCGTCGAGTGACAGTATAGGGGTCCATCCGACGAACACTTAACTTCTTTGCTGCCCCCTGGGAAGCCTCTCAGGTCGCAGGCGGATCATAACTCCATTCCCCAACGTCAAATACCTGCTCTCTCCTGTGTTGATCGGCCTGAGGTTTGTAGATTTCATTACTGGCCGCGATTTTTCTCCGGACCATCTCATGTAGTGCGTGTATATGCTGAATGAATGACTCGGCGGACTCACTAGGTCAAGCTTCTATCAGGACGTCAACCAAGTCAACGGGTTTCCTAGGGTTTAGGGTCGTAACCTAATATGACATGAAATGGACTCAGACCAGTGGTCCTATTGACCGAACTATTGAATGCAAACTCCGCGATAGGCAAGACCGTATCCTAGGTGGTCGGACTATCCCGAACAAAATAACGCAACAGGGTCCCAAGACTACGGTTGACAACCTCCCTTTGATACCAAATGATGCAGTGGTAGACCGGTAAAATGACAATGCGCTATGGTCTCAATGTCGTGCGCGTGCAAGTATGAGAACAGTCCAAAAATAAAGATTAAATAACAAGTAATAATTTTATTTAACAACGTTATGAGCACGATTAGCACGATCAAAAGCAAGACTTAACGATAAGGAATAACTATGATTAACCAACAAAGTAAGACATGATTTCAATTGAAATGCGTCGGATGCGTCCAGCAAATCACCCAACAAATATAGTATAATAGAATAAAAGATCAAACAAACCACTACAATAGTTCAAACCAACATATTCAATCAAGAAAACTCAACACTTATACCTTGATTTGCTTATGCATGGGGGAGGCGTGCTTCGGATTGGAGGAAGGCGTCGGTGTAGTCGCCCTTGGTCATGAGTGGTTCCACAAGAAGGCTGGTCGGGATGTAGGTCGTAGACCGAGACGGGCTTCGGTTGTTGAAGGGCTATCGAGTGAGAGAAGTGCGGGTAGAGGAGAGGCGGGTTGGGGGATTTTGTCGGCGGCCGGCTGGGCTTAGGGTTGGGCGAAGGGGTGTGGGAGTAGATCGGGAGGGGAGTGATCGGTGCTAGGGAGCACGGAGGGGGCGGGGATCGTAGCTGGCGGCGGGATCTTGGGCGGGGGATGCTAGATCGGGAAGGGGCCGGCGGAGAAGGCCGGAACCAGGAAAGGAGGGGGTTGGGGAGAGGTTGTAGACACCGGTGGGTTAGGGCTCACCGGGAAGGGAACAGAAAGGGCTTCTGCTTGGCGGCTAGGTGTAGAGAGCGGCGGCACAGCGGGGAGGCTTCGGAGTCCACCGAAGATGGCGACCGGGGGATGCGGTGGCAAACCTTCGATCCCTTGGCCGGCCCCATGCTAACATATATATAAGAGGGAAAACTAAATAAAATTAGGGCTCCCCCGATCGGACGAATATAAATGTTCGGGCCGATCGGGGGCTAAATACATCATAATAAAATAAACTAATATATGAAATAGACACGGGACAACCCTCCGGGCGCATCCGCGGACTCGGATCACCCAAGCGGGTCGCCAATCACCGCCTCGTGTGGGAATAGACGTGTGTGTGTCATCGATTGCCATCAAAATGGCTCTAAAAGGGCGGGCAGAGCAGGGGGCGGAGTGGAGGTTGCAGGATGCAAACCGCGGGGACTGATGGCAGCAATACAAATTGTGGCAGTATTGTCGCGAGGCGTGGAGGCGATGATGTCGGATGCGTGAACTGCGGGGAGGGAACAACTGAGAATGATGGTGCAGCGACAAGAACTACAGAGAGCGGGAAAACTTCTTCGAGTACCGGTGGGAGCGGCGACTGCTCCAGTGAAATCGGTGGCGAGGAAGGTGAAATTGAGTAAAAAGGTGCATTGTAGGGTGCAACAGTAACAGTAGTGGCGCAATCAGCAGCCTCAGTGGAGCAACAGTAGGCATTGGTGGGACAAGGAAAGCTGGGATGGACGATTGCGCTAGTGTAACCGGTGGAATCAATGGAATCGGGCCTAAGAAGTAGACTCGATCAATGTTGGCGGTGAGGCGTGAAAAACGCAACGTTAAAAGACGTTGATATCTCCAATAAAATCGAACGGAGGGCGTCCTACTCTACGGCACTTCATGCTGAAAAATTAATTGATTAAGTAATTAATCCAATTGAGAATTAATTAAATAAAGCAATCAATTAAATGACAAATTCAGCGATAAGAGTGGCTCGATATGTTGTTGTTTGGTGGGCTAGAGGGTGGGAAAGGAAAAAAAGGAAACTTCTGTGAGCGGAGCTCAAGAAAACAAGATGGAGGAGTCGCGCAGTCCCCAGCGTTGTTACACAAAGAAGATTGGCTGGCAGGGGATGAGAAGGACAGCGGGAAGAAGAACCAAAGGCTCGACCTGCGTGCGTTTTCTATTTCTTTGGACGCTAGAACCTATCGGTCAATTCAAGGGCCTGCAAAAGACGACAAGGGAGGTGGCAATGCAGGTTAGAAACGAGAACGATGGTATCACACAAGAGTGGAATGCTGCGACGGGCACTCTGTCGGCGACGGAAGCATGTGATCGACTTGAAGATCGTTAGCGTCAAAAGAAGCGTGATCGACTGGACATTGGGATACGTACGATCGGCTGGAGTTGGAAAGGCGCTAGCAAAGGAGATGGAGTCATGCAGTTGGAATCGGGAGCGGGACTTGCTGAACAAGGTCGAGAATGTAGATTGTAGTAGGGATAAAGGAGGATCAGAAGTACAGACTTGTTCTGCTAGCGGGAGAGGATCAAAAAGCTTTGATACCAAATCTTTTATAGTCCTAGCCCGTAACATCGTCAAAGTTGGCGATGGAGGCGGAGATATAGGGAGGCCAAGCTCAACCCGCAGAAAATAAGAGGGGAGAGTAAGAAGGGGAGTCTTACTCAACCCTAACCCTAGAAATGGGTTGAGGAGAAAGGGAACTAGAGAGAGAGATGAACATAGAGAGAGATAAAGAAATGTGGATTAATTCATTCCTCTCTTCATACATGACCCAAGTGGTCTTATTTATAACATTACAAGATGGCATAAGCATAAATATCCCCAATATAAATAGATGCGTGAAACATTAAAACATTAAGACTAATAACTCATAACTACGACTCGACTCATACAATTTGACACCAATTCCTAAAGACACGTAATAATATAACCGCTAACAGATAAATGACGATGTGGAACCTCTAACATATACTAGACCATAGTCTAAATAGTAACAAGAGGATGCCAGTTAAGGACGTCAATATAACATTCATACTATTATTCGGATAAATATAAAACAAAATCTAAATGCCAAACATAATTCTGTACCAAAAAGTTAGTGAACTGGTCAGGATCAAGACATGCAGCAGACTCGGACTGGACATCAGAGGCTCCAGCAGGATGAGATAAGGAATCATGAGGATCCACCGTTCCCAGCACAAGGGGCTCATTCCATCTATTAATATTTGCATTTACTCCAACTTGAGACAGGTGCTCCTCCAGTTGCGGATAAAATGTATTAAAGGGGGCCACCTATAGAAGAAAACCAGAGGAACAAAATCTATGACTCATATATTTCCTTCAAATTAATATTGACTCTACAATCATTGACGCATAAACATAGGCTCACATGCAATTTATGATTATCTCCAAGAATAAGGGGAGTTCGATTAATCCCCAAGAAAAAGAAACATTCACGGCAATTTACAATGCATATGCGCTTTGCAGCAGTTATAATTTGCACTCTCTCGCAATGCTCCACTCTCACGGCCTGCAAAATTGAATTAAAGAAATAACACCAACAGTCGGATAAATTATGTTCAAACAGAATCAGATAAAAATGCCCTAAATGCGGGAATGTAACACAAAAAACTGTTAAAATGAACACGCACCACAGAAAAATAAATAAATAAAAACCCACTTCAAGATAATGCCAAAATATGATGGTCAATTTGAGTACAATCACAGAAGAAGAACAACAACAACAACAACAAGATTGAATAAATTTGTTATTCATGTGATAAAATGTTCAGAGTCAAATGAATTACAGATTCCTACAATCTTAAAAGTTTGCACTCATTTTAGTGCAAGATTTAATCAACATTCTTCAAAGAAGCTGTCCAATTCTTTGTCAAACGGAAGCTGAAAGCAATTTCATCAAGTCTACAAAGCAACTAATTAGTGACAATTGTTGCATCGGAATGTCATAATAGCATCATGCATACCTTACCAACAGCACCAATGACGATTGTTGCATCGGAACAACCATAAACGGTGGCATAACTCAACGGCGCCAATATATAAATCACTGAATCATGGCAATTCAAAACCTGAAGCGAAGCAGACCATCTGTTAAGTGAAAAAGATATGGCCACCAAACATAGATCTAGATTCATATCCATAGAATTTTGGGGCTTGTTATGATAACAAGGGGAAGATCCAACCAAGACATAATAAGGTATGTGCAGAGAACAAACAGACAAGAGTTACTTTTTCAAGCCAACCACACCTTTAAGAGATGTCCCATTGTATCAGATGCTTGCTTCACTACTGAAGCTTTAGAGATACCCTCCACTACAGTCTGACTCAGTCCAAAATATCCACCAGGTAAACCTTGGAGTTGCAGCTTTGCTTTGTTTGTTGAGGCTTCCACCATGGTGGCATCCACTTCATTAATGCCACCTATTCCATTTTCTATGGTAGGTGATTTATCTGCAGCTGCAATGTGCTCCAATGAAGTTGATATACATTGCAAAAGCCAATCAAGTACCTTACTGGCAGAAACTGAAACAACAGACATATTTGCATCACTATTTTCAAAAAAAGGAATAGCTTGACTAAGTGGTACTCCTTCGTGGCCATTGTCAGTAAACTGAATAAGAAGTCCAAGATGCTGAAAGCTGTCCAAAGTTAAAACCTGTTATGCGTAACAGAAGTAAGAAACACAAGCAACTTACACGTACAATATCTTGCCCTGAAGGACTTTAGTATACTGAATAGGATGAGAAGTTGGGAGAAGAAATAATGACCAGAGGATTCAAAGCTAGAACAACATGGTGGGTAAGGTTAAGCGCTGAAGTAACAGTGAACAAACTCATTTCAATCCAAAAACATAATCACCAAGTATTCTACACCTACATATTTTCACTTATATGATGCTTGACTAAACCTAATACCCTCAATCTCATGTGTCTTTGTTCAAATGTTTTTTTTTGAATCAATAGAGCACGACTAAACAAGAAAATAAGATTTTAACTCCTCAATAAATTATAAGTTGGAGATGAGAAAAAGGTAAAGATATGTCGATGGTAAATTTAGCCACAAGGTCAATTAATACAATACAAAGCACACTGACAAATGAATAAAAAATAAATCTACAAAGTAACCAAACTAACCAGAGATTCATCCCCGTCGCCCTCAACTGAGTCCGCCAAAAGAGTGACAATGTTCACAATATGCTTGCTAAGATATGACAGCTGATGAGCCTCTTCATCAGCGGGAGAAGGCATAGATCTCCGACTACTACAGCGTTTGAGCTGGAATTCAACAAAATCAATTGTAACTATAGGGGAAAAATACCCTAAAATAGCAACGCTCATTCTTGTTACTGGAATGAACCGAATTTGATGTAAAGCACACAACCATTGCAAAGTAAACAAAACCATGATTCTTGCATGCTGTTTAATCACATTTTAATTTCATCTAACTGTAAGTAGCTAATTTTCAAAAAGCCCAATGATGATATAAAGCTAATATATATAAAGCTATCAAATTTCTCGACAAACCAAAAGCTTGATCCTTCATAAATATTACCATATCTAGCGCACATGCCAGAGAGACTTGCCTAAGTGTAAGACAGCTAAACTTATCTGAATGTAAAACAAAACAAAACCATGATTAAAAAAAACACTCAAGCCTTTATCACACTAAAGTGGGGTCGGCTATATGGATCCTTTGTCACCATTGTGCCAAATCTTTAGTCATAATCTCACTAATGCTAATCCAACCACATCTCTAAGAGCCAATTGTAGGTTGTCAGTTTTAAAAATCATGCATAATGTTGTATATATATAGATAATGTTCAACTTCTCCCAAATGCCAAAGCTTAATCTTTTGAACTTGTTGAAACTGATTTGTTCGTGGAAAGTTCTAGCTGAATATTAATGTGTAGATAGTAGAAATTATTACGGCCTTTATTGATGTAGGAAAATGAAATTACATACTTCTCTAAGATGCATGAGAACAGATTTTGGAGAGAAAGAATAACAGACTCCACAAAGTGTAGGGATTCCTCAATTAGATTAGCTTAGGGCTAAGCCAAAAAAGTGAAACATGATCCCAGACCTCGTTCTTTTCTATTTAAACCACTATGTTACATTTAGTGAATCACTGCAATTACATGCAGATACTGTCAAATTATCCAATTAGTCTGGTGATATAGCACCTAGAGGGTATTTTTTATGCAAAGAGTGTAATTACTATATTTTATATTTATGTTTCCAAGTACTTTTGAAGCCTGCCTGAAACACTAAATATGAAATGTTGAGTACCCAACGTCGAGTATTACCAGCACACTAAATTATCCAAAAATAGTTTATGTTGAATAGATGTTACGGTTGTGCATGCCGACGGAGTCCGCACACGGAGGGAGACGATGACGGATCCGTCCGGAGGAGGAGAGCTCGAAGACATGCCGCCGACATGATTATCGTAATTGCATTTGTTATGCTATTTTCACTTAGGTGTGTGCTTTATTTTCGCATTGCTTTAGTTATCCGCATGTGTGCACTTATAAAGGGGTGTGTTGTACTCTTTTTGGGGTTATGTTTTGGATGTATGGAATTTAGGGTTGCTCCCTAAATTTTCTTCTTGTTTCCTCCTCTTTCTTCTTCCTCACCTTCGCAAGCCCTCCCCCTTTCCTGATTTCTCTCAGGTTCGTATCAATAGACTCTTTTAGTCAGTCATCAAGCATGCATAGATCTTTAATTTGTCATTACACCGAGTGCAATGACCATGAGAAATTGGCTAGTCACTGTCACATGACAACCCATCCTTTGTTGTTGCGGTTAACATGTTGGTGTACCTTTGTGGGTTTAGTTATAGGTATACATTTATCCCCCATTTTTCAAACGTTTTAAAGTGACTTATGGACTTCTGAAAATCTACCTTACTATCTTAAACATTATCTCTATAGTTTGTAGAATTTCTTTAGTGTGTTTTCTATTATTTTTCCTAATAGCTCCCATTGAAGGAGCATATCTCATCCACGAGGATTCACTAAAAATATTCCTTTATTCACTTGCGCTTTCAACTTCGGAGGAAACTTAGGGTTCTAGTGCTACCATTGAGAAAATTGTGCAGATCCTATAAATAACGTAAAATGATTAGGCATCACCTGCGAAATGCAAGAGAGTGCGGGTTTTTGTAACGATGCCAAGACTACCTCAAGTTGGCACTTCTTCACCCAAAAATGGAATTCCCAAGATAGTGGTGGAAGATACTTACGGCCTTTGATACTTTGTAGTTGGTGTCAATGCAACGCCTCAATGTTGGAATCTGTTATGGGTCTTAGAATGTTGTCGAAGGAGAGCACGGAGGTGGAGATGACGGTGGCGGAGATACTACGGAGCCTTGATCGTAGTTGCCTAAGCGGGGCGTGCTAGAGAGAGAGAGAGAGAGCTTCCACGATCTCTTTTAGGATTAGGGAAAATAGACTTTCTTCATTCATTCTAATACAAGACCCACTGGGTCCTTTAAATAGGACTTGCAATTGACACAAAAAGGAAATAACACCAAAGGAAATAACAACAGACTTGGACATGCGACTAAAAAGGACACCTCATGACGACACGACATAAATAACAACGTCATATAAGGGCGCAACTCTAAAACAGAATAAAGGCATTAATACTAAATAACGTCATAAAAGGACTCGTAACATCTCTCCCGACCTTCAAATCGAGCTTGTCCTCAAACTCGAACTTTGAGTGGATGGCCAAGTCTTCTGGCATCTTAATCTCCTGCCAGAACAATACCTGATAGCGCATAGCTTTGGCGAGAATGTCAGCGAGTTGCAGCAGTGTCGTCGGAAAAATGGGCGGCGATAGGAATGTCTGTGGCGGGGCTGGTGGAACGGTGTTCAGCAGCAGCGGGAAGGCGACAGAAGGAGTGATGATCGGCAGAAGGAACGGATATGGCGGCGAGGTGGTCGGAGATACCGGCTGAGCAAGGGCCGACAGAGGAAGCGGCGAGATAGCCGGAGGAACCGGTAGAACAGGGTTCGGCGGAGCAGGTGCCCGTGGGAGAAGCGACAGCACGTCGTCGGCTGGTGAAAAAGGCAGTTGCACGAGGAGAGGCGGTGGCGATGCAGGTGGAAGCTTTGGCAGAAAGTTGATTATCAAATTATCAAACTTGTGTAGGAGTGTGGTCAAGTCATCACGATGACGAGCTTCAACGTCCTGACGACAAGTTTCAATGGTGGTCGTAAATTTTTGTAACATTGATCTGATGGCGGCCATATCCACGGCACTAAACTTGCAGCCCATGATAATTAATTGATTAAATAATTAATCAAAAATGATTAACCAACTAAAAATTAACTCCAAGTCGAGGCCCATTGCACCAGGCTCAAGAAGGAAATACGAGTCGGTTGGATCAGGAATGAATTAATTGTTGTCAAAATATGGTTGAATTAATTTTTGTGGCTCCAAACATGCGTTTACTGCCGGCAGAGGAGGATTAGACGCGGGGGTTCACATAAGGCAGCGGTTTAAGAAGACCACGACTTTATTGAGCGAAAAATCGCGTGATTTGAGGGTTTGATCAGGAAGTCGTGGGTTCGAGGAATAAATTGCCAAGTATTGGCGCTGGATTTGACCAACTGGAAGAGGGAGGGATCCTGCGAGTGGATGGCTAAAGGCAGACGCCATGTGTGACCCTGTCGAGGAGCGACGATAAGGCGGCGTGTGATGCGGCGGAGCAGGCGGTGAAGAGAGAGGCCCGACGAGTCGTGAGCACTGGATGAGACAGAGCAGGAGGCGTGCGATGCGACAGAGCAGGAGGCGTGTAATGCGAGAGAACAGGTGATGTGCGATGCGGTCATCGTTGTCTTCGATCAGTGGGTAAACAACCATGTCGATGTGCGACGAGAGAGACCCGACAAAGGCCTCGTCGTGAGCACTGGATGGCGTCCTTTTTCTCCTACATGCCCAGTAGCCGATGGAAACAACAGGTCGTCCCCTTACAGACTCTCGTAATCGTGGATGGTGAAGGTTGGTGGAAGGATCGAAGGGCCTCTAATACCAAGTTGTTACGGGTCTTAAAATGTTGTTGGAGGAGAGGCTGGAGGTGGAGATGACGGTGGCGGAGATATTACAGAGCCTTGACCGCGGCTGCCTAAGCGGGGCGTACTCGAGATAGAAAGTGATTCCACGATCTCTTTTAGGGTTAGGGAAAATAGACTTTCATCATTTATTCCAATACAATACCCATTGGGTCCTTGAAATAGGACTTACAATTGACATAAACAGGAAATAATGCGAAAGGAAATAACGGCAGACTTGGACATGCGACTCAAAATGACACATCATGACGACACGACATAAATAACTTCATATATGGACGCGACTCTAAGACAGAATAAAAGCATAGTAATATTAAATAATGCCATTAAAGACCCGTAACAGAATCCTTGACCTCGGACTATCTGTCACTATATTCCCTAATTAGGAGCCCCAATAAATATAGGTTTTGTGGACCGATTGTACCGAGAGTTTGTCGACTCGTTGTGTTGAGTCCTAAGAGGATATTAGGGACCCAATTAACCAATCGGGGTTCAATCAAATCTAGAGAGCTTGTTGCAGTAATTCGGTGTTTGTCGAGGGCCCGATATGACCTAATAGGGACCATCTATAATCTGCAGGTTTTGAAACGACATATTTCTAATGAGTATGGAGGATGGATTCGTGCATCGACTCCCCTAAACATTTTGATGGCATGTTTCCTATAAAACTATGTTGTGAGGACTATTAGTTTGTTGGAGTATCCGGTGTCGAAATTGGTTGATAGTTACACAATTAGGTTAATTATGAAAGGAATATATATATAGATATTTATATATTCTCATTAAACTAGATTTAAGGCAAGAGAGGGAAAGCTTTAATTTCTCTTTCCTTTCCTACAAGTGAAACCCCTCCACCCTTTTTTGTGATTGGTCGAGTGAATGACAGTGTTACCATCATCGAGCAGTTGAGACGAAGAGCTCATCGGGCGCATAATGAGTCTTATTAATAGACGTCGTTTTTGCCAGTTACATGGTAGTTGCTTGACTCCATCAAATTGTCGGTGTTGGAGGGCTCGGTTGCCTTTAACTTCCTTAGGAGGGATAGTGGATTGTTGAATGTCGTTATCTCTGTCGTTGTGGAAGGGGTGCTGATGGAGATCGATGTCTTGCGCACGTATATTCTTGCAGGAGGCGGTGATCTGCTACCCGTTCAGACAATCCGAGTCCATGGATTTGCCTAGACGGTCGTTCCGAGTCTTTTACATATATTATTCTATTTATTTTGTGTTGAATTTGACACTTGATTAGTTCAGATGATATGAGTCGTCCAATTCGGGTTCCCTATTTTAATTGTCATATATATGCAGGCAGTCGCTAAATGTATGTGTGAGAGAGAGTGGGGGTCCAGGGTTTTCAACGTGAAATTGGAAACTTGCGATCTCATCGATGCGACTCTGGGATTCAGCTCCTTAGTGCGACTCGAAGGTGATGACCACCACCTCTCCCGCTGCCTTCTCATCATCGTAAATCCTTCCTTCCTCCATTTTTGACCTTTAAGCCATCACCCTTCTTGTTTCATGTCTTCCTATAGCCGCAAACTTCCTTCTCTCTGTCCTCCACAAAGCCAAAGGCCCTGACGACCCTACTCTCACATAGCCATCGACATTTCCTCCCCTTTGTCTGATCAAATCTCCTTGTTGACCCATTCTACGGTCTTTCCCCCACCAAGACAGCCCGTCTAGACCCTCCTCTATAAGAACCAACCCCCCACCCAACCCCTGTTTGGCCTTCCTGCACAACAAAACCCTTTATTCCCCACCAAATCTCTCTAATTCCCCCTCCTTACAACTAGCCATTCTCACAAAAGCCTGCCCGTGATTGATTTCTCTAATCCCCGCCACCAAACAACCCTCTAACAACTGTCGGAGTCCTCCATTGCTACATTCAACCACCGCTTGCATGCGTTAGTCATTATTTGGGATTGTTGTCTTCTATTGTTGCGTATTTGGAACTATATTTTATTGGATTTCTTTTTCATTTGCTACTAGTATCGGAAAGTTGTGTGATATGCCTAGCTTATTCCGTGTGTGCTAAAGTAATTGCACCTCAATTAATTGTGGGTTTAACTTGCTCTCTCTGTTAATTTTTTGAACAAAAGTGTCTCTCCCTAAAGTTTATTTTAATTTATTACTTCGTGACATTTTATTCAGACTGTTCCTTGCATTAACATAGCATTGCATTCCATCTAGGGTCATATTCTAGAGCACGTGTCGTGTCGACCTACCCCTGCATCAAGTACCATTTGACGTTGTTGACCACTTATGGTGAAGGAACACCATTGGTCATACAGTCTAGATTTCATTAATGGGAATTTGGAGTTGGAGTGAGGCTTGGTAAGGTGATTGTATCGGCCTCGGAGAAATCCTAATATTGTTGTTGAAGCTTGTGAAGGAGTTGTGGGCATGAACCATGGCTCGAGGAGTGAAAATTGCACATTTGTTGGGCACTCCATCGAAGTCATCAGGCACTAGGGAGCAAGGAGAGGAGTCTTGCCATCAAAAAAGTAATGTAAGGACTACGGAGTTGCCTCATGGGTTCCCCGCATTGGGTCAAGGTTTGGATCTCCATTATCTCTAGGTAACGATTCTTTCTCTCTCAGTCGTAAGATGTGTCTACTCTGCATAAAAGACAAAACTTGCATTCCCTGACCGGCTAAGACTAAATTGGGAGCTTTTTCAAAAAATGAGCGAGGATGGTAGGTCATGTGATGCGGAGCAGAGACGAGGACGCGCGCTGGGCCTGTTTGGGGCTGATTTGACAACTTTTCATATATGGCGTGTCTGGATCGACGATCGGATTACGCGATTGCGTCTGGAGCGTCTCCGCGAGTCAAAATACTATATTACTTTATATTTTTTCAATTTATTTTGTGGTATTTTAGGGGCGAACCCACTGACCAATCATAGTCGTTGATGGGGAAACCCTAATTTGTCTTTTCTTATAAATATGATGTATGAGGGCTGATCTAAGGCATTGTTGGATTTGGAGAAAATCTTTCCCGGATTCCACCAATCCCTCCTCGGTGCCGACGTCGTGGAACCCTAGGTGACGACTCCTAGGCCGTCAAACTTCCCCCCAAGGTAACCTCTACCCCCCACCATCATTTTTCATCATCCCCTCCCCTTTTCCACCACCGGAATTCCCCCAAACCCTCACTCGAGCACCACCGGCCTGCTGCTGGTCCGCCGCCCAGCCCCCTTCCTCCACCGGCCCTAACCCCACCCCCACCCCCTCCTTCTTGTACAGGCCGCCGGCCTGTAGCCAAGGCCCCAGCCACCACCGCCTCCTCCCTTCCCCAAAATCGGCCACCCAAGGGGTTTCCCAACCCTAGCCGGCCACTGCTTTCCCTTGTCCTTCGTGGATCCACTTCCCAACGCCCCGAAAACCATATATCTATTTTGATCTAGTGCTACCACCCTATGATCCATTATTTCCACCGCACAAACCTTTCATTTTTGCCCGGATCCGCTCCTAAATAGCGGATCTACTCACCTCCGGTCCGGATCTACTCATTCGTGGTCGGATCCGCCGTTTTACCATCCGTTACCATCACTTTCCGCAGAGAGCAGCCACCGTCACCGTCGCCTCTCCACCGATTCCACCTCCGATCGCCCGTCTTTACATTCGGCCCTCAAATCCTTCAGTGCCTCGGTTCAGCCATGTATGTTGTAAGCATTTATGGTATCGTATTCTGTGACTTGACATTTTCATTTGCTATTTTATCATATTGTGTTGGGATTATTGTTGGCTAGAAATTGGTTCTTTTATGCTAACGATTGCAGAAGGAAATATTCACCGCGCGCTTGCTTAGGCCCTCCGAGCGGACGAAGCTGTTGTCAAATCGCTAAAATTTAATTATTTGTTTCTTTATTTCAAATATTTGCGTGGTGCTAAAATTTACATTCCTCAAATTACTTGTCAAATACTGATCATTGCATTACATTTATAATTGCATTAGTGTGTCACCTTCGCACCAGCACTAGAGTCGTAGTCTCCGTGCACCACGAGCATACTCCTACATCATTTTGGTATCTGAGAGAGGTTTGGCCATTTGCATGCTTTGTAGTGGTAGGTCATATAAAGTCTTTAGGTTCATCCATGATTAATTATCGTCATCGTTCTTCTCCTCTCTTTGGAGATTCTGAGTCCGCCTATACCCGATCTCGTAGAGCGACTTCAGAGAGATCCTCACGTTATCATGATGATTATTATCGTTTGCGGCACACCACTTCCCGAGATCGTGTTGATCCACCAACACAACCTCACCATGCTAAAGACGATCAGTATGTTGATTGTCGCCGTTCATATACTTGCACGCAAGCGGATCGTGTTGATCCTTCGACTCGACCCGATTACCTTATGTATGATTATTATGAGGATCATCACTTTGAGAGAGATCTTGAGAGTTAGTTTCGTACAGTTTCCCCTTTGACGGCTCATCGAGTCCCGAGTTTTTCAGTTATTGGCTCGATCTTGATCATTTTGAGTTATTCGGCAAGCGTCGCGTTAAGTTTGCAAAACTCAGACTTTTAGATCAGGTGATGGCATATTGGGCTAGCGTTGAGAGGACCCGCGAGCGAGACCGTCTTCGTCGCATCACTAGTTGGGTGGACATGAAACGTATATTGTGTCAGAGGTATCTGCCTTCATCGTATCATTGTCGCTTGCTCGACCAATTATTTTCCCTTCAACAAGGATCATGTTTGTCGTTGAGTACATGGATTGCTTTGATGAGTTAGTTGTGAGGAGCGATATCCGAGAGGACCCAGCCATGAACACTTGCAGATTTCGATCTGGGCTTCGATCTGACATTCGTACTAAGGTGGTTTATCATAGCTCGAAGTCCCTCGAGCAGACGTGTCAGCTTGCCCTTCATTACGAACAGTCTTTGAGATCCGCCAGAGCTGGTCGGTTGGACCCTCACCTAGACCTCCGCAGTACGAGCCCTTCTCATAATGAGGTCACTACGATGCCTACCACTGTCCTGTCACCCCCGACGGGAGTGATATCTGATACGGATTACTCTCACCCCAGCGAGATGTTTAGTCCCGTGAGTGACCTATCTCTTATTTCTGACCCGTTTCTTGTGATCCCGATGGAGGGTGAGCCTGAGCGACCTATTGAGTTTGTAATGTTGTGACCCTCACCCACACCTTCACTTTTGGCATGTCCGGGGTTGATTCACACTCATACCCTAGACTCATATCTTGACACCGCACCCACAAACTCATTCTTGAGTGTAGGTTTATGTCGTTTTTCACTTGGCATTACCCTGAGCCACTGAGGTACGACGACTATTTCATTATCATCTTTGGTCTTGCCCCAGAGAAGGGACCTTAAGTGGAACTTGATATATGTAGGGCCTACCTTAAGTCCACTTGAGCATACTCATATTGTGAGGACCTACCTTATGACACCTCACACTCTGAATGAGTTTTGGGACACGCCACCCGATGAGTTCCTCCTTGTCTGGGACGCTCACCGTATTCTAGAGTCACGACTTCTAGTCTGTGTGCACAGTTTTCACCCGAGTGGTCGTCTTATCTGTGATGACTTTTCGTACACACCTTTTGGTGAGCCCCTTGATGTGTCATGTTTCCTTAGAGACATGTGGCTCTTTTTGAGCCCGTATTTGAGTATAGTTGCCTCTCACGATCATCTGAGAACTTGTCACACACGGGATGAGTTTTTCTACAATCCACCGAGAGAGCCCCCTGATAGGCCACCACATTTTAGAGACATCTCAGACATTATTAGATTTTCATATAAGGAATGTACCATGTTTGTCGTGCTATCTTTGCATCATTTGCATTATCTGCACGAGTCTGTTGAGTCATTTGCACGGCATTTACATAATTTGCATGAGTCGGGTCGCCGACGAATAATAACAAGCAATAAAATTATAAAGCTCATGCAGATAAGTGAAGACGAGAACAAATATTTAATGTGGGCGAAAGGATAATGGTGCGAGTCCGCCCTGAGAGGCTCCCTTCGGGGCCTGCCAAGAAGTTAAGCGCGAGGCGAATGGGTCCGTACTCCATTATTAGTTGTATTGGGACCAACGCCTACCAACTTGACATCCCGGCCAGTATGGGAATTCACCATGTGTTTAATGTTGAAGATCTGACTCCATACTATGAACCTCATGAGTATGTGGACCCGAGCAGTGGAGATGCCCAGCCACCCCCGCCCCCACTGTCGTTACCTTACGACCCTCATACGTCACCACCGTCTGATGGCCACCCCAATCCACCCACTATTGACATCCACCCACCGGGGAACTCGTCTTCTTTGGTTTCACCGCAGGCACCATCGATCGCACCGGGATCCACCCTTCGAAAGATGAGTCATAAGAACATCACAGAGTTCAGATTCCACCAGTTTGTTCCTACTTCAGATGGGTCGCGTTGTCGCTACTTGATACATTGGCGGGACCGCCCCGATGCAGTTGACTCTTGGGTACTTGCAGCTGAGCTTGACCGATTCGCCCCTGGACTTCGAATTCAGCACGTCCGTCTCCATTCACCGGAGATGACAGCTTTTCAGTCAGGGGGAATTGATTGGCGAGGACACCCTTCCGCCACGACACTTGGACGACTTCCGGAAAACCTCTTCGAGTTGTACCTGGCGATCAGCGAGAGAATTCCGATCTCAATTCATCGGGAGATGTATTCTTTCAAGCCGGGGAGATTGATGCGGAGCAGAGACGAGGACGCGCGTTGCGCTTGTTCGGGGTTGATTTGACAACTTTCCATATATGTCGTGCCCGGATCGACGATCGGACTCTGCGATTGCGTCTGGAGCATTGCCGCGAGTCAAAATACTATATTACTTTATATTTTTTCAGTTTATTTTGTTGTATTTTAGGGGGGGAACCCACCGGCCAATCATAGTCGTTGATGGGGAAACCTTAATGTGTCTTTTCTTATAAATAGGAGGTATAAGGGCTGATCTAAGGCATTGTTGGATTTGGAGAAAAGCTTTCCCGGATTCCAGCGATCCTTCCTCGGTGCCGACGTCATGGAACCCTAGGTGACGACTCCTAGGTCGTCAAATTTCCCCCCAAGGTAACCCCTACCCCCCTTCCATCATTTTCCATCATCCTCTCCCCTTTTCCACCACCGGAATTCCCCCAAACCCTCACCCGAGCACCGTCGGCCTGTTGCTGGTCCGCCGCCCAGCCCCCTTCCTCCACCGGCCCTAACCCCACCCCCCCCCCTCCTTGTACAAGCCGCCGGCCTGTAGCCAAGGCCCCAGCCCCCACCATCTCCTCCCTTCCCCAAAACCGGCCACCCAAGGGGTTTCCCAACCCTAGCCGGCCACTCCTTTCCCTTGTCCTTCGTGGATCTACTTCCCACCGCCCCGAAAACCCTAGGGGTGCGTTCGTTTCCCCGGAATTGGGGGGCGGAATTGGAATTGGGTATCCCAATTTCAATTCCGCTGTTCGTTTCGTCAAATTTAAGACCGGAATTGGAATTAGTGGAAAACCCATGGGTTTTCAAAAATTAAAAATTTACCTTCTCTCAAAACCTAGCCCCCCCCCCCCCCCCCCGTCCCCGTCGGTTTTCCCATTTTTCGGAAAGAACCCGCGATTCTTGCAGCCGCATTTCTCCCCTTCCTCCTGCGCGATCATCTTCTTCAACGAAAGCTCCGGCGAACTCACCTTCGTGAAGCTCCGGCGAACTCACCTTCGTGTGTCTCCGGCGAACTCACCTTCGTGTGTATTCTCCTGTACAACCAAAGCTCCAGCCGCATTACTCCCGTGTATTCTCCTTTCCGCACGTCTTCCTCCTCTTCAAGCAAGGTTAGGGCAACTTCCTCATTTTCATTTTTTTTGAGGTGCTGTTTTTTGTGGGGTTTAGGAAGAGAGAGATAGAGAGAAATCTTGAATGGAAGAAAATATGAACAATGAGGTGCTGATTTTTTGACCTAGCTAGTCAATCGTTGTTGTTGGTGATGATTGTTATTTTTCTTATAAATTTTGGTGATGATTGTTGTTTGTGATTTTTTGACCTAGCATTTGTGGTGGTGTAACTTTATTCCAAAAGTAATTAGATAACCTAAGGATCTTTCATATAGTTGATCTTTCATATAGTTGATCTTTCATAAAGTGAATAGCTATGTTATAGTTATGTATTTTTTTCATGTTTACTAGATGGATACTATTATCGAGTTTCACAAGAAAAAAAGAATGGCCATGAGAAAGAGAGCGATGGTAGCCGCTTTATCTGCTGTAGCCGCTGTTCTTTTGGTGAAAAATAACAGATTCAGTTTGTCAAGTAATAGAGAACACCACGATACTCTCAGATCTACGCTTTTAAATATGTTATATAATGGCACGGATATCAACTGTTATAACCAATTACGTATGAACAAGAGTGCATTCCGTAGCTTGTGTAAGGTATTAATGGATGGAGGGTTTTTAAGTGACACACAAAATGTATCGGTGAAGGAATCAGTAGGTTTGTTCCTACATGTCCTTGCACATAACACCAAATTTCGGATCTTAGGTGGTACGTACATACGTTCCATCGATACCATAAGCCGTCATTTCAACCTTGTGTTGAGAGCAATCTTGAAGATGAGTTCGACGTATATCAAACGTCCCACAACATCACAAGCACATAGGTGGGGGTACTTTAAAGATTGTGTTGGTGCTATTGATGGCACACACATCGACGTCACTGTACCACGAAGTGACCAAGGAAGATATCGCAATAGAAAACAAGCTATTACCACCAATGTTCTCGGAGTATGCGACGCGGACATGAAATTTGTATATGTTTTACCTGGTTGGGAGGGTTCTGCATCAGATTCAAGAGTGCTTCGTAATGCCTTGGAGAGGGAGGATTGTTTTGAAGTTCCCATAGGTAATAATTTTTCAAATTGTCCACTTTCTTGACGACAAGAGTATTGAGTACTTTAAACATTGTAGGTAAGTACTACCTTGTCGATGCGGGTTACACAAATGGACCAGGATACCTAGCTCCTTATCGGTCGACTCGTTATCATCTTCAGGAATGGGCAACTCAAGGAAACAATCCTACTACCTATAAAGAGTTATTTAATCTTCGACATTCAAAGAAAAGAAACGTTATCGAAAGAACATTTGGGTTACTTAAAAAAAGATGGGCTATCTTACGACAAGCATCTTTCTTTAATATCAAGCAACAGGTATGACATTGAAAGAAGCGATGTGTCTGCTTATATTATGAATTATCAAATATTTTAATTGTATATGCTTATTACACAGGTTCAAATTATTAATGCTTGTTGCATTCTCCACAATTTCTTGATAGACAAAAGGCTTCTGACTGATGCCAGGTTGTTGGAGGAAGTTGATGCGGATATATTAACAGCCCATAGTAGTGGGGCTAGTTTTGAGTACGCTGATACAGCTGAACCCATTCAGGCAACAAATGAATGGACCGCATTCAGGGATAATTTAGCTCTAACAATGTTTAATGAGTATCAAGACCGAATTACAAATATGCCTACACCTTAGTTTTGTAGTTATCGCTTTTTGTATCGACATCATATGTTTTGTAGTATCTTGTTTTGTAGTATCATATGTTTTTGTTCCTCTATCATTGTGTATCTATAGCATTATCATTGTGTATCACTCTCATTTTGAATATATAAAAGTTTTGTGCTACTAAATTTTTCAGTGTCGAAATGGACAAGAGTAAGACTCAGGTATCAAAAGAGAAAGAGAAGTCGTACATTCATTGGACCAATGAAATGGATTATGCTCTATCTGCTTCTCTTTTAGAGCAACTACATCTTGGTAATAAGGGTTCAAATGGATGGAAAGGAGTAGCATTCACGGCTGCTATAACAGCTCTATGGGATGAGTGTCGCGTCCATATTAGCAAGGAAAAAATAGCGGCACGATTGAAAACGTGGAATAAATACTATCAGGAAATATCAGCAATGCTGGATACAAGTGGCTTTGGGTGGGATTGGGAACGGCATGTAGTACAAGTTGATAGTGAACAAGTATGGACCGATTATATAAAGGTAGTTATTTTTCTTGTGTTTTAATAAGTAGATTGATGTTGTAAAGAGTTTATTATTTAGTTATAATGTAATACTGACTTTTTTTCATTAAATACAGGCACATCCATCTTTGAAACACTACAAAGATAAAGTAATCGTAAATTGGGGCGATTTGGGAACTCTCTGTGGGACTGATCGAGCAAACGGTGGTAATACATCAACATGAGTGGAGTCATCATACGATTTTGGGGTGGAAGAAATTCCTGAAGAGGATGTTCCGTCAGAGCAAAGTGGTCGAATGAAGAAGAAATCCAAAACTACAACATCAATTGATATGATTGCAGATGCTGTCACATATATTGCGAAGAACATGGATAATCCAATTGAAATTGCCCCGATTGGAGCACCTTCGAGGTCGAGGATTGAAGCGGTCTATAAAGCATTATCTGTTATGACTGATCTTTCGGAGGATGACCTTATAAAAGCCATAGATTTGCTCAGTGTTGATGCGACAAAGTGCGAGGTCTTCTTGGTTTTACCGGAGATTGCTAGGAGGCGATGGTTGCACATCCATATATCTGAGTAGTTTGGACCTTACATGTTTTTGTACTGGAAGCTAAAAGGATGTAGTTTCTAAATCCTTATATGTTTGGACCTATATGTTTTTGGACCTTATTTAGGGAGGGTGTATCTTTATGCATTTTTATTTTCAGACTTGAACTCATGTCTAATTTAGCTGTGTTTTTAATTAATCCGTTTGGAATGTTTGAGTGGTATCGTTAATCTGTTTGCAATGTTTGAATCTTATATGTTTTTATTACAGCTGTTTGCAATATTTGAGTGTTACATTCCGGCCAATTTCTGTCTTTGAATTCCATCCTGCAAACGAACAGAAATAATGAAAACCTCAATTCCTGTGACAGAAAACCTTCCTGCAAACGAACAAAGGAATTGGTTTTCTCCCAAAACCAATTCCTCTGCGCCGTAGGTTTTCGGCCAAAACCAATTCCTGTATCTCAATTCCTGCAAAACGAACGCACCCTAGATCTATTTTGATCTAGTGCTACCACCCTCTGATCCGTTATTTCCACTGCACAAACCTTCCATTTTTGTCTGCATCCGCTCCTAAATAGCGGATCTACTCACCCCCGGTCCGGATTTACTCATTCGTGGTCGGATCCGCCCTTTTACCATCTGTTACCACCACTTTCGGCCGAGGGCAGCCACCGTCACCGTCGCCTCGCCACTGATTTCACCTCCGATCGCCCGTCTTTACATCCGGCCCTCAAATCCTTCAGTGTCTCGGTTCAGCCCTCTACGTTGTGAGCATTTATGGTATTGTATTCTGTGACTTGCCATTTTCATTTGGTATTATATCATATTGTGATAGGATTATTGTTGGCTAGAAATTGGTTCTTTTATGCTAACGATTGCAGGAGAAAATATTCGATGTGCGCTTGCTTGGGCCCTCCGAGCAGAGGAAGCCGTTGTCAAATCGCTAAAATTTAATTATTTGTTTCTTTATTTCAAATATTTGCGTTGTGCTAAAATTTACATTGCTCAAATTACTTGTCAAATACCGATCATTGCATTACATTTAGAATTGCATTAATGTGTCACCTTCGCATCAGCACTAGAGTCGTAGTCTCTGTGCACCACAAGCCTACCACTACATCATCATGTGTCATGCATGCATAATTTATGCTCAATGTAATGGTCTTGGGAGCTCACTCTGTGGTGAACTCGACCAGACCATGTAATTCTAGGTTGGGTATGATTTAGGTTATGATTGCTCACTCTCACGTTGATCGTAGCTTTTGTATGATGTGGCATTAAAAAACCATGTTTGTTGCATTTGTGGATTTATATGTTATGTTTGGGCACACATACTTATTGGTATACCCATAAATGTTCTTGCGGTAGGACTCTTCACCTAAGGAGTTGTAGGTAGCCATGTTTAGAAATGTGGGTTATACCCTTGACTTGAGATTAGGGTTGTGAACTGTACGGGACTGGTGTAAGTCAATACCCATGTGAATTGAAAAGTGATGGGGATATAAATTGCAAGAGATAGGTTTTTTTAGCACAAAAATTGAGAGTAGGTTCCAGTAGATCTAGTGGATTGTGCCTTTATGGGAATCAAAGGATCTTTCCTTGGCAATTGTGAGATTAATTGACAGGTGCAAGCATTCTTTCGATTCATGTGATAGACGCCTATGCCTAGGAAGTAATATTAGACGTTACCCAGTGATGATGGAATGACGTGATGGGATCATATCTTTAATGGCCTATTATTGTTTAATTGATTTTTGGGTAGGGATTGGAAAGCCTAATAAAAACTGATAGCTCAGTCATGGCTTGCTCTCTTAGTGCAATTACACTGAATTGCGATGTAATTCATATTACTATTTTATTGCTTGTACACTTTGTGATGGTTTTTGAGAAGAGATCGAAAACAAATTGGTCAATATCATGATTATAGTCCAACATTAGTTATTATTGTAATATTCCACTAATATTTAATTAGTATTTGTTCTTTTCCTTGTAATATTTTTTCCCACTCTTTGGTCTAGATTATACATGTATAAATAGGATGTTTTTGTACTAAGCTATTATGTGAATGAAAGGATTTTTACTAAAAGATATCAGAGCACGTCGACTGACATATCCACTCGCGTCGATCGTTGTTTTCTTGATTCTTCTTCAGTTCCTTCTTCCGTTGACCGCAGAAATTCCTGCAAGTTCTCTTTGTCGCGGGTGCACTCAACTTCAATTACTCCTGCTTCAGCATTAGATCGTGCGAGCACTATCTATAATCTATCGCAGATGATCCCTCTTTCATTATTTGACTACCTTCATCGCAAACAATTCTCCTTCATTAATTGTCTTTGTCGCAATCAGAGTCAACGATCACTCCCCAGATCAACATTGGTCGTCAGTCAACTCGTACATACATCTATTAAACTTCATGTGTAATCTTAACGACTGACTAGCCTCCTTTGATCGTCACTCTCCAGTGACCTAGCCAAATCAACTACCTTTATCACAGTCACAATGTCATATAATTCAAATGATCTTTGTGGCATGCCTTCATTGCAGCTCTCCCGTTGGACAACGCATGCGCCCACATCATCAATGTCTTTAATGATCTCAAGTGATTTCCCTCCAAAGAATTATTCAGAAAATCTCTTGTTATGTCAAATTCATCTTCAGTCAAAATTCAAAAACACATATAATATCATTCCTCTTACTCCCAATGACCAACCTATCCTACATTCAGCCTATAATCTTAATGGGAAAAATTATTTGCTATGGGACAAGTCATTTGCACTACTCTTAAAGGTCATAGAAGTTGAATTACATTGAAGAGATTGCACCTAATAAAATTGCAAAGTTTGAAGAGTAAGATGACAAAGACTCCTCGTGACATGGCTTTGGAATATGACATGACTTTGGAATTATATGGCTAAAAAAATAGCAAAAAATATATGTTCTTGCCCATTTCCCATGACATTTGGGACATTTATCGTCAAACCTATTCTATAAAGCAAGAAATAGACATATATTATAAGTTGAAGACAAAGATACATCCACTTTAACCAACTTTGTTGAACGAGACCGCATCTTTGAGTTCCTTTTAGGTTAAAACTCAGAGTATGATACTATTCGCAGATTCTGCATAAGAAAAATCTTCCATCTCTCACAAAGTTCTTATATATTGTTAAAGGAAAAGAGAGACATAGAACTGTCATGCTTGATAATAAATCCTCTTAGAGTTCATCACAAGCAAGTTCACCAAATCGGGATCACTTTTGCATCAACCACTTTAATGTCTAATCAAGATAGTCGTCGGTGCACATGGTGTAAGAAGTCTGGTCATACCAAGAAGATCTGCTTTAAAACTCATGGAAGGATAATGTACTTAGCCGCATAGGTGGATTTAAGGGTATTCAGTGTGATCAAACCAATCTGACATCATCAAGTACTATATCTTGGGAGGAAGCATCGAAAATGACAAATGAAGTTACAGTTCTTAGTATAGACGAGTTGGAGAACTTACGAACACATATTGGCTCTCTTAGTGAGCTTACTGGTGCTTTACCTCTATCCATGATTGGTTGGATTTTATGTTTGAGGTATCTTAGTGCCTCTGATAATACTTTGAATGAATCATGGATCGATGACTTTTGTGCTACTGACCATCCTTCCTCATTTCTTTTCGTTTAAACTATCTTTCGACACAACACCATATTTGTAGCTGACATTTCACATACCACAATTATTGGTTGTTGTCACTGCTTGAGGCTTAAACTCTGATGTCTCTACTCCACCTATCGAGTGATATTATCACTTCTTACCCAAGCTGATAGGACTGCCTCAAGGAGAATTAGTGTCTATAATCTATTAGTGGAATGGTAGGGCACTCGTAAACCTAACTCTCGTACTGATGACTTGATTATGTGGAGACAATCACTGTGACAAATACCAAAGGTCGAATAAGAATTCTAGTTTCAGAAGAGACCCATTTTTGGTTGGGCCACATGTTGACCTTGAGAAGATGGTCGTAAATAGTAACCTTAAGGGCCTAAAGTATGTAGCATATCAATAAGTATCAAGGTGGAACTCCAAGTCTAAGATTGTTAGCCCTAAGGATTAAGTGCATATATAGGATGAATGAACTAAAGTTATCAAAGAAATTTAGCCCAAAATGTATGGGGGTTTATCCTTTTGTTCATTGGGCTAAATTGGAAACGACTTGGATTTCCCTAGACCCTGCTTATAAAACGTTGTCGCAAACATAGTGATCATGAAGAATTGGAATTCAAACATTATCTGGAGGAAAGTCGAGACTGTGTACGGATAATTGGTAAGATGATCAACCCTCCCTAAAAGTTTGGGATATACGTAGAGGGTGTAACGTGTCATTTTGTGCTAGACCCCTCGCATGCGTTTTGAGTCAAGAGACCTGACTCGGGCTCTGGGTGCGCCGGATTCGACAAGTAAAATCTGTCGGATATCGTCACGAATATCCGACGAATTCGTCGAGTATATAAGACGAATTGGACTTAGAATATTTTGGCCAGAAGAATTCGTCGAAAAACTTTGAGTGATCTCGACGCCATCCAACGAAGCGTCGAGTAGATAAGACGAATTTCACTTACAAGAGTTCTGGACTTGAAAAACGTCGAGTGCGTTGAGTGGTCTCAATACCATTCGACGAGGCGTTTAGTGATATTCAGCGCATAAGAAGAAATTGACTTAGAATAATTCTGGATTTGGGAAGCGTTGAGTGCGCTTAGTGAACTCGATGTCAGTCGACGAAGCGTCGAGTTATACTTGACGAATGATAATTTAACTTAGAGAATGACTCTGGATTTTATAGGCGTTGAGTGGTCTCGACGTCACTCGACGAAGCGTCGAGTGATACTCGACGAACTCAAAGCTTTGACTTAGAAAATACCGGACTCAACGAGGCGTTGAGTGATCTCGACGCCACTCGACGAAGCGTCGAGTGATACTTGACGAACTCAATGCTTTGACTTAGAAAAATACAGGACTAAACGTGGCGTTGAGTGATCATGATGAATTTCGATAATTCGTCGAGTGTGTATAGGTATATACGACGATTTTGACTTAGAGCATTTTTCGGCAGACCGTGTTGGTGGTTCATATGTACGGGCTGAACCGGGTTTTCGGAAGAGGCGTCGATGGCTCATTTGGACTCAGTCTTCTCAAACAAGACCTATTTAAAGTAATGATCACAATTACCACCGACCCCGACAAAATATTAAAACTCGACCTTGAGGGCAAGCCTGATTTTCAAGGGCGATGGTTGTTGGGGACAAAAGTATCCCCAAGCTCAATGCTCAACTGCGAACTACTAATCACAAGGAGTTAGAGAGGGCGGAAGGGGGAGAGAAGAAGATTGTCGCAAACAAGCGACCGACCCCAGATTTCCCATCGCTACGAACTGCGCTAACAGCAGGTGATTTTTACTTCACGAAAATTGTTGCAAGATTATTACAACCAACTGGAAAAAACTGAGATGTTAGGGAGAGATGGGAGATTGAGACCGCACCAACAAGGAGTCCTGGACTCAATTCTAATGTGTCTTTCTGGGTACTAGTTCACCTATTTATACTAATTGGGGTCTGCCCGAACGGGCAGATTCCTAAATTACGGGATACCCGGGGTACAGGATAACTAGGTAGAGGAGAGATGGTGTGGTTACAACTTGTAACATCCCTAACTAAAAGGCTGGAAGAAGGGGTTGGACGATCTCTGGATGGTGTCCCCCCAAGCTTCTTGATGTCAAAGGGCTCTTTATTCCATCAGAGACTAACTGACGCTTTGTTAGGGTCGCAGTATTGCGTGTTAACAATGGTATGTTACCCTCGTGCATTTGCCGGAGTGGCTACTCCTCGGAACCACCGGAGATTGTAGTACCCTCACACATTCGCCAGAGCGACTACTCCTCGTCGGGGCCACCGGAGTCCGGAGATCGCATATTGAGATCACCGTGATTTGGCGATTAATTAATACTTATTAATTGATTAATATAAATTAATATTAAAAATGTTATATTAATTATATTAAATGTGTTGTATTATTAAGTGTGTCCTTCCTCATCTATATAAGGGGAGGGTAAGAGTGCATGTTTTTATCTTGGATGAATGTTAAGAATTAGGGTTGCTCCCTAAGTTTTTCTCTAAACTCTAATCTCTTTCTTCTCACTCGCCATCGCCAGCCACCTTCCCCTTGTCGGATTCTTCCTGAAAATTCTATCAAAACGTAACAGATTGTTTGAGTGACCACTCGTCGAGTGAGTCAAATCCTTTATTTGGATGAGTTTGTAATGGTGCACAGATTAGTGGTTGGGATCATAGCTTGCTTGGTATTAATGGATTGGATATGATTTATCGGGCCCATAATTAATCATGAATATGACAAATGTGTAGGTGGAAAAAATTGATGGAGCTTTTATTCATGTAGGAAAACAAAAATTTAGGACTTCTCTAAAATTCAAGAGAATAGCTCTTGAAAGATAGCAAAATTCATTGAGGAAAGAAATTCAGGAGTTATTAGCTTAGGGTTGCTATTCCAAAAGTTTGAGATTTGATCCTATTACAGATCTAATTGCATCGACTCAATGTAGATATTTGGGGATGTTGTCAAATTATCTAGTTTGAGTGATGATGTATTGTAACCCCGAGTACTTAATAATGAATACTCGATGACTTTTTAACATCAAAAACGTGTATTACACTAGACTCAATTTTTTGGCATGGTGAGGTAAGAGAACATGGGGGGGGGGGGGGGGGGGGGGGGGGGGGGGGTGACTGACTGACTGGTCGATGCCATCATGGCTTGCTTACGTACATTCAACTACATGCATCAAGATACAACCTTATTAGTTATGACACATCCAATAGTCTCCTCCACAGACTCTGCATTCCAAACCTAAGTTCATTAGTACATGTATGCATTGCGCGCATAGGCAATGCAATCGGAACTTTCTAACCTGGAGAGGCGTGAGGACGGATAGATACCCATCGAATACCGATGTAGAAGGCCAAACATCAGCAACCGCCAGCGAATCCTTGTGCGTCTTCGGGACCAGCCTTTTATACGATTGAATGTATAGAAAAAGCACGAGATCTCGGACGTCAACCGTAGTGAGATCCTCCGGCTCGGAAGGCAGGACAGAAACGAGAATGTCGAGAACAAGCCCAGCGTCAGCGGGAGAGATCTGGAGGGCGTCGGAGAGGCCCGCCGCATCGACGCGGCGAGGATGAGAAGAGGGAATCCGGAGTAGCTTCTCCTTGAGGGGAGACAGGGTTACCATTCCGTCTGTAAAGATTAGTTTCGGGATGGGGAGGAGACCATACTCGAAGGGCTCGCGCCTGGACTGTACGAGGATAGTAGATCCTATTCCTGCGGAGGCTTTGTCGGCGAAGTCCGACGGGCTTTCGCCGGCAGAGGTATCTGAGCTGGGGCTTTCGTTCATTTTTGAGATCTGCTGCCGTGTTCGGTGGTGGATCTCGATGGAAGGAGACGGGAGCGGGAGAGGACTCGGATGAGAGGCCACACGCGGCGTAGCGGTCGGGTGTTCCTATGACACGGCGACACGTGTGCAGCGACAAATAATGGCTGGTAAAAGGATCTTTGGTAAAGATGTGTAAAGATCGTTAGTTACTCATAATTGTAATTATGTTAGCAGACTATTTCTTTTCTGGCTATTGAATCTTAGGGGTGTGCATCAAAAATTGAAAATTGCACAAACTGATTGAACCGTCCAAACCAAACGAAAATTTAAATAGTATCGCTCGGTTCGGTGGATGTGTGATTTTTCATTTTGGAGAATTATCCTCCTTTCAATTTTGTGTGGTTTTCAAATTTAATAAATTAAGAAAATCAAATCGAACTGAGAAATTTTATCCTCAGTATTTTACTACCACTCTAGGGAAAAGAACAATCTTTCGCCCATGATGCTCAAATGAGTGAGAGTTTCTCACGCCATCATGTGTAACACGCATATCGTATTGTCATGTTCTACCTAACAAAATATGACAAACATCAATGGGGGAGACATCGCATAAAGCGGAATCCTGATACACATCCCATATAAAGAACTCCACAAGACATCGATGAGTAACAGACATAGTCTGGTGACTATTAACCCCAGATAAGTGGTAGGGTCGTTCCAAGGGGTGTGTCTCGAGTCCTAGTATCTCGATCATACGTTTGAAAACGAAGTTTTCTATGCTGTCGTTGTCAATGATAATAAAACAAAAGAGTTCATGAATACGCGTAGTAGTGTGGAAAATATCATTTCTTTGAAATCACACTCAGTGTTCTCACTGGAGGAAACCAAATTATAACGAATGACACGAACTAAGTGCTCAATTTGCTCTCCTTCGGCCTCGGTAACGCAATCAGACTCTGGTTCGAGCTCAGGTTTGGAGTCACTAAGGAATACTTTGTATCCAGATTCATGTCCATCAGTAGACTCGGTAATTGCAACGAAGTGGCGTCGCGGGCACTCGAAAAATTTGTGCACAGATTTCATACACTTGAAGCATCTGAATACTCCAGTGTTGGACTTGGTTCTAATGAGCATCTTCTCCCTGGAGGGGCCAGTGGGAGGAGTTGGGGTCCTAGTAGTCACGTGAGGAGGGGGATCAAAATTCCTAGAGGTGGGTATAGTGGTGGAGGTGCTCGAGGAAGGCCTATCAGAAGATCTATGCCCAGATGTCCTCTTCCGAAGTGTGACCTCTACTCTACGAACTATGCTCGATACTTCACCTAAATCTTTAAAGTCGTGCAACTCTAGTTCGTCTCTAATAGCATATCGGAGCATTTTTAAATAATTGGACATTGTGGTATCATCCTCATCGTGCAAGTATAGCCTACACTGCAACACTAAAAATTCGTGGGTATACTTGTCCACAGAAAGCTTGTCCTGACGAATGTTGTGGAACCTTCGATAAAGAGTTTACAGATAGTTCAGCGGGACAATTCGCTTCCGCGGTTGACTTAAACTCAACCCACGGGAGATAGGGGATAAGCCCAAGGTGAATCGTGTGTGGTCTAGCTGAACCCACCAAACTAGTGCGGACCCTTTAAGCCTTAGGACGACATATTCTACTTGACGATTCATAGGTATTTGTTTCCAAACCATGAATCTTTCCACGCGCTCACACAAATCGAGGCATTTCTCGGGCTCCACTTGACCCTCAAAACTATCTACATCAAGCTTTATTTCAACATCCCAACGGGCTTGGCGACGGAGTTCAAGTTTAGGTTGTGCAGGTTTTGGGGGTCTAGAATTTTGTTCTTCTTGCCTATGATTTTGGCGACATGGTTGATTTAATCATAGGTGATGCTCAGCTTCTAAAACATTAACGGAGGTCCTTAACCCGTTCATGACTGGGCTTGTGTCTCTCACGTTGACAACGAGTGCTTCTGCCGTCTTCATCAATTCATCCATTCGGTTGACTAAGTCGTCTATGTTGGCATCTATGTGATCCATGTGATTCACCATTTTAATGCAAATTAACCTTTTTAGAACACTAAGCTAATTTTATAAAAATCGAAAATTAGTTTTTTTAAAATAAAATAAAAGTGACTCAACTTTTTAATTTAAAAAAACAACTTAACTAAAATAAAAACAAAATCAGGATCATCTGATTCATGTTATGAGTGAATCAAACCTGCTCTGATATCAAATTGATGTAATCTCGATGCCGGAAATTGAGTCTAAACAGGAAAACTTGGTAAAACAAATTTAACTTAAGTGGCACTAGAGGAATAGTTGGAGCTTTCCTTTCGATGATCGTCCAAGAATTCACAAATGCGCATAAATGTCTAACACACGCTCACACTTTACGATATGTTTTTTTCATCCACATGCTATCAAGAAAGGAGAACAAGCACAATTTTGAAATTATCAAACAAATAAGAGCAGTGTTATCTTAAGCAAGCAAATTCTGAATATACTGGTCAACAAAATTAAGCATAAATTTTATACTAATAGTAAGAGAAACGAGTTCGGTGAGTGATATACCAAGCCCTTATGCGAGAAACGTGAAGCCCCAAACAGAGGAAGGCTGGGACTGGGTTGGGAAACATGGAATGCAGGCATGGGTGGAGCTTGAATATGGGCCGGGGTTCGTGAAACAGACGGCTATTCCGACTTAATTGTCGGAGGAGTGGCCGAGAAAATATCGTTGATAGTTGACTGGCTCTTAAGCAGGAAATAGTGGCGTCGCCGTGTGCTGTTGTTGTAGGGAACAGAAGTCAGGGTAATCAAAAGGATTGACAATACTCGTTCCCACCTCTGGATGAACAGAAAACCTTATCGACAGTAGATTAGGGTGACTTAATAGAAAACCAATTTGTACCCTTCTCCCTGTTAGCTAGCTGTCTTTATATGTGGTGAGTGAATATCTCTTGGTCATCTTGCGATCGGTATGCTTGGGAAAAATCATGTTTTAATATAACAGCTGGTGTTGAAGCTAAAACTTGGCCTCAACGAGAGTTTGGACCTAAGGGGGTAACTTGCACCTACTTATCCAAAACTTAGGCTCCTCACCAGTCGCTAGGAACCAAAAAAACTAACTATGGGCTGCAGCGTGGAGGTCTCACCACACACCCGGAAGATCTTTAGAGCGCTTCCCCTCCCAAGTCAGAAGCCGTGCTAGGCACCTTGGAGAGCTTATGCAACCAGACCAAAATAACTCAAGGTGGAAGAACCCAAGAATGAACTGGATCCCCTCCAAAGGTACCAACATGGTCTATTTATAGAATTCCAGGGCTTAGTCCGCCAACACTGTAATTCTGTTGTTCTATTCTGCTATATGCATCCCAATTGGGTCTGCCAACAGCGTAACTTCATTATTTTGAGTGGCTATTCACAAACCTTCAAGGGCAACTTGGTAATTTCACCTCTAGACCCCACTGGGCAAGTGGCCAACAAAGACACCTCTCACCTGAAGAAGCGAATACTGGGGTGAGCTGAGCATCCCCCCTACAGCTCTTCAAAGGGCGAGTGCGGGACCCTCTTGCCTTCCGCCTGATTTGGTGAGAGGCTTTACGCCTTACCTAATAATCCTTCCGCTCGCCTGGGCGAAAGCCATTCCGCCTAACCTGGTGAAAGGCCTTCAATTTCACTGGGCGAGTGTGGGTCTGCCTACCCAACTCGCTTACCTTAACAAGCCTGGGCCTGAGGATCCTTGGCTTCACCGAGGGCACTCAGCGAATATGCGGTTATACACAATCTCAGCTCTTTTCAAGCTAGTCTCACGCTCGGAAAGAAAAGTCCAAGCCCCGGTATTCGGTGAGTGCTTGCTGGCCTGGAAGAGAATCTTTGGTGGGTACCTCTGAGACTCTATATTCATCCCAGGACCTGTCCTCAACCTGATAACATCTGCTCATCCACTACTCATCCCCCGAGCTTTCGCCGCTCCGACGATGTTCGCCAAACTGGCCTCGAAGTTGCTTTCGCAAGAACTACTAGACCGTCTCGCCACCGCGCAAACGAAGACCACCTCCAAAACTTCCAGATATGCCTCGTGTCTCTCCTCCAAAAAGCCTGTGGACACGCTATATATTCCTAGAATGGCTAAGACGGTTCAACGGAACCCTGCGACAGAAGAGTTTGCCTCTCCGATTCCGATCCCCCAACGCGAGAACCTTACCCTCTTGACGGAGGTATTTTACTCACCTCCACCCTGCCGATAACCCAAAAAGTATGTTACATTGAGAAATCGATCTACTCGCAGGGCCCACTGACGGAAGGTGATGTTGGGTCCCCCTAGCGAATGCTGAGGCGTCCTGACCCTCCGATGGGAATGAACTGTTGGCCCAAGAGACCGTCACTCAAGTTGCTCATGCCGAACACCCACTCGCCTCTGGTAATCGACTTGTCACCTTCTCACATTCCTTAGTTCATGCTCCGCTCGCATCATTCCTTGCAGATGCCCCCTTCGGTACTACGGGCTTTGTTAGTCCAAGAACCCACAAGATCCCGCATCAGGTTCTCTACCTCTGACCAAGAAGACAACCGACACCTCACCACCAGCCGAGATCCCTCTCGCGGGACAAACGCCGACCCGTCCGGGACGAGGAAAATCACCCCAATCCTTCCCTGAGAGACTCTTTGAGGGGATACCTGGACCTTCTTGCCAGCAACCGGATGAAGGCGTTGTCCCTGTGCCATGTAAATAAGAACGCATTTCCCCTTTTCGCTCGAAACCGATTCCGCCTAGATGACCCTGATGTTGATGAAGAGCTATCGCCGCCTCCCTCCCCCCAGCGAGCTAGCGGACTTTCTCGGCAATCCTCGAGATGTTGAATTGATGAAGGAGCGGATGGTGGAAGTCTTGGGAAAGGTCATCTGGCCGCAGCAAGAGGCCTCTGATCACGCGGATGCACATCAAGCAGCCACCAAGCGTCGGTTGAGTGCTCTTGAGAGGGATTACTCACACCTCATCGACGAGATGGAGTGGCAGGGAGGCAGGTGCGAGGAGACATCTCCCAAAAGACATATTGCGCGAGCCCGGGACCAGATGCACTTGGTCCATCAGGAGATGACTGTCGTGAGCGCGTACTACTATCCGTGAGTGCCTCCGAGGTCAGGGTGGCGAAGTCGAGGTCGCTGGCAATGGATCCAGTACTAAGTCTGTCGACTCTCGCCACCCTCACCCAGCCTTGCACTGCCATTTGTTTATTTGTGCCCCTTTTATTTTGTTTTGTAATAATAAACACTTAAGTTTGCTTTCGCACGATGAAAGACCTTTCGTATTTTAAGCGATGCTTTTACCTTGCGCAAAGTCGGATGCCTCTGTCGAATGATATACCCTGCATTTTATCTTTTTCTTGATACCCATCTCGTTATGCGTTTTACTTACACAGGGTCTTTCCTGGAAGCATTTTTCATTCGCAGGTGGGCAGGGCGTCGGGAAGGCGGGGCGGATTATGAGGCGTCGGGATGATGGGATTGCTATCTGCAGCCCCGACACCTGATGAACCACATAATTGACAAATTTGTTCTATAAATAGGCTCTTTACCTACCGTATTTACTATCATTTCGACTCCAAGTCTTTGTCCTGCTCTCTCCCACACTCGCAATTTTGAGGTCACGCGTCTGTGCAAACCCAAATTCCATCTCACATTCACAGGATTCTTTGAGAGACCGACGTCCGGACTCGGTGTGCGCAAGGATTCATCGACCATGATTTTCCCCCTGCAAACTAACTGAAGAGGAGTATCTTTCTGTTGTCGCCAATTACGTGTCGCTGGGGTTCGTCGCGTGCCATCCCGATAGCTCTGAGAAAATTAACCTCGTGTCGGAGGGGGATCTCTCCATCCCCCTGGATCACATCGAGGTGGGATTCCGCCTCCCCCTGTGGCAAGAGGTGCACCAGATGCTCTGGTACTTCAGAGTGGTTCCCGCCCAGCTGAATCTGAATTCCGTTGCCCTCCTGATAGCATTCACTTGCTACATGCGCCAGGAGCGAATTGAGTTCAACCTCTCGATCATCCGGAAGTTGTTCAACTTTCGGGCCAAGAGCGGGATCGTCTTCTTCTCAGGCCAGACGGTCACGACCAGCGGTCTCGCCAACAAGAACCACTACTGGCCCTAGAAGTTTGTCTTCATATCAAGGAACTTTGGCAACGTTCCCCTATCAACAGTTCAGTATAACGAGGCAAATTATAGGCCTCCCACACTCGAGGGCCACGAGACTGCCCTTCATGCCTTCTTCGACACGAAGAATTTCTATGTCAGGTATCTGCGGCGGATCCTGGACTCTCTCCCGCTCGTTCTCGCTGGGGAAGTTACTATTCTATCCTCTACTTTTGAATTCGCACCTTGGATTAGTAAAGCTTACCCTCACTTGCCGCACAGGTGAGCGAGAGGTCCCCCTTCGGCAACCGTATGAGGAAACTGAAGTTCTCTCCCACAGTTCATCTCTCGTCGTATCTGCGGTCGCGGCCTGCAGGGAGGAGCCGGGTACCTTGTCCTAGCCGAGTGCCCCGAAGCGTAAGCCGGATGCTCCTCCCCCCAACATCCTCCAAGAAAACCAAAACATCAGTGATAGATAAGGGCAAGTCCATCGTCGAAGCCCCCACCAAGACTCTGGCCATGGCGGATACGGCAAGCACAACCTCCAAGATTGTCACCTCGACAACGAAGGCTTTCCGCGGGGCAGGTGTCGAGAGGGCACCAGAATTTCAGCCTTGACGTGAAGTACCTGGACAAGGCAGGCCAACCTCTGCTCTAGTGGACCACAAGGCCAATTGAGCCTCCATCTCCACTCACCTTCCCTAGTGGATCGAACACGATGCCACCTGCGGTGATGCCTTTATATTTGCCTTTGGCCTGTACAGCCGAGAGCACGACAATATTTTTGATGCGGAGTCGACCCGGACCCTTGTGCATGAGGTTGCGCGGGCCCAGATTCGAGCCCTCGAGCATGCGCATATGTCATCGCGTCGCAGCCTCAGCCTTGAGCGGAACTTGGGCTACGGTCAGAGTTCGTGGGATCTAGCCTCGGCAGAGGTGGCCTCCTTGAAGAAAAAGTTGAATGCCTCTGAGATGCTTCTCACCAGCCGCCCGACGCAAGAGGTGAGTGAAGCCTCTCTAGTCTTTTGCACTCTCATTTTTTTATTTTATACTAACTTTTTTATCCTTTTATGCAGGACCCTGCGAATGTCGAACTGCTACGTGCGCGAGTGGTTGGTCTTTAACATAAGGTCACATGATTGAAGCCTGAGAACATGCGCTTGCAAGAGCTCCTCGTCCCGCCACCTCCTAATGAGAAGGTTAAACTACATCAATACACCAACCATAAGATCAAGGTGATGATGCAAGAGAATGCCCAGGGGGCGGCTAAGCATGTGATCGAGGTGCTGTGAGAGGCCAGACTTCTGAGGGAAGGTAGCGAGAGACTCACTGCGCGAAGCATCCTCCCCCGGCTCTGCCTTCCAATCGACGCGCCTGAGGGTGAGGACCTCCAGTACGGAAACGACGCCGATTCACCCCTCCACAGGAGCGAAGGATCATCCAGCGAGAAGCCTGACGACTCCTCCTGAAGCTCTTCTGCTCTTCCTTTTTATTGTATTTTGTTTTCATTGATCAGTCTTGCTAGAGGCGAAACCCCCTCTTGTAAGAACACTTTTTGAGATATAAATACAAATTTTCTAAGTTGTGTCTCTGCCGAAATGGTTTTTTATTGTTAATTTTTCTTGTTTTTTGTTTCTCTCCATTCGCAAATGCTCTCGCGTATTCGCTTGTTGTCGACCCTTAATTCTTAAGTTGCGACCAGATCGCTCCCACACCCAAAGAGAGCTTTTAGCGAAAACCTGATCTTCGCTATGCGCATTCGCGCTTGCCTTACGCTCTTAGGTGATGACTACAACGACCTCGCGCGTGTGGACAATCTGGGGCGAGATGACCTCGATTCCCTACTCCGAGAGGCCAACCCGTCGAGTGAGCCTGTTGAAGCCAAAAATGGCCTCTGTGGAGTTCGGAGTCCCTATAAAGGGGTGACCTCACACCTACTATACCCAGAGGAACGTCACGGACCAAAGATCAAGAAGCTAGAAACAGACCCTAGGCTCTAGCGTGGAGGTCCCACCTCACACCCAGAAGACCTTTGAGGTCTCCCCCTCCCTAGCCAATGCTTGAGCTAGGGTGCCTTAAAGGATGAATAGAGAGTGAAAAAGTGATGCTCTCCAAGGCACCCCTAAGGATCTATTTATAGTTTTTCCAACACCATGTACCAAAAAGTCAACAATACCCCTACTCCGAATATGTCTCGGGCTAATAAAAAATAGCCACACCGGGTGGTAAAGAGGTAATTCCCCCTGAGGGTAAAACGGTAACGACAAGGCCCAAAGAGGTCCAAGGGCGGGAGAAGCCATACCCCCCACCTTCCCGGACACCCGAGACAGGCTGGGGAGCAGGGGGCAGGGGCGAGACCCCGGCTCCCGGCCGGTATTGCCCCGCCAGACCGCGAGGCAGGGCGAGAACCCGACCTCCTGCCGGTCTCGCCCCGCCTCGCCCCGCCAGGCCGCGGGGGCAGGGCGAGAACCCGGCCTCCCGCCGGTCTCGCCCCGCCTCGCCCCGCCAGGCCGCGGGGGCAGGGCGAGAACCCGGCTTCCCGCCGGTCTCGCCCCACCTCGCCTCCGCCAGGCCGCGGTGGCAGGGCGAGAACCCGGCCTCCCGCCGGTCTCTCACCGCCTAGCCCCGCTAGGCCATGGGGGCAGGGAGAAAACCCGGCCTCCCGCCGGTCTCGCCCCGCCTCGCCTCCGCCAGGCCGCGGGGGCAGGGCGAGAACCCGGCCTCCCGCCGGTCTCACCCCGCCTCGCCCCGCCAGGCCGCGGGGGCAGGGCGAGAACCCGGCCTCCCGCCGGTCTCACCCCGCCTCGCCCCGCCAGGCCGCGGGGGCAGGGCGAGAACCCGGCCTCCCGCCGGTCTCGCCCCACCTCGCCTCCGTCAGGCCGCGGGGGTAGGGCGAGAACCCGGCCTCCCGCCGGTCTCGCCCCGCCTCGCCCCGCCAGGCCGCGGGGGCCGGGCGATAACCCGACCTCCTGCCGGTCTCGCCCCGCCTCGCCTTGCGCCTAGCCAGCCGGGGGCGGGTTCAGTCAACTTGCCATACCCGCCCCTCCCAAAAAAAGGCCAAGGGGGGCAGGCAATTTTTCCTCCCCTAATAGTATATTCCGTGGGCTAGGCCTAAATTGGTCACCACGAGCTCAAACCACTCAAAAAGCTTAAAATCAAAAACCTGTGAATACGGTGTTGTACAGAGCCTGCCGAGTGGGTCTTTGTCGAGTGGGACTTTGCGCTATATAGAGCCCACTCGCGCACCTAGGTCCCGTCTGCCATGCTTTGAATAAGTGTCATTCTCTTTGGACCTACCCTTCCGAAGTGTTTCACCACGTCCACAAAGGGCCTTCCATACCTACCATCTAGGTGAGGGCCTGAGAGTGGGATCACCTTGGGACTTAACTTCATGATATTTTGTGAACTCCACCGAGGGCCTTCCAGACCTGTCAGCTTGGTGAGAGCCTGACAGCAGGATCTTCCTAAAGTTAACATTTCCTATCTCCACCGAGTGACTTCCAGCCCTGCCAGCTAATGAGAGTCTAGTTAGTGGGATCTTCTTAGGGTCCACATTTCTAACCACCACCAAGTCACTTCCAGTCCTGCCAGCTAATGGGAGTCTGGTCAGCGGGATCTTCTCGGGGTTAACATTTTCAATCACCATCGAGTGACTTTCAACCCTGCCAGCTAATGAGAGCCTGGATAGCGGGATCTTCTCGGGATCCATATTTTCAACCACCATCGAGTGACTCCCAACTCTGTCAGCTAATGAGAGCTTGGTTAGCGGGATATTTTCAGGGTCAATATTTCCAACCACCGCAGAGTGATTTCCAGCCCTTACAGCTAATGGAAGCTTGGTCAGCGGAATCTTCTTGGGATACACATTTCCAACCACCACCGAGTGACGTCCAGGCCTGCCAGCTAATGGGAGCCTAGTCAGCGAGATCTTCTCGGGGTCAACATTTCCAACCACCACCGAGTGACTTTCAGCCCTGCTAGCTAATGAGAGTCTGGTCAGTGAGATCTTCTCGGGGTCCACATTTCCAACTACCACCGAGTGAATTCTAGCCCTGTCAGCTAATGGGAGCCTGGTCAGCGGGATCTTCTCGGGGTCAACATTTCCAATCACAATATAGTGACTTCAAGCTCTGCTAGTTAATGGGAGCCTGGTCAGCCAACACCTTCCAGGCATCCAAGGTCCAGCCTTCAAAGTCCGGCCTCCCGAGTGGCTCCTGCACTCGCCGGAGTGCACTTTTTCCAGGATCTTTGGAATTTCCTCCTCCATTACACACCGGGCTAGGTACCCCGAAAGTGTATTTCGGTGCAATCTTCCTTCTTGCATCAGATAATGAGCTGATTTATGCCTGAAGTGCTTTCTGTCCTTGACCTCCTCCGGGAGCTTGCCTGTGGTTAGGAAAGTTATGAAGGGATCTACCTCCATCAATTCACCCTCCTCGATTGTCGGGTGAAATAATTCTGTCAAAGTACCTCCGGCCCTAGGTTCGAACTTGGCTAACCGGTCGGCTGCGTCATTCTCCTCCCGGGGAACATGACGAATGAAAGACGCTCGGAATCCCCCGATGATCCCCCTGACCCTGGCCAAGTATTTCATGAGGGTAGACTCCCTTGCCTCGTACTCACCCTTAATTTACGATGCCACTACCAATGAATCGGTGGATAACTCCACGTCCTGCACCCCCAGCTCCTTGGCTAGACGTAGTCATGCTATCATGACCTCATACTCCTCCTGATTGTTAGTGACCAGGAAATGCAAGACCACGACCTGCTCTATTATGACCTCCCGAGGGCTTACCAACACTACCCCCACCCCCCAGAGAATGCTTACATGATGCTCTGTCAACCAACACCTTCCAGACAATCTACTGCGGCAGCCTCTCCCCCGCAACCTCGATGACATAATCGGGCAAGAAGTCGGCTACCGCCTATGCCTTGACTGAGAATCATGGTACAAAAGAGATGTCAAACTCGCTCAATTCGATGGACCATTTGGACAACCTTCCAGAGTGCTCCACCCCTTCGAATATCTTGTGAAGCGGGTGGTCCGTCACCACCTTGATCATGTGCGCTTGAAATTACGGCCTAAGCTTTATAGCTGACACAACCAAAGAGAAAGTCAGCTTCTCTAGGATTGGGTAACGAAGCTCTGCCTTCTTTAAGACCCTGCTGACATAATAAATGGGCAACTACTTCTTACCCTCTTCTTGAACCAAGACGGACCTCACTGACTCGGCTCCAACTCCCAGATACAATGTCAGGTCCTCCCCCTTCTTTGGTCCCTGAAGGAGGGGGGTTTGGGATAACTGTCTTTTCAATGCTTGGAAAGCCTCTTCACACTCTTTTGTCCACTCAAATTTTTGGTTCCCTCGTAGCACCCTGAAGAAGGGTGAGCACCTCTCCCCTGCCTGAGAGAGAAACCTACTCAGCCCGGCGAGCTTCCCCATCAAGCCCTGAACCTCTTTGGTGTTTTATGATGATTCCAACTCAATTATGGCTTTCACCTTGTCATGTGTTGGGCTCCACACCCACGGGGGTGAGGAGATGATCTATGAACTTTCCTCTGCTCTCCCCAAAGACACAATTTAGGGGGTTTAGCAGCATCTTGAACTTTCACAAGGTGGCAAACGTTTCTTCTAAGTCGAGCAAGTGGGAATCCACATCCCTATTTTTCACAATGAGATCGTACACGTACACCTCCAAGTTCCTCCCACTCTAACCTTTGAAGACCCGATCCATCATACGCTGGTACGTGGTCCCTGCATTTTTCAGCCCGAAGGGCATCATCTTGTAGCTGAAGCACCTTTCCCTCATAATGAAGGAGACATCCTTGACGTCGGGTGGATGCATCCTGATCTGATGATAACCTGAAAAAACATCCAAAAAACTCATCATAGAAAAATAGACAGCTGAGTCAACTAGCGCGTCGATTCGAGGCAGGGGGTAAAAATCCTTATGACACGATTTATTTAAAAGCAAGAAGTCTACGCACATTCTCCATCGCCCATCCCCCTTCCTAACCATTATAACATTTGAGATCCAGCCTGGATACTGGATCTCTGATATAAAAAACCTGCCTTGAGCAGCTTCTCCACCTCCTCCCTGATAGGCTCCTCCAACTTTGTGGCAATGGTTCTCTTCTTCTGGCGAATGGGGCACGTCTTGTGGTCAAGGTTCAAACGGTGGCATGTCACATCAGCATCGATGCCTGGAATGTCCTCCGCACTCCAAGCGAAGATGTCAACGTTCTTTTGTATGCACTCCCGCATCATCTCTCGGTCCCCGGGACTCAGGTCGTCGTTGATACGCACCCTTCCTACCTTCCCTTACTTGATGAAGACCTTCGTCTCCATAACCTCCTCTGCCAGCTCCAATCTAGATTGCTCCCACTCGCCTCTCAGCTTCTCCCCCTGCTCAAGTACCTCCTCCCCCTCTGATACTTCAACTTCCATTGCCTCTGCCCGACTCTCCTGTAGCTCTACTACTCCCCCAACCTCTGAGGCCCGAACCACTCTCTCCTCTCTCTGTTTTTCTACCACTACATCTGGCATCTCCAACTCCTCAACTGCCCCTCCCTTGCTCACTTCTGACACCTGCGCCGCCAGCTCTCTCCCCAACTCTTCCGTCTCTGTCATCCAGTCCATGGTGTTGACGACCGTCACATAACATTGCCTCGCCACTTTCGGGTCTCCTCTGAACTGGACTTGGACCCCCCACTATTGAAATTGAGACATCAGTGGAACGAGGAGGGGACGTATGAGAAGGCGCTGATGAGGTGGCGCTCAAAGATGTCATTTTAGTTGCTTGGAGTGTCAACAATGACGAACCAACAATTCCTTGACACCCCCCCCCCCAACATCACATGGAGTCTAAATCCTCCTTCAAATTCCTTCCTCTCCCTTGAAAATCCAAACAATGGACCGTCTGAGGCCAACACCCTCCTAGCCTCTACCTTCATCTTATCGAAGGCCTTCTTGAAGATCACATTCATGGAGCTCTCGTTATCAACCAGTACCTGGGAGACCATGAAGTTCTTGATGGTCGTCTGAATCACCAAAGCGTCGTAGAACGAGTATTCATATTTTGGCATGTCCTTCGACGAGAAGGTGATCTTCTCTTCTGGGGGAGTTTGGGAGGTCGAGGCGACGCTCCTCCTGAATAAGGGCTGGAAGCTCCCCTTGTGGATGGCTTCAATTCCTACTCACCCATGGATCACTCTGATCCCCCCACGGGTTCCCACGTCGGCCTTATCCTCGCACCTGTCCTCCTCTCCTCCCAGCAGAACCTCCTCTATCCTTACCAGTGGCTGCTGCTGAACTTGCCTTCTGGCCTCTCTCACCTCCAGGAACTCTGGGCAGTTGGCCACCGCATGACCTTCCTCCTGATTGAAGTCACAAAAGGGAAATGCCACCCTACCCCCTTCTCTCCTTCCTCTTCTTCTAGCTCCTTTTATTGTTACCTTTCCCCAGGCGATTGTCATTGTTTCATGTTGCTGCGGGAGGGGAGCCCTCTGCCCCTGCCTCCACGCCGACGGGTTGAACCATCCCTGACCTCTACAGAAATTCTCCCCACCTTGAAATCCTCTCCCTTGCCCCTGGGCAGGGCCCTCGTAGGGCCTCCAGCCCAACTGGTTGTTTGGCTCCTGAAGCCCCCAACCTTGTTGCTGCCCCTAGATCCCCTGACCTCGGGGCACTTCTATACTCCTCTCCTCTGGTTGTCTTCTTGCTCCCGGCTCCTTCATCTCCTCCTCAGCCAACTTGGGTAGCTTCTTGGCGAACGTTGGGTTGGCCATCTCACTTTCTATCTCCTTTGTTGCCCTCTCCATCAACTCCTCGAAGTGAAGGGGCGCCCTTTTCAGCTCCATGTTGAAGAACCACTGCCTAAATCCAAGGGTGAAGGCGAGCATCAGAGTATACTCCTGGACCTACTCAACTATAAGGATCTCTTCCTAGAACCAGTCGACATAGCTCCCCAGCATCTCCTCCGGCATCTGCTTGATGGCAAGCAAACACTCTGCCCCCTTCTTTCTCTTCTTCGATGTTAAGAACCTCAATAGGAACTCGTGTCGCAGGTCCTCAAAGTAGTAGATGGAACTCGCAAGAAGGTGGTGAAACCAATCTCTGACCCTCTCCTTCGGAGTGATAGCAAAAGGCCGACATTTGAAGGCGTCTGATATCTGCCTGATGGAAATGTCATCCTCGAACCATTTAACATATTGTACTGGGTCATCCCTTCCTGTGGAGTAGGACATCTCTGATTATCTGAACCTGTCTGGAACCGAGGCCGAGATGATCAACTCGTTGAAAGGGCTTCCTCCACCAACCTGGCGAGTGGGTCCATCTTGCGCCATCGGCTCGCTGACCCTGTCAGCACTCACCTGCCCTGGGAACAACTCCCGCCCAGTAAGATCCCTCTCAACGCTCTCAACCAGAACCTTCTTCCCTGGGCGCTGTCCAGGAGCGATCTCGCCCAAGGATGGGGTCGTAACAATTGGAACAGAAGGTATGTCCCACTCGCCTCTCGTGGAGAATGCCAGATGGATGGTCTATAAGACCTCCTGCTTGAAGTCTTCTAGCATCCCGATCGTGACCCCACTCACCGCGGGTGGCAAGCCGCCCGAGATATCCCCTTTGTCCTCGCCTCTAGCCATGAAGGTTAGCTCAAGATTTTTCTTTACAAGCTACGGTTCACGCTCACCGCACCAAAAATATTGAAGCCAAAATTTGGCCTCAATGAGAGTTCAGACCTAAGGGGGTAGCTTGCACCTACTTCTCCCAAACTTAGGCTCCTGACCAGTCGCTAGGAACCAAAAACCTGATTTGGGGCTGCAGCGTGGAAGTCCCACCACGCAACCGAAAGATCTTTAGAGCACTTCCCCTCCCAAGCCAGAAGCTGCGATGGGCACCTTGGAGGGCTTATGCAGCCAGACCAAAATAACCCAAGGAGGAAGAAGCCAAGAATGAACTGGATCCCCTCCAAAGGTTCCCACAGGGTCTATTTATAGAATTCCAAGACTTGGTCTGCCAACAACTTAATTCTGTTATTCTATTCTGCTATATGCAGCCCAATTGGGTCTGCTAACAACGTAACTCCGCTGTTGTGAGATGTTATTTGCAGACCTTCAAGGGCAACTAGGTAATTTCACCTCTGCACCCCACTAGGCAGTGGCCAATGAAGACACCTCTCGTCTGAAGAAGCGAATGCTTGAGTGAGCTGAGCATTCCCCCTCCTCCCTGCAGCTCCTCAAAGGGCGAGTGCGGGACTCTCTTACCTTTCCCCTGATTTGGCGAGAGGCTTTCCGCCTAACCTAATAATCCATCTGCTTGCCTGGGCGAAAGACCTTCCGCCCGACCTGGTGAAAAGCCTTCACTTTCTATGGGCAAGTGTGGGTCTACCTACCCCACTCACCTACCATGACCAGCCTGGGCCTGAGGATCCTTGGCTTCGTGGGGGGGGAGGGGGGGGGGGGGGGGCGCTCACTCAGCGAATACGGGGTTGTACAACTGGAATGTTTAAACATCTTTCCTTCTTATAATAGTGAACTAATATACATAGTAAATTTATGACTTGACTGAAAGTGTAGACCTGATTGTGAAGCAGAATTTTAAAAATTGAAAACTGCCAGGAAAAACTACCCCCAAACCACCTCGCTTATTGGACCGAACTATTTGGTTTAGGTTTCGCTTGGTTTGGAGAAAAATATAACCAAACATTTTCGGTTTGGTTTTGGTTGGGGTTCAAACTGACCCAAGCCGAACCGATTGCACCAATCCTAACTGCAGCCCCCATTTTCGGTTTGGCCTGGTTTGGTTTGGAATCAAACTAGAAAATTCTACCTCTTCCTAACTACAACCCCCATGTTTCTCGACCTCGTCGCCCCCACCGCCTCTCTCACGAAACTGTTTGCACCAGCCGACTTCCCTCGCTGGAGCCTGTGGACCTCGTCAGAGCAAGTTGTTGGGTATTGATTCCACAATAACTCTGATTTGAAGAATTCCCCCTTGAACTGAGATGAATTGAGTCGTATTTGACTTTACTTTCAAGTTATGTACTTGCAAGACTTAATTGCCGAGTACACACCAATGTCAGATTAAAATGGGTTATCAAACACATGACTGTACAATGTAATCCATTATTGTGTAGGACATGATGTTGACTCATGTGTAATCTCTCTATTGTGATGTACTTCATTTTAGTGTATAAGAATCAAGTAAAAGGAAGGTTGTTGAGTTCAGGAAGAATTAGAAAATTTCCCAAGTAAAATTTGTCGAGTATATACGTGAAGTCGTGTCATTCGTCAAGACAACACCTGAATACTCGTGGAAATCGTCTATTTTACTTGGGAAATTTCTAACAATTTCTTAAACTTCTTCAGAAAACGGCTCAGTTAAATTCGTCGAGTATATATGTGAACTTTTGTGTCATTCATCGAAACATCGCGCGAATACTCATGAAATTCGTCGAGTATACTCGAGTGGTCCGGTGACTGATAACAGAAAAATTTCTAAGTCAAATTCATCGAATGAACTTGTGTAATTCGTCAAATGATCTCGAGTAATCTAAGTAATTTGTCGAGGGGTCTAGCTATTACTCGTGTCATCTTGATGAATGGACTTAACATTTTTTTGGTTCGATTTTTTCGACGGGTTCTGTTTCAAATGACGACCATGTACAGTACACGTGGAAGCTTATTGTTGGAAGGAAATTTCTAGTCGTTGAAGATAGGTTTCACATATATATCAAAGATTTATTTCAGAATGATAACTTGCTGAGAATCGCAAATATTTTTCAAGACCTAATTTTGAATTCGTGAACGGCCGAACACCATTTTCTTGATCTACTGTTCTCGGAATTGTTCTTCCTGATGACCTAGTGTTCACGATCAATGATTCTTCTCAAAGATAGATTCGACAAGATCATTGCTTTCAGATTCCTCAACGATGGTTTCGATCTAGTCAAATTTTAAGATTTCAGATCAAGATTTTCAAGATTTCAAGTCTTCTCATTCAACTTAATTCCAAATCCTAATCTCCAAAAAGGAAGAAGAGTGAATCCATTCAAATCTAAAGAAGTAGATTGTTTTCAATCTAGAAAGTTGTAAAAACTATTATTCTTATTGTCAGAAGTTTCTACTTCTTTGTTTGTAGATTTGTGTTGTTGGATCGAGTTGTAGGAGAGTTATCTTCGAGGGGTAGGAGAGGTTGTTCTCTGAGTTATATGAGTGTTGTCTCTGAGTTGTAGGCGTTGAGGCTCCGAGGTATAAGATTTGTATAATCTGAGTTTTGGTGATGTTGTCGAGTCTAGCATAAAGTGCAAGATAGGCGAGGCGGGATAGTGGACGTACTCATTCTATGCAACCACTATAAATCCTTATGTGCTTTTATGTGTATTTTTTTGGTAATTTTTTATTCCGCAAAAAGACGCAGAACTCACATATTCACCACTTTAGGTGATTTAGGTAGACAACTAGATACTTTCAATTGGTATCAGAGCCAAGTTTTTGATTAAAAGATTAACACATTGAACAAGATCTCCATCTAATTGTCAAAGTATAAGATTTTCTGATATGGATAGAAGCAAGGATATGCCCCCCATGAAGCTGACTGTGTGTTCCAAGGAAGACTTCTCCATGTGGAAGGAAATAGTCAGGTTCTTCATGGAAGCTGCCGATCCCAGAATTTTTCAGATTGTCGGAGAAGGTCTGCATATGTCACAACCCACATTTTATCAGTGTTAAATACTATCACAGTGAGAGAAAATATGTGATCGTGATGCCACGTCGTACAAGGGACAACTGCAGACGTTCAGACAATTCTATCCTTTTGTCTATTTTATAAAAAGAAACATGAATTATGTTTTATAATATATATGATATTTTATAAGTTTTACTAAACGTGTCCCTCAGTTTGGTGGATCAACTAGTCCACGAGTGAGAAAATATAAGTTTACGCAGCGGAAAAGTACTTAATTAAATTTATTTATAATCCTACATGAGTGTGGAGACTCGGCAAAGTATGCAAGATAAATGTGAACTCTAAATTTAATATAAGTAAAAATGTAGTTTTTTATGGCTCTTAAAATAGAATGAATTTTAGTTAAATTAGATGCTAAGTAACTAAGCTATAATACAGTTTTTTATATTCTAAAAATATCTAACATGCATCCTAACATAAATCTTTCCTAGGGAGCAAGTGCGTAACTAACAACAAGTAACAACAGTAAAACTAGCAAGTAGTCAAACATCAGAAACTAATACTGTGGGCGTCAATAAATTGACACAAACTCATATGATATAAGTCTAATTTGAAATAAAGAAACAACTACCTCACTGAACTGGGGAGGAAAACAAGCAACAATAACTAGTCAAACCACGAACTCTACTAGTCACACCTGCTACTGTCCTGAACCTGAGGCATTCAAAAAAGAAGAACACCTCAGTAACAAGTAGTGGTAAAAGGAACCAAGCAGCAATGACAAATCTCCAAGTAGACGGGAACCAAGCGAGCAAACTAGCAGCAAAAATCAGTACTAGTGGACAAAAACAACAGAGAAATAAAACTAGTTATGCAATTATAATCAAGCGATCTCAGTACCAAGCACAAAAAAGTTGTATATTTACCTATATCTTATCAGATATCATGTTACAATTCAAATTTAAATGAGACTGATCAGCTCAAGAAGGGCATCAAAACAGCGGGCAAGCCTGGGTGTATGATCCATAAACAAGAGAGGTACTGTGTCGGGAGAGTAACCACGACGCGCACAGACCCAACAACCATGACACTATGCCGAGGGAGTAACCCCAACGCGCACAACCCAACAAATCTTCTATATATCTTTATGAGCATCACATTATAAATTTCTAAATTATGCAGCTGGTAACAGACTTAAACCAAAATCGTGACACGCGATGACAGAAATAGCCCGACAAGACTCGCATGCCTTCGCAACAATGATTTCCAAGTCAAATGGCGTGCGTCAAGACATTCACAATACTTACGATGCTCTCTACGAAACAAGTATTTTACGTGGTCGGAACGACGCGACGATCCAAATGACACTACAGACAAACGACTCGACTAATAAATGACACGACGAACACATGCTAATGAAATGGACTAATACTCAACGAAATAAACTTACTAAATACCTAATAATCAGAGGTAAACACAAAGGAAGAAAAACAAGCAAAACCACCACTTGCCTTGATTTTTCCCGGAGTTGCCCTCTAAATCACTCAACGTCGAAGATCAGTCCAAGCGAAGGCGCGAAAAAGCGAAATCTATAAAGATTGGGCCAAAACGGCGGTTAGGGCCGAAAACCCCACCGCTAAAAAGTTCACAAAACGGACAAATCTTACCGTACACGCGTAGTTCTCGTCGAGAGCTTTCCGGATCTATGCTCCGTCGGGGATTTTGTGCACCGGAGCTCCGGCTGCGGCGACCGAAAGGGTTTCCGAAATGCTCTGGTTCTGAGAATGAACTGGGGGGGAGAGATGAGTTCGGGCTACTCTAACTTATCATAAGTAGAAGAAAATATAGTTTATATATATATAATGATAATAAGATTAATAATACTAATAATAACTTAGGAAATATGACTTAATTAGGGGGGGGGGAGAGCCTGCTGGTTCGACGAATGAAAAAAAAGGAAGAGGGAATAAATTTGTTGAATATGAGGAGGATTCGGTGAGTGAGATTTGCATAATAATAATAATAATAATAATAACAAGACATATTATAACTATTACATATTTACGAAGGGCCAAACACACACTGATTCAAACGAAATTTGCACCATAGGTAAAAGTCGGTGCTACGAATCTAACGGCAAAGTCAAAATCAAAATCCGACACGCCGTTCTCGAGATATTAATTTCTAAAGTTTACGGCGAACATAAAATATACAAAACTGTTAAATTTTCTCAACGTGGTCAGCAAGATAGCGCAAACGCCAAATTAATATCTTTGGAGCTACCCAGTTCTCACGTTGAACCAGCGGAAAAATCAAGGAACAAAGGTTAAACCCAACAAACAATGGAAGCACAAGCAGGTCTATTATTCATTCACTTCTTTACACCACGAGGCATACATAGCGAGACATGATTTCGCTAGTATAACAGTTGTAAACAGAAAGCACCACAAAAACAAGCCGGGCGGACAGCACCGGAGTCCGCCGAGACCGCGAGGTCGCCGAGTCCGCTGAGATCGCCCGAACTTAAGCTGCAATCCGCCGAATAGCCACGGAGTCCGCCGAAGCCGCGAGGCCGCGCAGACACACCGTTATTCGTCTCCTGCTGAAGCTGAACTGAGGAACACCCCCTACCCGCCTGAAGCCGGCGGACAGGTTATTGAAGCTGACAAAGATGAAACAGAGCTGACAAGCCGCAGAGCGACCTACTGCTGAGTCCGCAGAGACCGCACACTTCCAAGTACTTGACCGAAGTCACAGCCAAACTCCTGGCTCCTTGAAGCTACCCGCGCGACCTACACACAGCAACCGTCAGCACTGAAACAATCCGCGCGGACTGACAAACTGAGACCGCAGCAATTCGCCCAACCCAACTTACTGTTCACTCAAGTTTTTTAGACCTGCCAGGGGGTCCTATTTATAGGCGAGGTGAGGAGTGTGGTCACCACCCTAGAGATAGAGACACCACCCCAGCCCGCGCGATAGCAAAACACCGTCCGCCGAGTCCGCAAGGACTTAGCCGGATACCAAGGAAAACCGCCAGGAGCAAGGAAAACATTGGCGAACCCTCTCCAGTCCGCCCAAGCTATGCGGACAAGGCATCAGCCCGCAAAGCTTCCGACCACTGCAGGACAGCAATCCCTTTCAATGGCTGTCCGCACCAACCCGAGGCAGTCCGCAAGACTTACACCTCAATCCGTCACAAGCCCACGACCAAAGGCAGCTAGCAACAGTCCGCCCGGTCACAGCGGACTTGGCGGATACCGCGGACACCATGGCCTTGGCACAGTGTGACCAAGTCCAAAACCATCAAAGGCCAATGCGAGCATGGCGAACACAAACTCTCGTCCGCCAAACACCAAAGCACAGACCGCCAGCAGTCCGCAAACTCCTCGCACTCCTGTCCAACGCAGCAACCTCCCGGACTCCAAAACCAGTCCGCCAACGACCTCCACAGCAAAGCACCTGCTGTGCCACCAGAGCTTGACAAGGCCTCAGCCAAGCTCTAAGCCCAGTCCGCAATAGCCCAAACCGCGGACACATCAGTCTGCAAGCTACCCGCGGACACGAGCCAAACCGCCTAACAGCACAAGCTTGCACCACGGCCACTGAGCAATGCACCAGTCCGCAAGCCTCTCTATCCGCAGATACCAGGCCGCACAGTCCGCGGACTTCATGCAAACAACCCGCTCAGAAGACAGTCGGCTTCCACTAGACTTTCCACCAGGCCGCACATCACAGTCTGCCCAGTCCGCCTAATCCGCCAATGCTGTCCGCCCAGGCCGCCCGGCCTGTCCCGTCAACCACTTCCACTTCACAAATTTCAACAAAAACATCAAAAAATTCGTCGAGACTCCAATAATGTTTGGATCGCGACGAAACTTGACAGGCAAAATCAAAATTAATTGATTTAATTTCGTATCGAGAATACCAAGATTTGGTCTGCTCGACCTAACAGATGCGAAAACGCACTAATGGAGACATGTCGTCAACTCCTCGTTAACGTAACACCCTTACGTCATTATGACGTCACCAAGAGAATTAAAATAATTGACGGAAAATCAAGAGTGTTACTGTCACCCCTCTAAAAAGGAAGTTTCGCCTTGAAACTTAGGTCGTACATCAAAACAAGAGTGCAAGGAGAGAAATACATAAAAACTCGCTCGATAGAAATACTAACTAGAGAAGACTAGGAGAATAGCTGGGGATGAGATTCTCTCATCGCAGATTCCAACTCCCAAGTCGCACTTCTGACGTCCTGATTTTGCTAGAGAACTTTAACCATGAAAATTATCTTACTTCTCAGCACTCGATCTTGGGTCTCCAGAATACGGACAGACTTTTCAACATATGAGAGATTAAGCTACAACTGGGACACTGAGTCAAGTACATGCCGGTCACTACGAACACACTTTTGCAACTAGCTCACGTGAAACACGTAATGAACACTGGGGAAAGAAGCTGACAAATCCAGCCTATAAGCTGATACTCCGATGCGATCCACAATCTTGAAAGGTATCACATACCTGAGATCCAACTTGTGGTTCTTTCCAAATCTCTTAACACCTGGCATCGGAGAGACTTTCAGAAAAAACATGTCCCTAACCGCGAACTGCAGATCAACCATGCGTTGATTTACACACTTTTTGTATCACTCATGAGTCAGCTGTAACTTTTCACAAATATGCATCACTAAAATGCTCATATCTTCTAAAGCTTCTGGACCGAGCAAAGTCTTCTCACCAACTTCATCCCAAAACAGGGGAGTTCGACAACATCTCTGGTATAAGGCTTCAAAGGAGGCTATATGCAAACTCTCTTGTAGCTGTTATTATACGCGAACTCCATCAGTCCAAGGCAGTTATACCAAGCTCTACCATGGTCCAAAATATAACACTAATCATATCTTCCAAAATTTGATTTACTCTTCTCGTCTACCCATTAGTCTGAGACTCTGAGAATGATAGATAGTAGAATATCTAAGATCGGTGCCTAAGGCTCCATGCAAGCTTTATCAGAAACGAGACATGAACCTGAAGTTTCGATCTGACATAATACTTGTAGGCACACCATGCAACCTGATGACTTTGTCTAGATAAAGCTCAGCTATCTTTTCCATAGAATAATCAATCTTGAAAGGGACGAAGTGAGCACACTTTATCAGTCTATCAACAATAACTCACACCGCATCATGCCCTCGGGGAGACCTCAACAAATCGGTAATGAAATCCACAGAAATGCTCTCCCACTTCCAACTTGGAATATCCAACGGTGTTAACTTACCACTAAGTCTTTTATGATCAGCCTTAACACGCTGGCAAGTATAGCACTCAAATACAAATCTTGCTATATCATTCTTCATACCTGACCATCAGACAATTTGCTTCAGATCTCGATACATCTTCGTGGAACCATTATGGTAGGCAATACTAGAACCGTGCACTTTACTACATATCTTTGCTTGAATATCCCCAACAGCTGGAATACAGTATTTGTCACGGTACTTCAAGGTACCTACATAATCGATCGAAAAGTATGGTAATTCCCTCTTTTCAGCTTTGCTTATGATATGCTGCAGATCGGGATCGTCCTTCTGATGTAGGCTAGTAAACATAATCCATGAAGGCTCTACCACTTTCAAGCTACTTAGCGTAGATCTACTCCCAAAAATTATGTCCATCAACAAGAACTCTTCTTCTAGGGATTGCACAGAGAGGTTAAAGATATGTGCGGGATTTCGGCTAAAAGCATCCGCCGCCGCGTTAGCCTTATCGAGATGATAAAGGATATCAACTTCATAGTCTGCAACATACTCTAATCATCTACGTTGGCCCAAATTTATCTCCTTCTGAGTGAAGACATATTTTAGACTCTTGTGATCCATATAGATCTTGCACGATACTCCATACAGAAGATGTCTCCATAGCTTCAAAGCATAAATGACAGCAACAAACTCCAAGTCATGTGTAGGATAGTTCTTTTCATGGACCTTCTATTATCTCGATTCATACGCAATCACATTGTCATTTTGCATCAATACGCAACCGAGTCCAACTGGCGAAGCATCCACCTAAACATCATATTATACTCCTTTAGTAGGCAACGCCAAAATTAGAGAGGAACATAATCTCTTCTTAAGCTCCTGAAAGGCTTCTACACAGGCATCACTCCAAACGGAAGTTTGCGCTCTTATGAGTAAGCTTGGTCAACGACACAGACAGCGATGAAAATCTTTTCACGAATCTCCAATAGTACCCTGCCAACCCTAAGAAGCTCCTTACCTCCTTAGGCATTGAAGGCCTCTTCTAATCCAATATTGTGGTTATCTTTGTCGGGTCCACAGAGCTACCACTTTTGCTTACAACATGATCTAAGAAAGATACCTAAGACAACCAAAACTCACACTTGCTTAGCTTCACATACAACTCGTGCTCTCAGAGTAGCCAAAACCAAGCGCAAGTGTAAGGCATGCTCTTCAGCATTTCTAGAATACACCAGAACATTGTCGATGAACACAACCACAAACTGATCAAGAAAGTCCTTAAACACTTTATTCATCATGTCCATGAAGGCAGAAGGTGCATTCGTTAACCCGAACGATATAACCAGAAACTCAAAATGTTTGTATCGGGAGCGAAAAGCAGTCCGCGGAACATTTGACTCACTGATTCTCAAATGATGGTAGCCCGAACGAAGGTCAATCTTTGAGAATACTGAACTACCTCGCAATTGGTCAAACAAGTCATCTATCTGATTCAGAGGATATCTGTTCTCGATAGTTACCTTGTTCAGCTCTCGATAATCTATACACAGTCTCATCGACCCATCCTTTTTCTTCACGAAAATGACTGGAGCACCCCAGGGAGAATAACTTGGCCTAATAAAACCACACTGCAATAGCTCATCCAACTGAGTACGTAACTCCTCTAACTCACGCGGCGCCATGCGGTAAAGTGCTTTTGCAATAGAATGAGTACCTGGCTCAAGATATATAACAAACTCCACCTCTCTCTTGGGAGGAAGTCCGGGAAGACTAGCAGAAAAAACATATAGAAACTCTCGCACCACATAAATGTCCTCGACACGAGCCACATCAAGTGCAATTTCTATAACAGAAACAAAAACAAGAAAAGATTAACAGCCAAACTCTAAGAATTGATGAGCACGTACCGCAGAAATGATTGGGGAGTCCTGGCGCGACAAGTCATACACGCTCAAGGGTTGGCCATTGTCCCCCTTGAAATTCGAGCACTTAACCTTACACTGGATGATAGAATCATATCGGGATAGCCAATACATGCCCAAGTTGGTAGCCTCTGAAGCAGGCAGTGTAAAACGCTTTCTGGGTTGTCTTCAGAGCGACATCCAGTAGTTGGCAAGCGAATATAGATCTGAGAATTTTTCTGAAGCGATTGAAGCTACCCTGAAGGTCGAGGCAATTGATAATGTATATAGATCTGCGAATTTTCTCTTATCAACGCATGACAAGAGAAAATCAGATGACAGTGGAAGCTCTAGGGCATCTGGCTCTGCTTCGAAGAAAGGACAAAAGGAAGTGTGTAGTTTCTGTGGCAAGCCAGACCATCCTTTCGAAAGATGTTTTAAGAGACTGGATGCGCAGAAGTAGTCTCAGGTGCATGCGATCCAGGATACACATAAAAGAGATCTTGTCTGCACCTACTTCCAGAGGAAGGGGCACGATGTGACTCGTTGCTTCAAGAAGGCTGTAACATGTTTCCAGTGCGGTCAGAAAGGGCACATAAAGGCTGATTGTCTGCATTCCCAGCCCATGTTGTAGGCGGTTCCTTTGCAGACTCTGCCGCCGCCCCCACAGCACGTGGACAAGGGGAAGAGAAAGCTGAATGTGCTGACCAAGGAGGAGGCTCAGTCCTCTGCCCAAGTGATTTCAGGTTAGTCTCTGTCACAATTAGCAATCTTTTATAGTGAGTTTCAGAATTTTATTTTTCAGTCGCGCACACAATGTTTTTAGGTGAGTTTAAGGTGAAGAATAAGTGGACGTGTATTCTCTTCGATTCAAGTGATACTCACTCCTTCGTGGGTAGGAATTTTGTAGACCGGAATCGCTGGGTTGTCGATCAGTCAGACGCTTCTCTTAACGCCAAGTTTTCTTCAGGAGATCTGGTGATATCAAGTCAGGGTATTCATAAATGTCTTATTTCTCTAGGTGGTTTCCTAGCTTTCGCAGATCTGATGGTTCTAGATCTGGAGGATTTTAATGTGATCTTGGGCATGGATTGAATGTCTAGTTATGATGTGATCATCCAGTGTAAAGTTAAGCGCTTGGATTTTAAGGGAGATAATGGACAACCCTTGAGTGTGTATGGCATGCTACGTTAAGACTCCCCAATCATTTCTATTGTACGTGCTTGTCAATTCTTAGAGTCTAGCTGTGAATCTTTTCTTATTTCTGTTTCTATTCTGGAAACTACACTTGATGCTCCTCGTGTCGAGGATATTTCTGTGGTGCCAAAGTTTCCAGATGTTTTTCCTGCTAGTCTTACCGGACTTCCTCCTAAGAGGGAGCTGAAGTTCATTATAGATCTTGAGCTAGATACTCGTCCTATTGCAAAAACACCTTACCGCATGGTGCCAAGTGAGTTAGAGGAGTTACGTACCCAGTTGGATGAGTTATTGCAGTGTGATTTTATTAGGCCAAGTTCTTTTCCCCGGGGTGCTCCAATCCTTTTCGTGAAGAAAAAGGATGGGTCGATGAGGCTTTGCATAGATTATCGAGAGCTGAACAAGGTAACTATCAAGAATAGGTATCCTCTGCCTCGGATAAGTGACTTGTTTGACCAATTGCGGGGTAGTTCGGTATTTTCAAAGATTAACATTTGTTCGGGTTACCATCAGTTGAGAATCCGTGAATCAGATGTTCCGCGGACTGCTTTTTGCTCCCAATACAGACATTTTGAGTTTCTGGTTATGTCATTCGGGTTAACGAATGCACCTTCGACCTTCACGGACATGATGAATAGAGTGTTCAAAGACTTTCTAAATCAGTTTGTGGTGGTATTCATCGACAATGTTCTGGTGTATTTCAAAATTGCTGAAGAGCATGTCTTGCACTTGCGCTTGGTTTTGGCTACTCTAAGTGAGCACAAGTTGTATGCGACGCTAAGCAGATGTGAGTTTTGGCTATCTCGGGTATCTTTCTTAGGTCATGTTGTGAGCAAAAGTGATATTTGTGTGGACCAGACAAAGATAACCACATTATGGATTAGAAGAGACCTTCAACGCCTAAGGAGATAAGGAGATTCTTAAGGTTGGCAGGGTATAATAGGAGATTCGTGATAGGATTTTCATCGATGTCTACGTCGTTGACAAAGCTTACTCAAAAGAGCATAACTTTCGTTTGGAGTGATGTCTGTGAGGAAGCCTTTTAGGACCTTAAGAAGTGATTATGTTCCACTGTAGTTTTAGTGTTGCCTACTGAAGTAGTAGAATATGTTGTTTATGTGGATGCTTCACGAGTTGGACTCGATTGTGTATTGATGCAGAATTACAACGTAATTGCATATGGATCGAGATAATTGAAGATCCATGAAAAAAACTATCCTACACATGACTTGGATTTTGTTGCTGTCATTTATGCTTTGAAGCTGTGAAAACATCTTCTGTTTGGAGTGTCGTGCAAGATCTATAGGAATCACAAAAGTCTAAAGTATGTCTTCACTCAGAAGGAGCTAAATTTGCGCCTGCGTAGATGGTTAGAGTATGTTGCGGACTATGAAGTTGATATCCTTTATCATCCTGGCAAGGCTAACATGGTGACGGATGCCCTGAGCCGAAAGCACGCGCATGTCTTTAACCTCTCTATGCAATCCTTAGTAGAAGAGTTCTTGCTGATGGACATAACTGTTGGGAGTAGCGCTTCACCAAGTAGCTTGGATGTGACAGAGCCTTCATGGATTACACTTACTAGGCTACATCAGAAAGACAATTCTGATCTGCAGCATATCAGAAACAGAGCTGAAAAGGGGGAATTACCAGACCTTTTGATTGATGATGTTGGTACCTTGAAGTACCGTGACAAATATTATATTCCCGTTATTGAGGACATTCGAGCAAATATATGTAGTGAAGCGCACAGTTCTAGTGTTGTCTATCATCCTGGTTCCACAAAGATGTATCAAGATCTGAAGCAAATTGTCTGGTGGTCAGGTATGAAAAATGATATAGCAAGATTTGTATCTGAGTGCTATACCTGCCAGAGTGTTAAAGCTGATCATAGAAGACTTGGTGTTAAGTTAATGTTGTTGGATATTCCGAGTTGGAAGTGAGAGAGCATTTTTATGAATTTCATTACCGGTTTGCCGAGATCTCATCGAGGGCATGATGCGGTGGGAGTTATTGTCGATAGATTGACAGAGTGTACTCACTTTGTGCCTTTCAAAATTGACTATTCTATGGAAAAGATAGCTGAGCTTTATCTGGACGGATTCATCAGGTTGCATGGTATACCTACGAGTATTGTGTCAGACCGAGACTTCAGGTTCATGTCTCATTTCTGGCAAAGCTTGTAGGGAGCTTTAGGCACTGATCTTAAATATTCTACTGCCTACCATCCTCAGACTAATGGTTAGACAGAAAAAGTGAATCAGATTTTGGATAACATGATTAGATGCTATATTTTGGACCATTATGGAGCTTGGGATAAACGCCTTAGACTGATGGAGTTCGCGTACAATAATAGGTATCGGGGGAGTTTGCAGATGGCCCCCTTTTGAAGCCTTATACGAGAGACGTTGTGGAACTCCCCTGTTTTGGGCTGAAGTTGGTGAGAAGCTTTTGCTCGGTCTGGAAGCTTTGAAAGATATAAGCATTTTAGTGGCGCATATTCGTGAAAAGTTACGACTGGCTCAGGAGCGATATGAAAAGTATGCAAATCAACGCATGGTTGATCTGGAGTTTACGGTTGGGGACATGGTTTTTCTAAAATTCTCTCTGATGTCATGTGTTAAGAGATATGAAAGGAACCACAAGTTGGATCTCAGGTATGTGGGACCTTTCCAGATTGTGGAGCGCATCAGAGTTTCTGCCTATAGAATGGAATTACTTGCTTCTTTTCCTGGTGTTCACAACGTGTTTCACATGAGCCAGTTGCGAAAGTGTGTTCGTAGTGATCGACATGTCCTTGACTCGGTGCCCCAGTTGTAGCCTGATCTCTCGTATGTCAAAGTGCTTAATTATCCGTATTTTGGAGACTCGAGATCGAGTGTTGAGAAAGAAAACGATCTCAATGGTTAAAATTCTCTGGCGAAATCAAGATGTTAGGGGTGTAACTTGAGAATTGGAGTCCGCAATGAGAGAATCTCATCCTCAGCCGTTCTCCTAGTCTTTTCTGGTTAGTATTCTTATCTAGCGCATTTTTATCTCATCTCTCCCTTTGTCCTATTGTTTCGTTTTGCATTCCAAGTTTCGAGACGAAACTTTCTTTTCGGAAGTGTGACTGTAGCGCCCCAGTTTATATGGTGATTATTTTATCCTCTTGGTGACGTCATAGTGACTTATGAGTGTTACATTAGCGTAGAGTTGACGACGCGTCGCCATTAGTGCGTTTTCGCGTCCGTTAGGTCGAGCCGACCAAATCTTGGGATTCTCATTGCAATTGTAAAATTTTACGATATGAAATTAACTAATTAATTTTTTACTTGCCCGTAAAGTTTCGTCGCGATCCGAGAATTATTGTAGCCTCGGCGAATTTTCGAAGTTTTGTATATTTAATGTTCGTCATAAACTTTAGAAATTAATATCTCGAGAATGGCGTGTCAGATTTTGATTTTGACTTCGCCGTTGAATTCGTAGCACCGACTTTTACCCAGGTGGCGAATTTCGTTTGAATCGGTTTACGTTTAGTCCTTCGAAGTAATATAATATCTATATATTATTGCTATTACTATTTCAATTATTAATATTATTAATAATATTATTATTATAAAAAATAAATGAATTTATATATAAAAAGAAAACCAATTCAACATTGAATGTGTCTTCTTATATTCGATGAACTAGAGATGTAGCCCTCCCTCTTATAAAATTTAGGCAAAATAACTATTTCAGTCACAAACTTTTATTTACTTTAATATTTCAGTCACAAACTTTTTATTTTGATTAAATTAGTCTCAAACCTTCTCCTAACTTTTCATTTCAGTCCTTTATTAACCTATTATCATTAAAAATAACGGAAGTGTTGACTGAGCATTAAAATTATACTGTATATTAAAATTATCTTTTTGTAATTTTCATTTTAATCCTTTATATAAAAAGAAAACCAATTCAACATTGAATGTGTCTTCTTATATTCGACGAACTAGAGATGTAGCCCTCCCTCTTATAAAATTTAGGCAAAATAACTATTTCAGTCCCAAACTTTTATTTACTTTAATATTTAAGTCACAAACCTTTTATTAACCTACTCCTAACTTTTCATTTCAATCCTTTATTAACCTATTGTCATTAAAAATAACGGAAGTGTTGACTGAACATTAAAATTATACTCTATATTAAAATTATCTTTTCGTAATTTTCATTTTAATCCTTTTATTAACATCTTCTCATTAAAACTGACTGGAAAATAGAAATGCAAATGCATGCAACTCGAGCACTATCGTCAGTGAGCTCGCAAAAACCTGAGAAGAACAAATGCCTTAACCAACAATCCTTCCCTAAATAGAGGAGAAACCTAAAAATCTGAGAATAGTACTTAAAAAACCATGTGAATGATGTGACCGGTGGAATCTCCTACTCGAGCACTATCGTCAGTGAGCTCGCAAAGGATGTTGCCGGAGAGAATGTTGCTCGGGATGGGGGAGAGCGTTGCACTTTGAGAATCCTGCCCGCGATGGGGGAGAGTGCATATGCGAAGAACTAACGGACGGAAGTTTAGGTTTAGCTAACATGAGAGTTAACAGAATGAACATTGTGAGACTGAAATGAAAGTGAAGAAAAAGTTTGGGACTGATTTAGGCAAAATAAAAAAATTGGGACTGAAATAAAAAAGAGGTTAAATGTTGGGGACTGAAATAAATATTTTGCCTAAAATTTAATTCATATTATTATTATTATTATTATTATTGTTATATAATTATAATCCTTCATCTTCTACCCTCAAGAACCGACCCCCCCTTTTTTTCTTCCGTCGAGTCAGAGCAAGGCATGATTTTTTCGGGAGCTTTTGGCCGCCGTCTTGCGAGCTCCGGTGCTCGAAATCTTCGTCGAAACATAAATCCGGAAAGCTCTAGCTGATAGCTACATGTGCGCGGTAAGATCTCTCCAATTTGTGGATTTTTGGCGCTAGGGCTTTTGACCTAACACTCGTTTTGCTCCGAAAAGTTTCAGGAATCAAAGATGTGGAGTTCTTGTGGCCGATCCTCGAAGCGGAGCGCGTGAGAGGTCGTTTTCCGGACGTTTAGAGGCAAATGGTACTTTCTCCCTTTGCTCCTCTTGTTCAATCCTTTTCCTCTCCACTATTTCCCGTCTAGAGTTCGAGTAAAACTTTTGCCGTGATTTTGAGTATAGCATGTTGTTATTTCAGAAGAGTCGTCGAGCGGAATTTTCATCTTAAATGGTTGGGTTTGTCCGTGTTGTTCGTCGGACGTTGTGTCAGGCGCTACACTCGTCCAACTCATTGCGTGACCTTTGAAATTTTGTCGGATGCAAGATTTTAGTCAGAGTCTGTTATTGACCGAATAACCTGAAGTTATGATGAAACTATTATAAGATAATGAATATAGAATGATTTGTTGGGATGTGCGCGTTGTGCACCTTTTCCCCGGCATAGTACCATATTTGTTAGGCTGTGCACATTGAGGACCTTTTCCACTGCACAGTACCATATTCGCTGGGCGGTGCGCATTGTGGACCTTTTCCCCGGCACAATACCCCTCTTTGTTTGTAGATCATACACCCAGGCTTGTCCGGTGCTTTGATACCATTCTCGAGCTGATCAGTCTCATTTGAATTTGGAAAGTGATAATATTTAAAGAAAGATAAACATAACCTTATACCACTTGGTACTATGTTTCTGTTCGGCCTTTTGTTGTTTAGCTTTTACTGTGTAGCTAGATCTTTTGTTCTATTTCTGTTGATTCGTACTGACTTTTGTTGCTAGCTTGTCTGTTGAGTCCGGCCTACTTGGAGGTTTGTCAGGTTCTTTTACTTCTTTATGCACCACTTGCAGCTTGATTCTGAGGTGTTCTTCTTTTGAATGCCCAGGTTCAGAGCAGTAGTTTGTTTGGCTGGTTGAGTCTGTGGTTTCAGGGCTGCGGCTAGTTGTCGTCGCTTATCTTTCACCTCTGTTTAGAGAGGTAGATGTTTATTTGTTTCAGACTAGACTATTTTTCCTATGTGTTCGTGTCAGTTTGTTGACGCCCATAGTGTTAGTTCTCGTGTTAGACTATATGCTTGTTTCTACTATTGTTATTTACTGTTACTTTTATACTTGTTCTCTGAGAAGGTTTTATGTTAGGATGTATGTTATTTATTTTTAACTATAAAAGTTGCATTTTAGCGTAGTTCCATAGCATGATTTTAAACTGACAAACTACTATTTTAAAAGCTACAAAATTACTTTTCTACTTATAATAAATCTAGAAGTCACATCTTCATTGCTTTATATGTTGAGTCTTCATTCTCACTTAGGATAACAAATGAATCGAACTTAATAATTTTTCGCTGTGTAAACCTATACTTTCTCACTCGTGGAATAGTTGATCCACCAGACCGAGAGACAAATCAGTAAACCTAATAATATAACTATGTTTTAAAACATAATTCATAAGACTTTTTATAAAAGTAAATGAAGGGACATGGTCCTGAACGTCTGCAGTTGTCCTATGCACGGCGTGGTATCATGATCACGTATTTTCTCTCACTCTGATAGTATTTTAATACTAAAAAAATACAGGTTGTCACACGGGAGAATAACCATGAGAAAAAATCTTGCAAGCGGCGACGAGATGATTTCCTTCCTGTCCCGATCGACCCAGCGACGACGACAGAGATTTAAACAACGAGAAAAAAGAAACACACTGGAAAAATCCCAACCGGCTAGTGCTTTGATCTTCGAGAATGTTAGATCGCTCGAAAAATCTCGGGTGGTGGTCAAAGTGGAACTACCTCCCCGTTTCCCCTAACTTGGGTTTTATAGGCAAACCCTAGGTTCAATACAGGTATAAGATATCCCGGTATCCGAACCAAACCCGTTAAGCCTCCGAGCCCATTATATATCCAAATATACATTAACAATATACATTAATAGTTATCCCTGCATCGTGATAATTCCATCTCATCGCCCTAGTGGTCTCAAGCATGGGAAATCTCACAAATAACCATGTCCGTGTATACAATATGACTAATAACAAAGTGTTTTGTGAAAACACAAATTGGGTGTTAACATAAAAGCAATCATCATTCAACATCACCAATTTTGTCCCACGACCACAAATAGGCCGCGCACACCATGTACAGTTCAAAACCGAACATCAAATTTCTAATGCAACTCATGTCGGGGATGCAATCTCATACACATGGGTTCTAGCAAACCAAAGATGGTTGTTCTTCCGCTGATTAGTAAGAGAGGAACTCATCAAATGCACAAATCAAAATAGGAACCATACACACAATCCTAAGACCGGAAGATAGAGTCATTACCATTGAAGTACTCTGCGGCGCCATTAATCCTTGAATGGCTCTTTGGAGATTGACTGGAGGAAAGAGCTCTCCAATGGCATGGTCTCTGGTCTTTGATTGGCGCTTCGTAGCTCTCCAATGGCAGTTTCTTCATCCTCTTGCCCTAGTTATCTCCTTCTAAACCTTGGAGGGAGAGAGAGGTAAGAATCAAAATGGTTGCTGCCATAGACTTTAGCTCTGATGGGATTGGAAAATGATCCCAACCACCCATAACCTTGATCTCACAAGCTGCAACCATGATTTAACGGGTTTTTTATAATTTCTCGGTTCGCGTGCACGATTGTGCGTCTCCCTTGAGTTTAACTTGCCACAGGCGCACGATCACCTAGAAGGTGCATATGGTCGTGCATGAAAAGACGCACATGCAAGTGTTTTAAACTATTTATGAAGTGCTTTAAACTATTTATTCATACATAACTATTTATTCAGATTAACCAACCACCATCACAGGTGTATTAAACTAACGAGATTTAACATAAACACGGTCAATACAAAATAATCTAAAGTTCTAGTGAGAAAACTTAACAAGAAGACTGTTATTTTTATGAGTAGGTGCTTTCTAATCACAAAATATACATGAAACAAGTTAAATAAAGATTAAAAAGAAAAAAAAATCCCTAAAACAAGAGAAAGATACGTTTCAGCTCCCTAATACTATTGAATGCTTAAATAAAATTAAAAGTTTGAGCTCCCATAAATGACATGAATGACAAATGACATTTTGCGGAAGTATATTATTATTATTTATCTATGGTCTGACGCTGCCTTCGGCTTCCAAACACAGCCAAAAAACTCCGCGGGCAACGGGATCCCACGGTTTTCTTTTTTTTCCTCGCTGCTACTTTACCAATCTGAGTTGACAGATGTTTGTGCAACAATTTAGCATCAGCGCAACGAAATGCTTCTGAAGGCTCTCGCGGCAGCCGGTGCCGGCATACCTCGATCCCGTATTGGATCGTCGCTCCGCCGGTGCAGTGGCGGAGGCCATGGGGCGAGCCGGTGGACGACCCCGGGACACGAGGAGCGGCCGAAAGGTTACCTGTTTAACCGGTCTCCGCTCCCACCCGGCGAATCGAGGAAGTGGGAGGACTGGGAGCTTCCTTGCTATATAACATCCTTTCTTACCATCGTCATTCTCGGCGTCGGCCTCAATGCCAAGCCTGACCTCACCTTAGAGACTTGGGCCCATCAGAAGGCCCTCGAGCGAATGCAGCAGCAGCAGCAGCAGACCGATGCTGCTGCTGCTGCAGCCGATTCCCACTGATCGGATGATCTCCCTTTGTGCGCCGCCGGTCTAGGGTTAACCAGGACTTGAAAGGTGAATTTGGAGTTTCATGCAAGTTTGTTAATTCCTCGCATGTTTAGCTTGTTTCTGTTATTAGGGTTTCATGGATTTGTTGTTTTGATCGTGCTTGTTTTATGCGCCTGGACTTATCAATGATCTGGAATAATTCTTATTTGGGAAGTTGAAGACTCCTGACCTTATTTTGCTAAAGAAATGCACGATCATTACCTTTTTATTTTTATTTGGGGATAATTTAATCCATTGACTTGAATACTCTCACTTCTTTGTGTTATTTCGGCAGTGATCGTGTAAAATTTAATTCAGTTTTCATTTTCACTCATATGAACTAATTTTGATTTGTATCACTAGAAACCAACTGACCATAGAGTAGCTACGCCGAAATTCTTTTTACTCAAATGATATGGCGCATCTTTGACTTTATTATTTTTGATTTGCGGATACTCAGGGCACAAGCCATGCTAGGATCTATAGTCTATTTTCTATTTCTCATGGTAAAAAAAGAGAAAATGTAAGTAAATGGAAGTATGGTTTGTACGACACCATGTTATCATGGTCAGCAGCCCATTGAAAAACGATATCCCAACTAGCTTTTTGTTGTCCCTGTAATCCATGGGGCGTGAATCCTTACCGAATTGGAAACAACAATATTTTCAATGAGGATTGCTGCAACCTCAGGTCTCCTTCGAGTCTGCTATGGATTTCAGAGATGAAATTAGAGAAGGAGACATAGTTTATATAAACATAGGTTGAAATTTGAAGGAGATAGAAAGGGAGAAACCTGAAGGAGAGCAATCAATTCTTATTACCCCCCTCGCAACCTTGCTGTAGTTTAGCTTTTCTAAGTTACATTTATAAGGCACCCTATTATTGTATTTTTGTTTTGGGTTTACATCACTCATTTTCCGGTATAATTTGGCTTTGGAAAATATGATGTTCTGTGTTGTATGAAAGTAATTAAAGAAATTTCATAGTGATTGTACTTTTTTAAGGCTTCAAAAGGAACTCATGGAAGACAAGATGGATATGACTGGTACTCTGCATATGTAGTTTGTATGCGATGGAGCTATTTTTTGATGATCCGAAAAGTTCCATAGCAGTGCAACCCCAATTTGCTAGTGGTTGTTCTCTGGAATGATACTTGTTGATACTGCTGTAGCCACGACAAGACTTTGTCACCTTTAGAGAAGTCAATATGCTATATTTTTCTACTGCAAATAATTTTGTTGTGTGGTGCGTTGAGTAAATTAGAGAGTACTTTTTGTAGTGTTGTATCTCTGAATCGCAAGTCTGAGTCAACCGCTTCGGTAACACTGATGCTTACATAGTATGGCAGGAGTGATGATGGATTATGGACGTAAACTGCTTCAAATGAAGATATATCTTTGATTGAATGATGAGCTGTGTTGTAATGACATTCAATGTACGAGAGATATAACTACCAATATCCGTGGTTGATCATGAGTGAAAAAGGTGTAGTTATTGCTCTAACGTGCGATGAACTCTCTTAGTTTGTCCATTGGTTTCAGGATGATAGGAATATAAAATGAGATGGGGAGAATTTGTGCTTCCTGAATTTTTAATAGCTCCTTCCAAAATGCATTAAAAAGTTGTAGCCCATGTTCAATATGATTTCTTTGGGTAAACCATACTATCATTGTTTTTGCCAACTGTCCACCAAAATATTTGGGGTACATTGTGTGCTAAATAGCGCGGTGATAGCGAGCTAACATGAGCAACTCGAAAGACGATCCACCACCGAGATGTATTGTGAGTTATAAAATCTATTGAAAGATTCATCAAGATGTTTGTAATTAGTAATAGATGTAGCTGCAACATCCCTCTCTTGTGTACCTTATGGTATGGCATCCCAATACTAATTATTACATCATCTTTAATGATTCATATAAGGCTTTTAAAATAAGATGCACAACAAAATAAAATATTTTATTTATACCTTTTGTCGTCCAACCGCCTCTAATTTTAAACCTATTTCCCTATAATATCACGTCATTTTTACAAGGTGGTCAAGACCAACCTTGCAATGATCTACATTCTCTTGAGCACCATAAGTGGGTCTTGTGATACCCCTATTAACCCTGCACGATTACACTTAAAATAATAAATACCATAAAGAAAGTATGCATTTAATGCGCTAGTAAAAGCGCCATGCATTCTATTTATTATTAATTTAATAGAGCAAAAGATCCACATCTATAGGATTTGTTTACACGAACACATTTTCAATTCATGTTACGAGTCACTATCCGCCTAGCTTCACTAATGTGGCTTCCGCTCGAACTTTGCAAAACAATTTACCTATAGGGCGAAATACATCAAACAATATGTCTCAGTATTATGGCTCGCCGATGGAGATCGAGCGTACGACCGCGAGAGAGTGAAGCCATGGAGAAAATCCTTTTGGCCCTCCTTATGATGGAGTAGTCGACACGAGTCTATTTCCGTAGGAGGTGGTGAACCGCTACTCGTTCGGGCGATCCGAGTCCACGGTTGTGCCCGAACGGTCGTTCCAAGTTGTTTTGATCTATTAGTTTATGTATTTTAAGTTGCATTTGACACCCGATCGGATTTAACAATATGAGCCGTCCGATTCCGGTGCCCTAATTTATTTATAAGTATAAATAGATGGAGGCACTGATTTGTGGGTATTGAAGGTTGGTTGCAGTTTCTGCAACCGCCAGTCACTGGTTCCTGGTGCGATGCCAAAAACTAAAAGTCGTTATCCCTTCTCCAATCTTCTTTTTGTTGCTCCTAGGACTTAATGTTCTCCAAATAACATTCTCACAGACGTGTGCGCACCATCTTCTTGGAAGCAACTTCAATCTCTCTTCTTTAAAAATGCCACCATAGTGAGAGGAGGAAGGTGGAAAATGAATAGATTAATGACTTTCGGCCCTTAAGCAAGAAATGTGTCATAGTCTTCCTTTTATTCGACCGGGTCAACTAAAGTATTTTTAGAGCCTTCAAGTATCAACAACTCTGATTGATTATATTTACAAAATTAAAAATTGTAAATTGATACCTACGAGGACGTTGATAGGTCTTTGGGATCCAGTAAGGCCTAAAATAAGGAAAACATTGTTGATCAATATGTGAATGGACTACAAAGATGTATCCATGTAATGTTGGGAAGGTAAATCATGCATATTGTATGACATAGAAAATAAAAAAAAATCAATTTCAATGATCAACAAATCAAAGATCTGTGATGGTTAGATCTGATATGAATTCGATAGGATGTATCCGGATTTCTAAAGGAACATCTAATACTGGATTCCAAAACAATGTTCCGCACACAGGGAACGCATACAAGCCTCTGAACAAGCTAAATATTCACCTTCCCATCTAGGGATTGAATCTAGACGATAAGGGTAAATGTATCGTTAAAGCAAGGGAATAAAATGATCTGTGATGTAACTCAGAAATAGGGATTTGATATTAAATAATAAATTTATGATGATTTTAAATTAAGCGATGAAGCTCGACTCGTTCTGATAATAAAATGAGAGAATTAACCTCAATCCTTGTAATATTACACGCAAGCGAACTAACATTCAAATGAGTAATACACATGATATAATATTCCACAGACATAATGTTCGGAATTTAATTTGATGGTACAAAACCATTTATAACGGATGATAATACAACGTGTATAAGTTGGTAAGCTATTTAGAAGATGAAGTCAGAGGGAAGCTGCTTAGAAGAAGCCAGAACAAAGCTATGAAGATCTATGAAGAATTGACTAAGTTCATCCACGATCTTCGACTGGGCATTCGCTGATCGAGGACTTGATCACCGACTGAAAGATCTGAACGCCAACAACTGACTCTCATTATACAGGCGGTCCAAGAGCCTTCTTTACAATTTACAGAACAAGGATCTGCGATCGCTGTTCACGATCATGCCCTCCCTTTATTGACTCTTACAAAAGAAAGTTTATTCTTTTGAAGAACAATAATCTGTGATCGCTGATCACCGACTGAGCCATCTCTTCATGAACGCTTGCCGAAGGAAAAATCCCAGAGCCACACATCGAATTTTATTCGATGTTTAAGGAAGAAAAAGGAAGTCTTCGCTTATCAGAGCACATCAAATTGTATTTGACGGTTAAAGAAGAAGTCAAATTGAAGCCGCTTATCCGAGCATCATATTGTATTCGACGTATGAAGAACATGTCGGTATTTAAGAGCCGTTGCACAGCAGAAAAAGGAAGTCGCCGAAGAAGGAACATGGAGAAGAAGGAAAATCAGAAGAAGGAAGATCATATTCCAAAGTGGTCAAAGTGTTTGGGGAGTCCCAGATGCCCTAACTTGGCTACATTGTTCATAGCTCAGGAGTGTTCGCCGACCATGCAAACTGACACTGTGGTGGGGTGGTCTCTACGGCACTTGGCTAAGGCATTATGCGAATATTTTGGGCTCACATGCTATTAACTTATTCACGGAGGACTATGGTCACATGGCAACCTTGTTAACAGATTTGCTGAAAAATAATTCTGTCCTGTGGTCATTCAAAGCAAAGAATGTGCTCATAGTACTTAAGACCACCATTGCTTCTGTACTTGTTTGTAGTACCAAATTTTTCCAAGCATTTCTTTCTGGAGTTTAGCACCTTAAGGAAAGGTGCTGGATTGCCTGGATAGTCTCTCCAATAGGAGGTTCACAACTCTCAAACAGAAGGGACACCTTGTGGCCTTCTTTAAGAGCCCGACATGCTAAACTTCTCGCTTATGAACTAAAACTCACTGGATTTATTAAGAAGTTCAACATTTGTAAACCATACTTGTACCGATAGAAGATTCATTATCAAACATTTCATTTTAGTTTGAAGCATGACCTCCTCCTGGCGCACTGAATTACTCAATTTATGTGGGATTTGATTTTGTAGTGGAGTATTGCTTAGAAAATCTTAGTGGGGAAGTTGATGTTCTATCATGGTGGGATGCGGAGGAAGGACTTCTAACTATATCCCATTTTCATCTAACACCCAATTTTATGAAATTTGAGAAGAGGGCCAACGGCAGAGGTTCTTATAGGAATCAAAGATTGCATATTCGCATGATTGGTGAACTACCGGTGGGACTTCCGTTTGGGTTGATTTGGTTCCAAAATTGGATATATCTTCTATCAATGTCTCTCTTGGTGCTGACAATTGCCACTTCAATACATAATATGACTCATGAAAGCACTCATGTCACTATAATATGTGTATGAGGTTTTCTTTTGTAAGGGTTTGAAAGATACATTCACAAAGACAATACAAAATTGCGCAATCTGTCAACGAAATAAATTAGAGCATTTACATCCGGTGGGCCTGTTGTAGCCCCTTGATTTTCCCACTCAGATCTACGCCGATATCTCCATGGACTTTGTGGAAGGATTACCCCATTTACATGGGAAATTAATTTTTTTGGGGATCTGCTTTTTGAAGAATACCCACTTCATATCCACTATCACATACATACAAGGCGGTCAACTTTGCTCACCTCTTCGTCAAGCAGATATTTTGTCTGTATGGGCTTCCAGAGACGATTTTCTTGGATTGTGATGCCATATTGTTATGCATCTTTAGTTAACTACTTAAGTGTCATGTATCTTTTGTCGCAGAGGCTCTTGTTTATGTGTCTTTTAATTAGTATGTTTCTTTAATCCTGTTTATATTTCTACGTCATGTATGTTTGCAATATGTCCGATTGTGCGAACTTAAATGCAAATGTTGCTCGAGTTGTGTTTATATGTCTATTAAGGTAGAGTGAAGGCAAGCAAGAATTGGCGCCCCTCTTCTTCCTTTAGTTTTCTTAATTAAATTTTGTCGCTACCCTTGGGCTTTTGCCTTGGATGCTGCGAAAAAAGGGTTTGGTTATCCCTTCTACTCCAATTTGTTCTGAACCTCCTACCACTCATGCAGCTAGAGAGAATTGAGGCTCCTTGTTAGGGTTAAGATCTTGAATCATTCTCAACTTGTAACAACTTGGTATTAGATTCACCAATCATGAGTTCCTTCTTCTACGAGCAATCTCTATGCCAAGCTTTAGCTCCATCGCTTCATGTTGCTTCTGCTCCACATTTGCATGGTTACATTGATCAAAAACAAATACTGTAACTACCATTTTCTCCACAGTCGAAGCCTTCATCCACCTCATATTGCAACAACCTTCATCTTCATGAACACAGTCGACGTATTTGTCTTCACATTTGATCGACACATCCATCACACATGAACTCAACACATCCAGATTGATGACCGATCGACGTCTTCCACACTTGATTCTGTTGGATCGTGCAACATCCTTAGAGGGGGGATGAATAAGGGTTTTGAAAACTTTTTAAATGTTTAGCCAAAAAACAAATGAATTTCGGATTTCTGTTGCCACCGCCAACGATAGTAATCAAAACTTAGCTTTAACAATAGAACTCAGATAAAGGAGAGTAGATACTTGATTAAAGAAAACAATGCTTTTATTTTAATGAAAGTACATATTACAAAACTTTTGATCCCAATCATGCTTGGTCGAGCCGATACTAAAAATCTTTTTTCCTTTTTTATACCGACCCTTATCCCAAAGACCGATTGGTTCTAGCCTATCCATCCTAGATACGGCCTCGAACCGCCCCCTAGATCCACCCTTGATCTAGTCGCCACAACACGCGGCGAATTTACATAATCCTCCCAGGAAACTGACGTCTGCACCAGACGATTTTGCCCCCGAAGTCTCGCAAGACCTAGTCGCCCCTCCTTGCGACGAATATACAACTCGGCAAGAATTATAAAAAGAAAATACAACACTTAATGAAGAACTCCCTCAATGAGTTGGACCGGTTGATTAATATGCATGATTGATCCGTTGACCTAGTCCGTAGTCTTCAAGTGCGTTGAGCGGTGTTCTTGACGCCAATGGGAGACTCTTACAAAATAGGAGGAGTTCTGGTTCTGGTCGTGGTTTGTAGTTGGTGTCCCGTTGGTTCGTACTGCATCTGGAGAAAGACTGCTCTTTTTATAGGTACGGGAACTACCGCTAGCAGTAGCAGTATCGCCCGGTGATAGCTATATTAGACAACGCCCGTCTTCATTGAAAATCTTTATTTTTGGTAACTTTCCATATCCATATTAGGAAATCTTTTCAGTCCATTTTAGGAAACTTCCGAACTTTGGAAACACTTTTTTGGTGTTTAGTTTTCCCAAAAATGAACCATCCTCAATGATATCGTCCGACGCTAGCAGTACCGCCCAACGATAGAACTTTTCTTTTCAAGCTGTTTTCTTCTTCAACTGATATCCTTCCTTTTTTGTCCAGACAACTAGTGCTATCGCCAGCGGTAGCGATACCGCCAGCGGTAGCGATACCTCCAGCGGTAGCATTACCGCCAACGGTAGCGATACCGCCTACGGTAGCAATAGAACTTTGGTTTCTTTGTTTGTTTGATTTGTTCTTTTATGGGGGTACTGAACCCGTAGTTCCTGCATATTATAAGCACAAAACGCGATCAAATGCAAACTAAAATTTATTATTTTCAAAACAAGAGATGTGGAACGCATGTTCTAACAAACTCCCCATTTTGATAATAACAAATCCACTTATGAAGAAATAATGCATAAGAAAAAGTGTTTGTTTTTATATGTGGTTGATGAGCGCTATAAGCATACTCCTCCTAGATGGATACTCCCCCCTTTTGATAATAACAAATCCACTTATGAAGAAATAATATATAAAAAAAGAGTTTGTGTTTATATGTGGTTAATAAGCGTTATAAGCATACCCCCCCTAGATGGATACTCCTCATACAGATGCTTTCTAGTTGCTTCTTAGTTTGTCCTCCTCCTAAATGTCCCAGTTCTTCAAATTTATTCTCCCTCTTTTGGTATTATCAATAGAGGGCGGGGTTGAGTATTTTGGAAATAAAAATTTTATAGGTAAAGAGGATTACAAGGATACCACATGTTGTAAAGTAGAAATTACTACTTCAGTAATTATAGTGACATGATCGAGCTTACAGTAGTTTGACAACGTTAATAACTTTGTGAAACAGATTTGTAAAAGCAACATCATTGAGACAATTTTAAATCAAGAATTTTGACGTAGAGTGAAAATTTAGATAGATGATGTTTTGGAAGTGATGCATGCATATATCTATAGTTGAAGTTGATACCCCAATAATTTTGATAACTATGAACCAAGAGATGCTATTGTAAACAACATTTCAAAACATGATGTACGCTATCTAAGCTAGTTAGGAATAACAATGTTTGGAAATTTGCAAGTCAAACATGCTAGAAACATTATAGAGATCATGGATTGATATTTGTTGCCTTTTCTGACAATTATAGGGAATCGATATAAGTATGCATTAGAGTCCAATTCTCATGAGTAAAAGTGTTATGCAGGATAATGACGTTTACAAAAGAGTGTTCTGATAATCCATACACATGAATAAATTGAAAAAACATGATAAGTATAATGAAATATACTTAATATTAAAATATATAAATAGTTTTACTTCCACACAAATTTAATGCACATAACGCGAAAGTACAACTCGCAAGGTGCTTTGCACACATAATGCTTATTAGGACTTATCAGAGAGCAAAGTAGTGTTTGGGGGATCATATTTATTTTTTTATTTTTATTTTATTTTGTTTGTGATCCGATGTACATAAAGTGATTTTTTGTGTATGTTTGTTATAAGACACTATACAATTCTTATTCCAAAATGCTCAACCTCACAATGCTCATTAAAACTTATTGAGAGGATGAGTATTGTTTGATAGAGATTTCCTTGTCAATTTTATTTAGAATTTTGTTGTTGACTAAGGACTCTGAATTCACTTATTGCGCAAACAATAACATTTATTATTTTTGAAAACCACTTACGAACATAAATAGTGCATGAACAATAAATTTGCATGAAACAATTCAAGGGTGTGTAGATAATCTATTTATATATTTTAATATATTAAGATATTCACACTACACATTTATGCAAGTTTAAAATTTATGGCATGTGTAGGAAAGATCAGAGATGTGCATGTGAGATAATCATTATCAAACATAAAGTATTACTCATACTTAGAGACATGCTAACATGTTCCTACAGAAGTGCACCTGTGCACTATAATAGCTTTCATGACATGTGAAAAGATATTTTTCAAGCCATGATAAAACAATACAATGTTGGAAGGTTTTGACAAAAAAATAAACATTGTAATCTATCTAGAAAAGATAAGAGTAATCAACCTTGAAAGTGTTGCAATTGCAACACATCAGTTTTTTTGTTTTTTAAAAAATCACAACAACAATGAAATACATGTTTTTGTTTAATTTTTGTATGTTTTCCAAATTTTATAGTTGATTTTTGAAATATAATTAGGACTCAAAAATAATTTGAAGAGATTTTATGAGACTTTTCTGTAAAGAAAGATAATAAACAAACATCAGGAATATTAAAAGAAGGAAATAACTTTAAAAAAATAGATTTTAGACTATCGCCAGCGGTATCGCTATCGCCCGGCTGTTGTAACAGAGATTTGGTTTTTCAGATAAAAAACGTATTGTTCAATTTTTTTGCATTTGATTTTTCATGATTAGGATATTTCAGTATGAGGCTCATTTAATGGTGCAAAGAAATCAAGAAAAATCGACAAAAGTTGCGGATTTTAATTTTCGATGTCCAATGAAATTTCTGATTGTGATTTGATAGGTTTTAAGTTGCCCAGGTAGTGTGAACATTGGTTAAAAACAACCCCGACTGGACATTTGATTTTTGGACATTTTCGAAGATTTAAGATAATTGTTTTACTACCGCTAGCGGTACCACTACCGCCAGGCGGTAGTGGACAAACCCATATAAAGACGCCTGGTCCACGATTTTTGTCCCCATTCTAGGGTTTTCTGTTGCCTGCGTCTCAACCACGATTGGAGCTCTTCCGCCCGCGACCAAGGTGACCCAGTAAGCCCTAGATCCCACATTTTCGCCGGCGGTTGCTTGATTTTTTCCGTTCTACCGCTCGTCGGATGCACAATTTCATGGTATTTTTGCTTTTTCCCGGAACTTAGGCCAATTTTGCCCCTTTTTTGAGATCTACTAGCGGTAGAGTTATGTTTCTGATTTTTTTGACATATCGTCGACATTTACCCTGATCTACTGCCGGCCATGGTTGTTTTTCCTATTTGAGGATTTTCTAGAATTCTTGATTTAGGGTTTTAAATTTTTTTTTGGATTTCTTGGTTTAGTGTCCTCAATATTATGGATAGTTATTTTGTGAAGAATGTTATCATGCTAGGTTTGAAATTTTTAGGGCTTGTATGTGTGGAAGAAGATGAACACTAGGCCGACACTATCGCCCAGCAGCAGCTGCTATCGCCGACGATAGTGCCAGTAAATCATAATGTTGATTTGATTTTTGTTGTTTCGTTTTGCAGGACATGGCTTCCAATTCCCGAGATCCTCGCGTGCCAGGCCGAGATGACTATGGCCTTCACCCTGTTGTGGAGGGTGCTTTAGTAGGAGTAAGCATGGCCCTGAGTGTGGATATGTCACAACACACAAACATTTATGCTCTGTTATCGGAAGTTGGTCTTATGTCAGTAATGATTGAGGAGCCCTTTTCCTTAACGTTTGTTCGAGAGTTTTACAATAATTTGGAAGACCCCTCCCGTTCACAGCTGGATGGGGGTGTACTATCAAGCCTAGGTGGTCAGGTGGTTGATATCCTCCCTGTAGATCTTCGAAGAGAGTTTGGGCTTGTTCAGATTTTGATGAGGCTAAATGTGGTGGAGAGATTTCGTAAACTTCGAGATTGGTCGATAATGAATGTTGTTCTTCATGATGTTTCAAATGAGAGAGATTTGATTACTACCACTTCCACCCTTACACCGGATGCCTACATTATTCAAAAAATCTTCCGTCATACCATCATGTTAAAGGCAAGGGATACAAAGACCATCAACGCTCAACTCTCGATGATGACCTTCCACGTCTTGGAGAGGGTCCCTTTTGATGTGGCAGATCTCCTGTTATCCCTTATGAGGCATGCTTATCGGTTGAACGACCCAAAGAGATTGATGTTGAACTCACTCCCGCTTGGTGGGATCATTCCCCGAGTGATCTATGAAAAGTATCCATCGTTTAGCATGGTCCGTTACAAAATTGACTGCTATCCTGTCTTGCTAGATACTTCTACTATTAGGGTCCCGTCACAGAAGAAGACAACAACGACACACTCAGTTCGTGAAGCCCCACGAGATTTTGGTCTGGCTATTGAGCGGGTGGAGCGGAAGGTGTCCAAAATGACCAAGTTGGTCAAATAGATGCTGAAGGCCCTTAAGTTCACTCCAACTAGTGCCGAGAGAGAGGAGTGGACAACTACCGACGAGGAGTCACCACGCCGCTCATATCTCCAATCTAAGAGGAGGGATCCTGAAGAGAGGAGCATCGACGAGGCATGTACCAATGAGGACTAAGAGGGTTTTGGGTTTTCATGTTATGTAATAAACAAGTTTTGGACAAGAAGACATCTCTGTGGCTATCACCCAGCGGTAGCTGCTATTGCTGGCGGTAGTCACAAAAACTGTGCTCTGCTGTTTTTGTTATTTTGTTTCAAACTTATCATGCTATGCTTAAGTTTTTAACTATATTTTACATTATGTTAATTTTAGATTTGAAGTAGGACTTTGTGGTAGTGCTTATTGAGATATTTCCTACTCCACATGTGTCACTCTTGTTAGTGTAGAAGAGATTTGGGTATCCATTGAGGACCAAGTGTGGCGATCCCCTTGGGTACCCATATATGATGTGAATGCCTGTGAGATGGTGGCCAGAGTGAACCGTTTGTGATGGTTCCATTGGTTACCCAGATCGTTCTAATTTTTGCATTCGTGGTTTATGTAACATGTCTTCTTGTGCACTTTGCCGGATTGTTGCTCTTGTGCATCAAATTTCCATGTAATTACTTTTATCATGAGGCTGTGAATGATTTTTGTAGAGTTGATATTTAGGAAATTTGTGAGTATTCACTCTTATGTTGAGTGAAGATTGATTATGGGGATGATGGTGATTTGAAAATTCATTTACTTTTACTTGATATTTTTTACTCCCATAGACTGGCTTAGTTATTTCATGAACGTGTGTATTTAACTTGCTTTTGGATTTGTCATGATAGTGTGAACTTATGTTATGTTTATAATATCTTTTAGCAAGTTGATTTTTGTTTTTAATTTTTTGTTTTTATATTTGAAATTTTGTCTAGCTTTTGTATAGACAATTGTTTTATTTTTAAAAGTGGTGACTATAAAATCAATGTGAGTTTTATAATTATTCCTTAGTTCAAATGTTTCATCAATCTCTTTAATTTCAATTTTATAATTTTTAGGGTTTAGGGTTTAGGGTTACCCAGATCGTTCTAATTTTTACATTCGTGGTTTATGTAACATGTCTCCTTGTGCACTTTGCCGGATTGTTGCTCTTGTGCATCAAATTTCCATCTAATTACTTTTATCATGAGGCTGAGAATGATTTTTGTAGAGTTGATATTTAGGAAATTTGTGAGTATTCACTCTTATGTTGAGTGAAGATTGATTATGGGGATGATGGTGATTTGAAAATTCATTTACTTTTACTTGATATTTTGTACTCCCATAGGTTGGCTTAGTTATTTCATGAACGTGTGTATTTAACTTGCTTTTGGATTTGTCATGATAGTGTGAACTTATGTTATGTTTATAATATCTTTTAGCAAGTTGATTTTTGTTTTTAATTTTTTGTTTTTATATTTGAAATTTTGTCTAGCTTTTGTATAGACAATTGTTTTATTTTTAAAAGTGGTGACTATAAAATCAATGTGAGTTTTATAATTATTCCTTAGTTCAAATGTTTCATCAATCTCTTTAATTTCAATTTTATAATTTTTGCACATAGCACAATCATTTTTCAAAGATGTATTTTTTAATTTTTTATTATGTTCTTTTGTAGTACTGGGCTTCTTTTCAATTACTTTGAGTTTTTCTTTGAAAATATTACAATCAAAACAGGGTGTAGAAATTCCAGCTAAAGGGCATGACAAAGAACCGGTTGCATCACATCTTGATTATATATTATCATTTGTTTTAAACTTTTATTTTCTAAACATAGTTTGGAATTATCCCTTTTCAACTTCTTAATTTTATGTTTAACAAGTTGTAGCATATGTAATGTTGAAATATAGTTTGGTATAAAAAGATGAAAAATTGATTTTCTTACATTGCTATTGGATGAAGCAAGATTCGAGCAAAATATTCCTTTAACAACTTCTTGGCATTCCTCTTCCATAGTCGAGTTTCCATCTTCTCTTTTACATGATGAGTTCTCTTCTTTCTTTTTATTCGATGAGCACTCCATGGATCCGTCAATGGTGGAGATTTCTTCATCTTGTGCTTCACCCGTACCTAAATGTGGAAGACTATAAATTTCATCAAGAAATTTCCAAATTTTATAAGCAGTAGAAAAACAATAAACTAATTTAAAAATATCTTGAGAGATTGGACAAAATATACAATTCATTGTTTTTGGCATTTAAGTAGCACTTCTCCTTAGTTCCTTGGAGGGTTCTCTAATCGTAATTTCCCAGACTTTAGTGTCTAATGACTTTAAAATATTTTCAATTAACTATTTCTATTTATTAAAGTTTTTCCCTCAAATAGTGCCAGTGTTAATACTTTCATTCACTATATCCCCTTCAATATAAGCGAGATCACGAAGTACCATTATTCCCGGTTGTTAAACTGATTTGGAATAACCTAGCTCTGTTACCACTTGTTGGATCGTGCATCAACCTTAGAGCGGGGGGGGGGGTGAATTAGGGTTTTGAAAACTTTTTAAATGTTTAGCCAAGAAACAAGTGAATTTTAGGTTTTTTTGCTACCTCCAGCGATGGTGATACCGACTGACGATAGTAACCGAAACTTAACTTTAACAATAGAACTCAGATAAATGAGAGTAGACACTTTATTAAAGAAAAAATAATTTTATTTTAATGAAAATATATATTACAAAACTTTTGATCCCAATCACGCTTGGGGTCGAGGCGATACTAAAAATCCAATTTCCTTCTCTACCGACTCTTATCCCCAAGGACCGGTTGATTCTAGCCTATCTATCCCAGAAACGGCCTCAAACTGCCCATAGATCTACCCTTGATCTAGTCGTTATAACACGCGACGAATTCACAAAATCCTCTCAGGAAACCGACGTCTGCACCAGACAATTTTGCCCCCTAAGTCTCACAAGATCTAGTCACCCCTCCCTGCGGCGAATCTACAACTTAACACGAATTATAAAAGGTAAACACAACACTTAATGAAAAACTCCCTCAATGAGTTGGACCGGTTGGTGAATATGCGTGATCGATCCGTTGACTGAGTTCGTTGCCTTCAAGTGCGTTGAGCGTTGTTCTTGATGCCAAGGGGAGACTCTCACGAAATAGGAAGAGTTCTGGTTCTGGTCGCAGTCTCCAGTTGGTGTCCCGTTGTTGTGTACTGCATCTGGAGGTAGACGGCTCTTTTTATAGGCATGTGAACTACCACCAACGGTAGTAGTACTGCCCGATGGTAGCTATATTAGGCAGCCTCCGTCTTGATTGGAAATCTTTATTTTTGGCAACTTTCTATAGCCATATTAGGAAACTTTTCCAGTACATTTTAGGAAACTTTCGAACTTTGGAAACAAACATTTTTGGTGTCTAGTTTTTCCAAAAATGGACAATCCTCAAACATATCGCCCGACGGTAGAGTACAATAAAACTTCCCTTTTCAAGCAGTTTTCTTCTTCAGCTGATATCCTTCCTTTTCTGTCCAAACTGCTAGTGTTATCGCCAACGGTAGCGATACCACCTATGGTAGCAACAAAACTTTAGTTTCTTCTGTTTGATTTGTTTTTTATGGGGTACTGAACCTGTAGTTCCTGCATACTATAAACACAAAACGTGATTAAATACAAATTGAGATTTGTTATTTTCAAATCAAGAGATGCGAAACGCATATTCCAACAAATTCCAATTTCTCTTCGTTCTCTTCCACAAAGCCCTTACTTGATTCCTCTCCCATACTCAGTCTGTTTAGGCCTTCTCATCCCAACAAATTCCAATATCGACATTATTGCATGCTTGTAGCAGTTTGTGCAAACTCCGTCGATCCACTCACTCCTAACATTTGAATTTTTTGGGCTGACTTCAAACTTGAAGCACCCATCTTGCAACCCACAGATTAGAGCTACTTGGTACATCGTTGGATCAACATCATGGATCCCAAGTATCTCTTCCTGGAATCGATCGATGCAGTATTCGATGTCTCGAACGTCCCCTGTTTGATTTGAAAGATGGTACGCAGGCCACTTTTTCGCTTCCTAAAGGTTGAAACCTAAGGAGTTCTCTTCTAAACTCCTTGATGGAATTGATGGATAAGGATGGTAGCTTGTAGAACCAGTCCCAGCCTTTCCCTTCCAGAGTCATGGGCAACAACTTGCACCGGATGTCATAGCTTCCAAACACAGCCAAAAACTCTGCGGGCAATGGGATCCCACTGTTTTCTTTCCACGCTGCTTCTTTACCAATTTGAGTTGGTAGATGTCTGTGCAACAATTTAGCATCAGCGCAACTAAATGTTTCTGAAGGCTCTCGTGGCAGCCAGTGCCGACATATCTTGATCCCGTATTGGATCGTCTCTCAGCTGGTGTAGTGGCGGAGGCCATGGGGCTAGCCGGTGAATGACCCCGGGACACGAGTAGCGTCCAAAAGGTTACCTCTTCAACCGGTCTCCGCTCCCACCCGGTGAATCGAGGAAGTGGGAGAACTGGGGGCTTCCTTGCTATATAACATCCTTTCTTACCATCGTCATTCTTGGCATCGGCCTCAATGCCAAGCTTGACCTCACCTTAGAGACATGGGCCCATCAAAAGGCCCTCGAGCGCATGCAGTAGCAGCAACAGCAGATCGCTGCTGCTGCCGATTCCTACTGATCGGATGACCTTTTGCGCGCCGCCGGTCTAAGGTTAACCAGGACTTGAAAGGTGAAATTGGGGTTTCATGCAAGTTTGTTAATTCCTCGCATGTTTAGCTTGTTTATGTTATTAAGGTTTCATGGATTTATTGTTTTGATCGTGCTTGCTTTATGATCCTGCACTTATCAATGATCTGGAATAATTCTTATTTGGGAAGTTGAAGACTACTGACCTTATTTTGCTAAAGAAATGCACGATCATTATCTTTTTATTTTTATTTGGGGATAATTTAATCCATTGATTTGAATACTCTCACGTCTTTGTGTTCTTTAGTCGGTGATCGTGTAATTTAATTTAGTTTTCATTTTCACCCTTGTGAACTAATTTTGATTTGTATCAATAGAAAGCAATTGACCGTAGAGTTGTTACGCAAAAATCCATTTTACTCAAATGATATGGCGCATCGTTGACTTCATTATTTTTTCTTTGCCGAGACTCAGGGCACAAGTCATGCTAGGATCTATATTCTATTTTCTATTCCTCATGGTAAAAAAGAGAAAAAGTAAGAAAATGGAAGTAAAGTATGGTTTGTAAGCCACAATGTAATCATGGTCGGCAGCCCGTTGAAAAAAGATATCCAAACTAGCTATTGTGGTTTTGTAATCCACTGGGAGTGAATCCCTACCGAATGGGGAACAACAATATTTTCGATGAGGATTGCTGCAACCTCATGTCTCCTTCGAGTCCAATTTGGATTTCAGAGATGAAATTAGAGAAAGAGACAGAGTTTATATAAACAGAGGTGGAAATTTGAAGGAGATAGAAAGAGAGAAACCCGAAGGAGAACAATCAATTCTTGCTGCAACCTCATGTATCCTTCGAGTCCAATTTGGATTTTATTACCGTCGCGGGAAGGAGAGCGGTCTGGTATCGCCCGACGAAGTTGATGTCGCCCGACGGCGCGAGAGAGGAGGGGAGGCAGGAGCGAGATAGAGGGAGAGAGTTAAGGTTGAGAGAATTAAGAGGGAGCAGCCCCCTTCCTTAGTTAAGCGATCCAAAGATACTCAAGAGTCCAAACACACCCCCTTATATAGTGAGGGCCCAATACAACAAAATAAAATTAAACTAAAATTAAAATAAGCTGAAGTTATCATCCGGTCCTCTGCGGGTCCGTCTCCTTCGTACTGCGCGAGTCGGCCTCCGGTTCTTGTGCGCCGCGAGCCCCCTCCTTGGGGCCGTGAGCCGACTGCCTTCGCGTGGAAACTCGCCATGCCGGCTCCTCCGGCTGCAGCTCGTTAACAATACTGCCATCTGGGAAATTGGGGCCTTGTACTCAAGGCAGTAGTCTGGAAACTGTCGACGGAAATCGTCTCGAAGGAGCCAAGTGATTTCGTTCGTTGGGCGGTGCCGCCAGGCGACACAGATCTCTTCCGGGCTGGCGTCCCCGGATAAGTGATGTCTACGGTCGAGAATGGCATGGGGGTACAAGGGCTCGGACCCGGAGTACTCGAGGTCGGCCAGAATATGGTCCACTACGGGGTGGTCGCCTACCACCCGTCGGAGCTGGGAGACGTGAGAAACCGGGTGAATGCGACTTTCACTGGGTAGGTGGAGCCGGTATGCTACTGCTCCGATGCGACTGATGACCTCGAATGGACCATAATAGTGTGGTGCCAACTTCGGGCAAGGCCGCCGCGCGACAGAGAGCTGGCGGTAAGGCTACAATTTGAGGAATACCTTCTCACCCACTCAGAAGGTGAGATCCCGGCGCTTACGGTTGACGAAGGAGACCATCTTTGCTTCGGCTCGCCGAAGATGATGTTTCAAGTTGTTGAGGATGATGTCCCGATCCTGCAGGTGATCGGCCAGGCTGGCTACGGGGCATTCCCCGGGTAGGTGGCGGTTTAGGGATGGCGGGGGGCGACCATACACCATCTCGAATGGGGAGGTGTGCTGCACGATGATACGCTGTGTTGTACGAGTATTCCGCCCAACATAGCCATTTGGCTCACGTGCCTGGTCGCTCTCTAATGAAGCAACGAATATATGTCTCTAGGCACCGATTGAGTACTTCTGATTGCCCGTCAGACTGCGGGTGATAGACCATGCTCATACGGAGACGGGTACCCTGCAGGCAAAAAATGGATGTCCAAAAATTTCTGAAGAACAAGGGGTCCCGGTCACTGACTATGGAGCGGGGAAACCCATGCAGTCGTACAATCTCGTCGATGAAAGCGCCGACCACCGTGGCTGCTGTGTATGGATGGTGCAGGGAGATAAAGTGCGCGTACTTGGACAGGCGGTCTACCACCACCAATATGCAGTCTAACCCGTTCGAGCGAGGTAGCCGGGTGATAAAATCCATAACAATGTTTTCCCAGATGCGTTCCGGAATCGGCAGGGGCTGTAGCAGGCCGCTGGGAAACATAGCCTCATACTCGGCCTTCTGGCTGGGAAGGCACGCGACCACATGGGCCTTCGCATGGTGGAACATCTGTGACCAGTACAGGGATGCCGCCAGTCGCCTGTAAGTGCAGAACGCTCCCGCGTGGCCGCCGACCGGGGTGGCATGAAACTCGTCTAGTAGCCGGGGTATACTCGGGGAGGAAGCAGAAAGGACAAGGCGGCCCCGGTGGAATAAACGGCCCCCCCACGAGCGAGTAGGGCGTATGAGTTTCTGGATTCACCAAGAGGGCCGTCCGGATGGCCGCAAGGTGGGGATCCTGCTCGACTTCCGACTGAAGGGTGGCCGCATCGTCCCAAACCGGCCGAGAAATGGCCGCGAGCTCCAGGGCGTGTGGTTGTCGGGATAAGGCGTCTGCTGCCCGGTTCGACTGGCCGAGGCGAAACTCAATGGTGAAATCATAACCCAATAACTTAGCCACCCAGACTTGCTGTGCCGGAGTTGCGATTTTTTGTTGCAGTAAGTAGCGGAGGCTGTGATGGTCGGTACAGACCACGTAGGGACGCCCCAAGAGATATGACCGCCAATGTTGGACCGCGAGCACAAGGGCCATGAGCTCGTTTTCATAGGCTGAACGTCCCCGGATTGAGGAGGAGAGCGCGTGACTGTAGTAGGCGATGGGCCGACCACCTTGCATGAGGACCGCCCCTACGCCGGTGCCGGAGGCGTCACATTCGACGACGAAAGTTTGCTGAATATCAGGCATGGCCAAAACCGGTCCTTGCACGAGGGCGGTTTGGAGCGCGGAGAAAGCCGCCATGGCGGCGGGTGACCATGAGAAAGGGCCTTCCTCCAAAAGCTTGAGCATCTGGGTGGTGGGCGAGCCAACACACCATAGTACTTGATGAACCACCGATAGTAGCCGGTGAGCCCGAGAAATCCACGGACTTCCCGTAGAGATGTAGGAATTGGCCACTGCAGGACCGCCTGGATCTTATCCGCGTTCATGGCCACGCCGACGACCGAAATAGTGTGGCCCAAGTAACTCACGGTCGTTGCCCCGAAAGAGCACTTCTTGCGGTTGGGGACTAGTTGGTGTTGCTGCAGCGTCAAGAATGTGTGCCACACGTGATCAAGGTGTGCCTGCCAAGAACCACTAAACATCAAGATGTCATCAAATAAAACGAGCACATGCTTACGGAGAACTGGGCGAAAGATCTCATTCATTGTTGATTGAAACGTCGCCGGCGCGTTGGTGATGCCGAACGGCATGACCAAGAATTCGAAGTGACCGTCATGCGTCCGAAACGCGGTCTTCGACACGTTATCCAGGCAAACCCGGATTTGATAGTAGACCGCCCGGAGATCCAACTTCGTGAAGTATGCGGCCCCGTGTAGCTCGTCCAACAGCTCCTGTATCACTGGAATGGGGTACCTATCCGGTACTGTGACCATATTGACCTCCCTGTAGTCGACACAAAAGCGCCAACTCCCGCTTTTCTTGCTCACCAACACACCGGATTGGAGAAGGGACTGGCACTGGGTCTAATGAGGCCGGCCAGCAACATCTCCCGCACGAGGCGTTCGATCTCGTCCTTCTGAGCGTGCCCGTAGCGGTAAGGGCGGACCGACACGGCCGCTGCCCCAGGTTGGAGCACAATCGGATGATCGGTTGGGCGCGCAGGCGAAAGCCCCTGTGGTGCGGCAAAGATGTCCCCAAAGTCATCCAGGATGGCTTGAAAGTCCCCAGCCAAGGGTGCGGGGGGGGGGGGGGGGGGGTTGACTCCGCGAAAACCGACAGAAGCAATGCTGAAAAGTCCACGTCCGCCACCCGAGTAAGAGCGCGCGCCGATATGGGAGACCAAAGTAGAGCCGCCTCGCCCTCTAAGCGGCATGTGCGACCCTGGTGTTGAAACAACATGGTCATGGCGGCCCAATTGACGCGGACATCCCCCAGAGTATGGAGCCATGCCACCCCTAAGATGAGTCGAGACTGCCCCATTCAAACACATAAAAATCCGCCGTAATAGTGCAGGAACCAACGAACAAGGTGACCCCGACACACTGTCCGAGAGTCGGTCGGCGGCGGCCATCCCCAAGGCAGACCGAGAAGGTCGGGGACGGAGAAATCGGCAGGGCGAGGTCATGTGCCCGGCGGGCCGAAATGAAGTTGTGGCTTGCTCCACTATCTACAATCACGATCACCTGTTGGCCGAGGATCACCCCGGTCATCTTCATTGTCCGAGGTCCGTTAAGTCCGCCCACAAAAAAGAACAGAAGGTCAAGCACATTGAGGGCCGCCCCCTCGGCCGGAGCGGGTGGGTCGTCATCCCGTATGACGAGTGCGTCGAAGTCGGCCATGCTGACTTTGGGCTCGTAATCGCTGAAAAGTGAATGGAACTCCTTGATGGTACACACATGTTGGGGAGAATACGGTTGGCGGCACCAGAAACACAACCCCTTGCGGCGGAGTTCGTTGTAATCATTATTGGAGATACGGTGCGGGTTGTCGGTGCGGCCCTGCCGGACGCCCCCCTGGAAGTGGGGGCCGATCCCGAGGCACATGCGGCCGGGGTGCATGGTGGCCTAAGGGTGTGGTAGACCGAAAGCCAAGGTCCGCCTTTACCGCACGAGCAAGCTCTAATGCCTCTGAGATGGTGCGGGGGTGATGAGTTCGAATGCGGGAGCGGATGATCGGAAGCAGTCCTTGAAGAAAGAACCCCAAATAGTGGTCGGGTGGGAGACCCGACACCTATGTTACCAAGGCAACGAACTCGTCGATGTAAGTGTCCAAGTCCGCCGTCTGGCGGGCACTGCAAAGGCGCTCTATGGCCGAGCCGTTGTAGCGCGGGTCGTCGCGAGTGATCATCTCCTGCTTGAACTCATGCCAGGAAATGGTAGGCTGGACTTGGCGGAACTAGCGCTCCCAATGAAGGGCAAAGTCGCTGAGGCCGACCACCGCCGTGCCGACCCGATCCGTCGGTGGTGTAAGATTGAGGTCGAAAAATTGTTCAGCGCGGACGATCCATCCCAAGGGGTCGACACCAGAGGAGGAGGGAATATCCAATAGTGGTGCCGCCCGCGCGGGTGTTGGCGAGGGAATCGCGGGCGGAACCTGCGGGTGTGTGTGTGTGTGGGGGGGGGGCATCCCTAAGATGGATGTGGCGTCGGCCGCGGAGGTCGAGCCGGACGGTGGGGTGGTGGAGATTGGGGCTGGAACGGAATCGAGGCGGCTGAGGAGCGCCTGACCGGCGACAAGGGCGTCGATGGAGGATTGGAGAGAGTCGAGGCGGGCGTCCTGGCGGTCAAGTTGAGCGCGGATATCGTCGGTGCCCTCGTGGCTGTCGGTGAGGTGAGCATGGGTGTTAGGGGCCATCAGCGAGCACGGGAAGGATCCGGCGGCACGCAGGCGGGCCGAGCGGCAGGTTGGACCTAATATTTCCGTCACGGGAAGGAGGAGAGCGGTCGGGTATCGCCCGACGAAGTTGATGTCGCCCGTCAGTGCGAGAGAGGAGGGGAGGCGGGAGAGATATAGGGAGAGAGTTAGGGTTGAGAGAATTAAGAGGGAGCATCCCCCTTCCTTAGTTAAGTGATCCAAAGATACTCAAGAGTCCAAACACACCCTCTTATATAGTGAGGGTCCAATACAACAAAATAAAATTAAACTGAAATTAAAATAAGCTGAAGTTATCATCCGGTCCTCTGCGGGTCCGTCTCCTTCGTACTGCGCGAGTCGGCCTCCGGTTCTTGTGCGCCGCGAGCCCCCTTCTCGGGGCCGTGAGCCGGTCTCCTTCGCATGTAAACTCGCCATGCCGGCTCCTCCGGCTGCAGCTCGGTAACAGATTTATATGTGCATCTCATTTGAGCTTCATTTCATCCAGTTTGTTGAATCCTGTTTTTTCAGGGGTCTTATATGATCCCAATTCAGGGTTATTTTAGCTTTCTTCTCTCGATTTCAATTGAGCTCCCAAATGGTTCGGCTGTTATATTCTGTGCTGAAATTATCTTGGAATGTATATCATGTGGCACAACATCACACCTTCAAGAATGATGCCAACATCTTAAAAAGTGTTCAAGATTTTTAGAGCTCATTCCTCCTCTGCACCGTGGAAGAGTGGCACCAAGGGTTCTTTTCTGGTGAGCAAGAAGTCCAATGCTCGCCATCCAATTTGTGGTGGTGCTTCTCAAAGGTAAACTTATTCTGATGGTTGTTTTTTTTGTTTTGGACGGTAATAAGGTATTTGTTCTTTTAACCATGGTTTTTGTAGATCCAAGATATTTGGATTTACATGCCTCGCCTCTCAAAGCAAGCTCCACCTCATCCACAAATAGTCATTCTTGTCCTAGTGTTTATATGACAGTTACACACCGGATTGGATTCTAGGTTTCTAGCATTCTTCTTGTGGAAAAGTGTCAGGTAATCTGTCTTTTTCTCTTTTGTGTTCCATGCTACTTGCGAATCTTTATGTTTAGTATTGTCTTCACTATGATCGAGCTTATGTTATTGGTCTATTTTCGTATCAGTGGTAACCCGCCGGAGTAGTGACCGGAGTCGGAGAAGACGGCGATGGTGGAGGATACCGTGAAGCCGGGACCGTGTGGTTGCCTATGCGGGGCTTGCTCGTTAGAGGAGAGAGCTACCAATATCTCATAATAATAGAATAAGAAAATTAGACTTTTTTCATTCATACCCGTACAAGACCCGCTGGGTCCTTTAAATAGAGGATACTGAGCGTTACTGTAAATAGCCCAATACTAAATGACAAAATGCATAAAAACTAAATGACAAAATGCATAAAAACTACCCTTCCTCGTCTGAGTCCTCGACGTGCACGCAGAAAAGCTTTTTGCACTTGTGTCCGCGAGTGTACTGTTCATCACAATTAAAGCATAAGCCCTGAGCGCTGCGGGCCAACATCTCAGTCCCTGATAAGTGACGAACCGAAGGTGGGGAGGACCCTCGATATGTCCTTGTTGAGTGTCAATGTCGGTGGGCAAGGAGGCCTCCTGGGTTAACTGGAGACGGCGTTTGCATAGCCTGGACAGACTCATAACAGTAAATAAGTCTGGAGTGGCCTCAAATTCGACATCCAGTCGCAGACGGTCGCGGAGTTCGGCGGTGAAAATGACGACCTGCATATCCGGGGCAAGAGTGACATGCGCCACAAGAAGTTGAAATTGTTTCAGGTACTCGTCCACAGGCCCCATTTGTCGTAAAGATGTGACTTCGTCGAGGAGGTTGCTGCGGATAGGAGGTCTGAAATGCAAGTTGCAGGGCCGCTTGAAGTCTTCCCAAATCAGATTCAGTCAGTCGGTGAGGAGTCGAGAAGCCCTCAAAAGAGCAGAGTCGAGCATGTGGAAGGATGCTAAATGCATTCGTTTCTGCTGCCGGAGTTTGTTGGTGGCCGGAGAATTGCTCACACTTGGTGAGCCAGCCTAAAAGATCACTTTTTCCTTCACAGGTTGTAAATTCCAACCTGGTGTCAACGCAACACAATAACAACGTCAGGGTGTGCGAGGGCTGGCGGTGGTGGCTTTTGGACAGTCAGTGGCGGCTGCGCATAACAGATAAGTGGTGGTGCCTGACTGCTGCTTGGTTGATCGTGTGCAGGGGCGGTATCGATGCACTTGGAGAGCGCAATGGTGGCCTCCTGATGACAATCCATGAGGGTAGTTTGCTGCGCCATGACGACCTGCTGCTTGGACCTAATCTGAGTCATTTGATCAGACGAGTCACCCATAGTGCGAGATAAAGAGCGGGTGACCGGGCGGCCTGCTTGTGTCGAGTCGAATGATTGGGAATGACCACGAGAGCCGCGTCGTTGCCCAATGATGGCAAAAACACGTACTCCAATCGGGCAATGCAGGAGCCAGCAAAATGCGAATGTACTTTTGCGGTGCGTTGGACTGGAGGTTGTGACCTGCTTGTGATGTGCTGGACTAGCGAGAAGGTTTAATAAAGAGAGCGCTGGACTGACGGGTGCGGTCTGCGCGGGTGGGTTTAATAAGGAGCGTTGGCAAAACACGCGTGGAAAGGTCAAACCCGATCAGTTTTTACGCCATCGAGAAAAATCACTGGTGATGGCGCTGGGCTCAAAATTGCAGATGCGGCGGCATGGGGCTCGACAGCCGGAAGGCGTGCGCTGGAGAAAACGTAGATGACGCTGCGGGATGGGCTCTGGTTGCAGAGTTGTCGTCGAGGGTAGCTTTTGTCAGCGGCTCGAGGAAGTTGCAGTTGAGTGAGGACGTCGACGATGCTGGAGTTGAGCGAGGGTGTGGATGCTGGAGGAGCTGGATTGCGCTGGTGCAGAAGACGGGACGAAGCAATCTCAGTGGCTGGACGTGATGGAGTAGAGCAGGAGTCAGACGGAGGGTGCAGTCGCTGCTATTGGCGTGGGTGGAGCAGGGTGCAGTTGCTACTGTTGACGTCGTAGGAGAAGCAACTGCTAAGTTCCGTCATCGATTAGAGCAGAATGACGGTGTGCATGTGTGGTAGGAAACGTAGCAGCACATTAAAAAGTAAAACAATGGCTGAAGGTGAGAATAATGTGGAAGAGGACTGAAAGCTCTGATACCAAAATTGTTATGGGTCTACTTTCGTATCAGTGGTAACCCATCGGAGTAGTGACCAGAGTCAGAGAAGATGGCGATGGTGGAGGATACTGTGGAGCCGGGACTGCGACTGCTTATGCAAGGCTTGCTCGTTAGAGGAGAGCTACCAATATCTCACAATAATAGGACAAGAAAACTAGACTTTTTCATTCATACCCATACAAGACCCCCTGGGTCCCTAAAATGGAGGATACAAGGGCGATACTGTTAGCCCGATGTTAAAAGACAAAATGCATAAATATAGAAATATTAAATAAAATACGACAATTGATTGGGCATGTTGCCCATAACAGCTTATCTATTATTTAATTCCCGATTTGTCACTGTATTATTCTTTAATTTGTGTGTGCGAATCAAATTGTGGAAAACTGGATCCTTTATTTTGAATCCTTAGGAAGCGACTGGGCTAGTTTGTTGAGAGTTCGTTTAAAACTTTATTTTGATTAATCCACGAGCAAGTATTTTTGTAAGGAAGCCACTGGGCTTGTGGAACACTTTATTTTGTTGCGTGACTTGATTCCAATTGGTCTCAAGGCACCCTTTGAATGTATTTTTGTTTTGGGTTTACATCATTCATTCATCTGGACTAATTTGGCTTTGGAAAATATGATTTCCGAGTTGTATGAAAGTAATTAAAGAAATTTCGTAGTGATTGTACTTTTGTAAGGCTTCAAAAGAAACACATGAAGGACAAGATGGATATGAGTGGTACTTGGCATATGTAGTTTGTATGCGATGGAGCAATTTTTTGATGATCCAAAAAGGTCCATAGCAGCGCAATCCCAATTTGCTGGTGGTTGTGCTCTGGAATGATACTTGTTGATACTGCTGTAGCCGCAATAGGACTTTGTTGCCTTTAGAGAAGTCAATATGCTTTATTTTTCTACCGCAAATAATTTCATTGTGTGGTGCGCTAAGTAAATTAGAGAGTACTTTTTGTAGTGTTTTATCTCAGAGAGTACTTTTTGTAGTGTTGTATCTTTGAATTGCAAGTCTGAGTCAACCACTTCGGTAATGCTGATGCTTACATAGTATGGCAGGAAGGATGTTGGATTATGGACGTAAACTGCTTCAAATGAAGATATATCTTTGACATAGTGATGAGCTGTGTTGTAATGGTATTCAGTCTATGAGAGATTCATGGTTGATCATGAGTGAAAAAGGTGTAGTTATTGCTCTAATGTGCGATCAGTTGAATCGAGAGAAAGCATGCTTTATTCTTCCACAACGTGGGGATATGTAGGGATTACATTGATATATAATAACGAGACTCACGGTGTGGGACTAAACCAACATACGCATAATAATAACAAATAAATGCGGAATATACGACTTGTATAATAACTCTCAAGTCTCCCTCTCAAGTCGGATGGAAGATGTCAGTCATTTCAAGTCTCTTGATGTTATCCATGAACGAGTCACTTCCCAAGCTCTTAGTGAAGACATCTGCTAGTTGATCTTTAAAGTGGACGAACGATGTGACCACTGTCTTTTTATCCAAGTGATCTTTGATGAAATGTCGATCCACCTCCCGAGTATGGCCTCGGCGGCCACAATAATCACACATAGGAGCAGATGAGCTAGGGCTGAGGACTTGGCCACGACCAACGCTAGTGAGGGCAGAGCGATCAGGAGGGGCACTAGCACTGAGAGACCTCCGACGGTTTTAATCACCCAAGATCATACTGAAGGCCTCGCAAAGGGACAGAAGCGGAGTGCGGTGAAGAATATTCGTCCGAACCATGTCAAACTCCATGTTCAGTCCCATCAAGAAGACATGGAGACGAAAATGATCCTCCCATTGTTGTAGCTGGACAGCATCCGCAGTACAGACGGGAGTGAAGTGGGAGAAGTAGTCTAACTCCTGGTATAGCCGCTCGAACACAGAGAAAAAGGATGACGCCGTCATAGATCCTTGTAGTAGTTCCGACATGCGGCGAGCAAGTTCATAAACCTGCGTAGAGCTGCCAATCTGGGAATATGTCTCCCGGGCACGGGTCCATATATCAAAAGCAGAATCTATCAGCATGTAACTCCGACAAACCTTCAGAGACAGAGTGAAGGAGCCAGAACACCACCATGGAGTTTTCTGAGTTCCATCGCTTCCAAGAGCGATCAGTCAGTTGGGGCTCCTTAACAGTCCCATCGATGTAGCCATACATCCGGTGGCTACAGATGACATGTAGTGCCGCCCGTGACCATTCAAGATAGTTTGTGTCATCTATTGAGACGGTGGTGATCTTCAGGGAACCAGAGAAGCCATGAGACCACTGAGAGTCGCTTCTCTGAGGCAGAGTCACACATGGGGACAACACCGAAGAAGCACCTTCATCGGGGGAAGGAGAAGCCATGGAGAAGACAAAAAAAGTAATAACCCGGAGCCAAACAACAGCAGAGGCGGCTGGAGAGACTGCGACAGCCTGCCTCAAACAGAGGAAACGGCGGCCGGACTGCAGCAGGCAGAGAATGCGGCCGTCGGGCGGCAGGAAGCAGGGGAGGCAGCGGGCTGCATCACGAAGAGGGGACGGCGTCCGGGCTAGAGCAGCCAGAGACAGCAGCAGGAGGGCGGCAGCAAGCAGAGGGGGCAGCGGCGGGCGTCATCACGAAGAGGCGACGACCATAGGATGAAGACGAGACAGCGGGCTGCATCACGGAGGGACGACGACGACACCCCTCTCAGCAACCGGCGGTTGTATGGGGGCCGCCCGACATGTGGGTTGATGCCGAGCGGGACGACGCTGAGCCGAGCAGGACGGAACCGAGGCGGGATGGGTTAGGTCGGAATCGGGGTGAACGAGAGGAGGGAGACGCGGGGTTGGAAGAAATTAGGTTTTTTTTTCGTGTTTCCCTCTGATACCAAGTTGAATCGAGAGAAAATATGCTTTATTCTTCCACAACGTGTGAATATATAGGGAGTACAATGATATATAATAACGAGACTCACGGTGTGAGACTAAACCAACATACACATAATAATAACAAATAAATGCGGAATATACGACTTGTATAATAACTCTCAGGTCGATCAACTATCTTAGTTTGTCTGTTGGTTTCAGGCTGATAGAAATATAAAATGAGATGAGGAGAATTAGTGCTTCCTGAATTTTGAATAGCCCCTTCAAAAATGCATTAAAAAGTTGGAGCCCATGTTTGACCCGATTTCTTTGGGTAAACCATACTAGCATAGTGTTTGCCAACCGTCTACCAAAATATTTGGGATACATTGTGTGCTAAATAGTGCGGTGATAGTGAGCCAATGTGAGTAGCTTGAAAGACGATCCACCACCATTACTATGTCAATGTATGAGATTTTGTTATGTGAGTCATAAAATCCATTGAAAGATTCATCAAGATGTCTTAATTAGTAATAGAGGTAGCTGTAATGATACAATAGAGTTGTATTAAGATCATAAGAATGAAAATGTGTTACATTAAACAATAAAAGATACAATCGAGAACAAATTCTCGCCAAGCATTCGAAGGCCGTGTCCTTCTTGATGCTCCACTCTGCAAGAGAGCAAAAACCCTATACTTTCAAGTTACCTCTCTAAGCATACTACCACTCCTATATATATGCGAGTGGGGAAAATGCAAAGTACAATAAGGCCCCTTGGGCTACATAAACTAATAATAACATGAGGCGGCCACATCGTATCAACACGCCCCGCCCGAAAAACGACCTTGTCCTCTTGGTCGAGGGTCAAAGGGGTCGTCAAACAGCGTCAGCGGTTCTAGTTCCCCAGAGTCAGATTAGTATCTTCAGCTCCCAACAACACACAGATTCCTGAGAGGGAACACATGGGTGGGCGAGACTGGTTGTTAGCAGCGAAAGCAGAGGCCCTTGCGGCGAAAGTTTTCTTGTTGTTGGTAAGACAAATGATGGGGCCGTCTGAGGGCCGGTGGACGTGGAGCTGGCAGATGCGCGGGTGGAGTCCGTAGCTGGGGCCCAGGTGGGGGCAGAGGGTCCACGACCAGAAGAAGCGACGGTAGTGGCCGTGGAGGAAGTGGTGGTAGTAGTGGCCGCGATGGTGGGGTCGGCCGTGCCAAGGAGCATGGTGGCGCTTGTTAGAGTTCCTTGTCGAGATACCTAGCCTGCTCCATTGCGCGGTAAAGAGTAATCGGGTTGTGGACCCGATGGCGTGCATGGAGGTGGGGGTGCAGACCCGCCAAAAAATAACTCAAGTAGTGGTCGGAGGCCCGGTCGGGAACATGCATAGCGACCATGATGAATTCATCGATGTAGGTTGCCACAGAGTCAGACTGGCGGACAGAGCTGAGGCACTCAAAAACATTATCCGCCCGACGGCCGTCGGAGTGGCAGAGGAGTTCCTCCTTCAATGTGGTCCAGGACATGTCAGGTGCTTGTTGGCACATCCAACGCACCCAATGGAGTGCTGAGCCTTCCATATAGATAGTGTCGAGGGGGACCTTCTGGTCGGTGGGGGTGGCCTGGAAGTCAAAGAACTGCTCGGCGCGAGCGATCCACCCGAGAGGGTCGGTGCCATCGTACACAAGAATCTCAATCCGGCGGAGGTGGGCCAGCACACTGTCTGTCGTGGGGGTGCAAAAACCCCATGTTGTCGGGCACAGTTGGAATTGGTGGCGGTGAAGGAGCTGGAGGGCGATTAATTGCCGCGGTAAGTCCTCAAAGGAGGAGCGCGAGGTCCTCCAACTGGGCTTCAATGTGATCCATGCGCTGGGAGTCCGAGTTTGCAGCGGTGGAGGTGATCTCGTCGGCGTGGAGGGCCATGGCCCGAGTCTTGGGCATGAACCGCGGCTAGGAGTAGCAGCAAGGAGCGCCGGAAGACTGCAATAGCTGTAGCCTGCAGGAGCACAACCCGACACGGCGAAAGGCGGCAAGGAGGAGAAACGGCCGCTGGATGGCCTCCAAAGTTGTAGGAGGGCCTCCGGAAGGCGTGGAAGACGCTGGTGGCCGCTGACAACGTAGGGAGGAGCCGTTGTAAACGCGTGGATTGTCGGACGACGCCGACAAATGGCATCAAAGGGTGGGGAAGGCGATGGCGGCGGTTGACGGCGCAACACACAGTGGAAACGCTGCTTGAAGAAGCCGACGTCGCTGTCGAGGCGGAAGTAGCCGGCAAAATTGAAGAGCGTGGCCGCAGAGATGCCACGAGGCGTGCGAAACAGCGCGACGGGACGCCGCAAGGCGTGCGAACATGGAGATGGGCCGGAGATACACTGCGAGGCGCGCAGAACAGGGAGACGAGCCTTAGCGTCGACGATGCGGGCAAACAAAGGATCCGTGGATCGAGCTGAATCCCTAATTAAGGAAGCTGTAGCGGCGGATCGAACGTCGGGAAGGAGGCGAGCCAGTGTTATTAGGGTTTCAGAAGAACCCTAATCGTGGCAGGTCGGATCAGTTGATACAATAGAGTTGTATCAAGATCGTTGGAATGAAAATGCGTTACATTAAACAATAAACGATACAATCGAGAACAAATTCTCGCCAAGCATCCGGAGGTTGTGTCCTCCTTGACGCTCCACTCTCAAAGAAAGCCAAAACCCTAGTCTTCCAAGTTATCTCTCTAAGCATACTACCACTGCTATATATAGGCGAGTGGGAAAAATACAAAGTGCAATAATGCCCCTGGGCTCATAAACTAATAATAGCGTGAGGCGGCCGCATCTTATCATGTAGCACCCCTCTCTTGTGTACGTTATGGTATGGCATCCCAATACTAATTATTACATCATCTTTAATCTTTCATATAAGATTTTAAAATAAGATTTTATTTATACCTTTGCCATCCATCTGCCTCCACTTTAAACCTATTTCCCTATAATATCACCTCATTTTAACGAGTTTGCCAGGACCAACCTTGTAATGATCTACATTCTCTTGAGCACCATAAGTGGGTCTTGTGATACCCCTATTAACCCCGCATGATTAACACTTAAAAGTTTAGGGGTTATCCGCCATCGGGTCAGAAAAGGGGTTATCCGCCGGGAGGATCAATGGAGCTCTGATACCATATAAAAGAACACTTGGGCAAAAATATGAAACCTTGTATATCCTTCTTGTGTATGTAAATATAAGTATGAGTACAAATATATAGGGAGAGAAGAGAGAGAAGAATCTCAAATACAAGATATGAAACTAAAATAAATAGGAAGAAAATACACAAATGTGCCAAAACATGAGCCTTTACATTGTCTTTTCTAACAATAACAATGAAGAGTTAAATACACATGCATTTCAAACAAAAACTCATGACATCATCAAGTATGCAAGCTAAATAAATTAAGGCAAAATAAAAGCTCTTAATAATATAACACAAGTCTCATGCAAATGACAATCCCAAGCAAATGAATATACAAAAACATCAAATTCTAACGAATAACATTAACCTAGCAGCTGTCCATGATTCAATGAAAATGTCTGATTATAATCATTACTTAATAAATATTGTCCTAACAATAAAGAAAATAAAACATAAGGTCTGAAAAATAAGAAATGAGATAAACCTCCAGGAGGTAGTAACTTGTCATGGATTTAACTCAGGTAGTTGACGGCACAGTTACATAAGCTAAGACAAATTCCAAATCAAGCAAGAAAAAGCCTTAGAATATTTGCAGAAATAAATGCATAACTAATATAGATCAGAAATGAAACTTGTCCTAATACTTAGTGGTGAAAACAGGGAAAATAAGTAGGCAAGTAAATTAACTTGAGAGAACAAATTATTAGCCTAAACTAGAGTGTAACACATTAATTCATGTAATGATATAAGCTATAACAATTGTTAGATGTAAAAGTTTTTAATTGATGCACAATAATCATGATTCAGAGAGATTCAAGAACATATTCAGGACTTAACATGGATTCAAAATTATACATGTGGTCTCTAAGGGGTGGTTCTTACGAACCCTCACCCTAGAGCCAGAGAGTTCCTGCTTGTTATGGTTGGTCCTTTTTTCCCGTTAGGGATTCAAGAGGGAACTCAAGTCAAGAAAATGCATCAACTAAACACATTCTTTCAATGTTTGCTTATGACACCAAATGAATGAACAATTTTACATCGGAAGGGTAATCCGACCATGAAACAATCTTTAACACATGTATTTAATCCGAAAACTATAGTTCAAGAGGAGTTCAGACCGATTGGGGTAGCTTGCGTTACTTCTCCTGAGTTAGAACGCTTAAGGTTTAGAGTTTAGCGTTTAGGGTTTATGGTGGAAAACTAAGAATTGACCTCACTCACAAGGGTGGAAAACTAAGAATTGACCCCCACGAGCTGCAGTGAGGAGGTCCTGCCACAAACCTGAAAGATCAAAAAGAACTTCCCTTCTCAAGCCAATGCTGAGCCGGGCACCCTGCAAGGCACTTGAGAGCACCAGACCGTCAACTCGGAAACCGCGATAAACAGAGTGTTGAAGCTCTCGCCAACCTGAAACAACCAAAGAAAAAGAAAAAAAGTCCGTCCTCTCCAAAGGTTCCCTCAGAGATCTATTTATAGTTTTCTGAAAATGGTCCGCGGATAGCGGAATCCCGGCTTTTGGTTTTACTAATTGCAGCCAAAAGTGGTATGCTAATAGCGAAATTCCGTTGTTTAGAAAGGCTAATTGCAGGCCAAAATGATATTTCCTGGAAAAATAGACCACAACTCCTAGAGGCGAGTCCAAGCTGTTTGAGGTCTGCTCGTTTGGGGGTGGCGAGTACCCCGATGAGGCTGAGAACTCGCCACTCACCTCGAACCGGGGCGGGTGTAAGCTGTTTAGGGTGCACTCGTCCATAGCTGGCGAGTTCACTGCCCGATGCTGCGCTTGCCCCTCTTTAAGTAGGTTGTGTCGACCAGATGATTCCCGGCCGCACTCGCAATTCGGCTTGATGTCTAGCCGATCGGCTAGAGGCGAGCCGATTCACCTGGGCTTGGTTCCCGTCCCTTCTTCTTGATGATTTGATGGGTCCACGCGACAAATACGTGGTTGTACACCAAGTCTTACAGCCAAACATTCATAAAAAACAAAATTCAATGAAACCTAAAACTAATTAGTGAGTTTTGTATTTTACGGGTTCAGGAGGTTAAAGTTTCATTAACATGAAGGTTTTTCAAGCATTTACAAGGGTAAGTTTACTATGCATCTTTTTTGGAATAACAAGTACTCATCTAGATCAAACCATTTTTAAACACGATTATCTTTCAAGTAAAAATTTATACGAGACGAGCATTACATAAAACACATCATTTACTTGCCAACAAGATCTCTTGGCATTTATCTTTATGACAGAACGGACATCCCTCATCGACACCACAGACGCTTGGATATGGGATCCATCAGAATTTTCATGGCGGAATATAATATTATTAATTAATTAGTTAATAATATTATAATATTATATGATGGAGATCCATCAGATCATGCACTGGGAGGGGTTCGCCGCAAGGCGGGACCCACATTCATGTACTTGCGCAAGAGGACTTGATCAGATCGCCGATCCGATTCCACGAATGCGTCCGGATCCGCGTCGCGAATCATTTTCATATATTACTTTATTATTTTAACATTTATTTTGTTATATTTGGGTAACCCCACCTCCAACCAATTATAGCTATCGATGGTGAAATTGCCCTAGTTGTCTTCTTATTATAAATAGGATGTTAGTGGACTGTTTTAGGGGTATTGCAGATTTTGGTGAGTTGATTCCCAGAATCCCGCGATCCTCCCACGGTAATGACTCTGTGGAACCCTAGGTGACGATTTCTAGGCTTGTATCTTCCTTTCCAAAGTATTCCTAAACCCTAAGCATCATTTTCTATCATCCCACCCCCTCTACCAACCCCCTCTACCATCGCCCAAATCCCTCCCCATACAGCTGACTATGTTGTTTCCCCTTTCTACATCCATCAGCCCTCCCCACTCTCTATTCCAGCTGTCGCCCCCTCCTAGACACCCCAACAACCATCGCCTGCCCCTCATCCTGAAGCCACCGCCGCCCCTTATTCCCCTACACCCGCCTGCTTCATTTCCTGAAGCCGCCGCCAACCCCTTTTTCCCCAGATTCCTCCGCCCCTCCAATCCAGCACCTTCCCTTGCCACCATCCACCCTCAGCCGCACCCCCTCCTCCGCGGAACCATCACCGGCCCTCTCGTTGTCCGATCTACCTCCCACCGCCCGGATCCGCTTCCGTACACCTGGATTTACTCATTTCCAGTCCGATCCTGCTTTCTACCGCCAAATCCAGCCGCCCTCGTCGTTATTCCACCTATGGTTCCACCTCGGATCATCGTCAAAGCATTTCCGGCTCCAAAATCTCCATTGCCTTGCACAACCCTCTATTCGGTGAGTCATTTGTTGTATTAGACTATTATTTTTATCATTATTTATTGAATTGGATAGTTTTTTTTTTGCTTGGATATGCTGCCTGTGAAAAGATCGTCTGGAATCACTTGTGACTTGCAGGTGGGTTTCATTCGCCGTACGCTTTGTCATGGCCCTCCGAGCGGAGGGATGTCATTAAATGCTCGCTTACTGAATTCTTATTTTTGTTTTCAAATATTCTTGCGTTGGTTGTTGATTATTCTTGCTCGTATTTATTTGTCGCCGTCACCGACGCTATCATTGCATATAGACTAGGGATAGCGTGTCTAGCCTTCATTTTCATCCCTAGAGATCTAGGTCATGTGCACCTCTTAGCCTACCCTACATCAATTGGTATTAGAGCGCAAGGTTTGGGCCACATTTATATATGTAGTGGTAGGTTATATAGAGTCTTTAGGTTCATCTATGACTAGTTATTGTCAGTGTTCCTCTTCTCAATTTGGGAATCTCGAGTCTACCTATACCCGATCCTATAGAGTCTCGTCAGGGAGATCCTCACGTTATTATGATGATCATTCTCGATCGTAGTACACCATTTTCAGAAATCGTGTTGATCCACCGACACGACCCCACTATGCTAGAGACGATCAGTATGATGATTGTCATCGTTCATATTCCTCTACGCGAGCGGATCGTGTTGATCCTTCGACACAACTCGATTACATTAGGGATGATTATTATGAGAGAGATCTCGAGTGACAGTTTTGTATTGATGCCCTTCTTTTGACGGCTCATCGAGTCCCTAGTCTTTTAGTTATTGGCTCTTGAATATTGAGTATTATCTTGATCGTTTTGAGGTATTCGGTGAGCGACGTATCAAGTTTGTGAAACTTATGTTTCTAGATTAGGCGAAAGCATATTGGTCTAGCATTGAGAGGACCCACGAGCGAGATCGTCTTAATCGCATCACTAGTTGGGTGAAGATTAAGCATATTTTGTGCCAGAGGTATTTGCCCCCGTCATATCGGAGTCGCTTGCTTGAGTAACTTTTTCCCTTTCAGCAAGGATCTACGTCTGTCGCTAAGTACATGAATCATTTTGTTGAGTTAGTTGTGAGGAGTGATATCATAGAGGAGACAGCTATGACCACTTCCCGATTTTTATCTGGACTTCGATCTGACATACGTACTGAGTTGGCTTATGACAACTCGATGTCCCTTGAGCAGACATATCAACCCGCCCTTTATCATGAACAGTTCTTGAGATCCGTAAGAGCTGGTCGATTAGATTCATACCCTGACCTCCGCAATACGAGTCCCTCCCATATCGAGGTCACCACGATGCCTACCACTGTCCTGTCAGACACGATAACAATGATATCTGATACGGATTTCTCTCACCCCAGTGAGGTGCTTAGTCTGGTGAATGGTCTATCTTTTGTTTCCAACTCTTCTCTGGTGACCCCGGCTGAGACAGCCTGAGAGTGAGTCCAAGCGACCTATTGATTCTATAGTGTTGTGTCCCTCACCTACATCTCTTCTTCTGCCATGCACTGGGTTAGTTAGAACCCTTATCATAGACTTGTTTCTTGACACGACGCATACAGACCCCTTCTTGAGAGTAGGTCTATATCTCTCCCCTTGTCATTGCTCTGAGTCACATCACGACCGAGAGCCTAGTGCCTGGTGTTGATTTCGTAGTGTGATGCAACCCGCGTCACTTATTATTATTGTTCATGTTTTTATTTGTGTATCGCACATCTTCACGCATTTTGGTTTCGTTATATGTTGAGTTGTATCGCACATGTTATAAGCATTTTTGGGTAATGTTGTATCGCACATATTATTCGCGCAATTTTTGTTCGACTCTTTGGTGTGACCGGCAAACGCGACCCTAAATGCAAATGCCCGGTAGTCTAAAAAATCGATTAATTAGGACAAGTTTTACAAATTAACTATTTTAATTAGATATTGAAGTTTTAAAGTCAGCCTATTCCAAATGAAATTTCAAAATCTTCTATGGTTGCAATAACTAAATATCTGTCAATAGCCAAACTCAAACCCTAATGTCGTGCGTTAAAAAGGAAACCCTCCCCACTGTTTTGGGCGGCTGAAATAGAATGAACAGAGAAAACTCTTTCTCTGTTTCCCAGCGCCTCAACTAAACCCCACACATTTCCGCCCCCCCCCCCATTCGCTCGACGACTCGCTCCCCTTCTCCACCAGCCAGTCCTGCCGTCGTCGGAGCCCATCCAACTTACCAGCGACCACTCCCGCCACTTTCACTGGAGACGCCGACGACAAACAACCCTTGTCCAACAAGCCGAGCCTGCATCTTTCTTCCCGTGCCTCTGCTCCAACGGTGCCGCCCCGTCTGTCGCCGATGTTGCTGTCGGAGCCTTCCTAGGGTTCTGACGACCTCTCCTGCCACTCCCATAGACAACTCCAGCGACCATCCGACATTTTCCTTATTACAGTCGGCAGACTCCACTGTTCCAGAAGTCCCTTCCTCCGCCTCTGCCGCCAGGGTCTCCTTTTGTCCACGACAATCCCCCTCTGGAGTCCTGCAATTTCCCCCTTTGGAGTCTTGAGTACAACAACCCCTATAGCCTTCTTCGTCACCCTCCAGAGGACCCATCAGCCGCTGCCACTCTTCCCTGGGTATACCTCTTGGCCTCCTCGCTCTCCGCCCCTACTGATTTTGTGCTAAATTATTGAAACGAATAATTAACTATTTTGAGCTTGCCAAGTTAATCTGATCTCTTGATTACCGTTATTCTTCTTATCCGTATATATGCGCCACTAGAATTTTTGTGCCTGTGGAATTATGTTTCTTGACGTTATTATGTTTGTGCGGTAGCTTTACGAGCGTTTGTGATGCCTAGACCGTTTTATTCGTTTAAAATAGCCCGCGAACTCGCGAAATCTCCTGGCGATGCATTTATTTAAAGAGATCACAATTATGTCGTTTAGAAATTACAACCATAGTTTCAGTCTACATCATAGTGGTTATCTCACCCATTTATGAGGATATTACTCCTTACGTTGGTACTCATCTGAAGGATCATGACCCTGTTGACGGGTTCTATGACGAGCCTCCTGATGAAGCACCATGTTCTGGTGAGGATGAGATTCAGGTGAGCCACTCGCTTATGAGTTTCAAGTTATTGGTGTTTCTTTTGTTATCATCTCTGGTCTTGCCCCAACGAATAGATTTTGAGTGGAGTGTTACGTATGCATGGCTTTCCTCAAGTACACTTGAACATACTCCAATTATTGCGAGAGCCTACCTTATGACACATCACACTCTCGATGAGTTTTGGGACGCACCACATGCTGACCCACCAGATGAGCTCTCTCTTTTCAGGAAAATTTGCCACACTTTAGAGTTACCTCTTCTAGTCGATATACATGATTTTCACTCAGCTGGTCGTCGCATTTGTGATGACTTTTCATACATACCTCCTGGTGAGCCTCTTGATGTGTCACGTTCCCTAAGAGACATTTTGTTCTTTACGAGCTCATATTTGAGTATTGGTGTCTTACGCTGACATTTGGAAACTCGTCACATCTCGATGAGTTTTTTTACTCTCCGCCGAGAAAATCTCCCGATAGACCACCACATGTTAGAGACATCCCGATCATTATTAGATTTTTCCCTAACGAGCATATCGTGTTTTATTTGCATCATTTGCATTATCTGCATGATTCTGTTGAGTTATTTGTTCGTCATTTGCATGAGTTGTATTAGTCTGTTCGCCGACGGATCACTACGAGCAATGAAAATTATAAAACCCATGCAAATATGTGCAAGCAGGAACAGTTATTTCGGGAAGACGAATAGGTAATGACGCGAATCCGTCCTGAGAGGCTCCCTTTAGGGCCTTCCAAAAAATTAAGCGCCAGACGAATGGGCGCCTACTCAGTCATAAGTCGCATTGGGACGAACGCCTACAAGCTCGATATCCCTGCAAATATGGGTATTCACCCGGTATTTAATGTTGAAGATCTGACGTCATACTACGAGCCTCACAAGTATGTGGACCCACGCAGTGGAGACACCTAGTCGCCCACACCTCCACTCCCGTTGCCTTGCCACCCTCATAGTCCACCCACGTCTAATGACCACCACAATTCATCCATTTATGTCACCTACCCGCCCGGAGATTTGTCTTCTTTGGTTTCACCTACGACACCGCTCGTGAGTTGAGCGCTGCGAGCATTACAGAGATCAGATCCCACCAGTTCGTTGCCACTACAGATGGGCGAGATGACCGTCACTCTATCATGAACTAATTCATTAAATCAACATCATTTTCCCAACATTTAGGCTCCTTTTGTGGGGATTTATTTTCACCGGTCAAGCAGTTACGACCGCATGAATTAAGGTCAGGTTCATGCGGTTGTAATCGCTTGACCGGTGAAAATAAGTCCCCTCAAACAAAGCCTTAGTCTGCGTCTAACCCCAATCCACGGAACAAGAAAAATAATGTTTGATTTATGTGAAGCTCCTCATTCTGGTCACCAAAACTTTGTTGATGTCAAGATGGCGAAGAGTCCAATCATGAATTGATACTCAATAAATCTTGAATATTACCAATTTTGACAACATGAAAGAAATTTTCATGGTAGTCAGCAGGAAACACATGAATGTAGCTGTTGAACTCAAGACGTGCTTTCAAACAGTCAACTTAACCATCAAAAGAGTGTTTGACCTAGTAAACTCTACGACACCCAACAATAAACTTCCAAAAGCGGACCAATTCCCACACGTTATTCAATTCCAATGCTTTTCATCTTCTCATTGGTAGCATGTCTCCACCACCCTAAATAAGGCAGAGAGCATCAGGTAGTGCAACATGGTGTGATGCCTACATAATTCTAGCCGGCCAAGTAGGCAATACATTTCTTCTGGCAGATTTAGCTACAAATTTGAATAATTGCTTTGTAGAATTAAAATGCTTGAGGTTAACAGAGATATGGAGGACCTTGTGCGAACAACAACAAAAAATGTTAGATGCAATTTTATGATTCCAATACAAGTGTTGTGTTGAAAGGAGCAGACGCTTTGAAGAACATGACATGATCAGCAGGTGTAGCCTTTAGAATTTTGCTTCTCATGCTAAACTTGTCATGATATGCAATTGTATGATCAATTCTTCTTGTGCTGAACATCAGTGTGTGTTTGTGCTTCTTCGGTCTCAGTGCATGTACGTCATTGCCAAATCCTTTTAAAGGGACCGCTCTTGCGTGTAATGTGTATATGTTTATGATTTAATGTCTGTTGTTGTGTTCCTTGGTTTGGAATGCACATCCCAATCTCTGAATCTGTTGAAATTTCTATGTTAATTTCATGCAGGTGATTCTACTGCTTTTATTCACGTTTCTTTGTTAACATTTACGAGTGCCGCATAAATCCTTTCTCGCCATCCCTAGAATAATGGATAAGTTTAGTATTTTCAACTAGTTCTGCTGTCACCAGATTTGCTAAAAGATTGCTCTGTTTTTAAAAGTTTATGCCAGAAATATTTCCATTCAAACAAAGAGAGAGGCCACCCTCCAAATCTTTTTAAAAAATTTCCCTTCTTCAGGTTTTCCACTGGTAGCGTCTTCCTGAGTTCATAGTACGCATGTAATAAATGTGTCCAACCAAGAAAATTATATATTGCTCTTAATTTATTGTATAAGATAATTACCATTTATTACGGCCCTTCTAATGAAAAAAAAATCACTCCCAATATCATGAAGGTTTTGAAAATCGGACCCGATATTGAATCGGCGGAGGGAAAGGTTCAAGGTTGAAACGGTCCAACCGATTTAATCGCGGTCGAACCGTTATATATATTAGAAAAAAATTAAAAATTTGCATATAAATTATTAAATTTTTATGACTATATTGTGATACAAATGAAAATGATGTATACATCATCAATATCATTGTCATGTGAAACATCCATTTTATTACGGTGGTGTTTTTATCCAAACTCAATGGAGGAAAAAAGCTATGCCAGACAGCTTTTGAACATAAAAGTTGATGAGTTTCTTAATGAAGATCGGGTGATAAAAAATGACATTTCATAACCACTGCATTTATGACTAACATCCTCGTCCTAAAGAGAGTCTAAATATATCATAAATTTTAATAATGAAATGTAATAAGTTATTATAATTTACAATAATATATTTAGAAAATATTTAATTTATATAATTTTATTTTATGAATACATTAATATTTATATTCGTATAATAATATACAGGTTAAAACAACAAAAAATAACTGGTCCAGTGGTCCACTTGTCCATGAATTTGAAAATAGTATGAGTTCAAAACCTCATGGTTTCGAATTTCTCACATTTAAATTTTCGGGCTTTCGCCCGCCCGGTTACCCTAAACCGGCCCGATTCCCGGCCCGATTCCCGGCCCGGTTCCTGGCCCGCCGGACTGCCTGGTTCTGCGGTTCCCAGGCGGCCTGCGGATGGAGGCGGTTTCTTACTTGGACCGGACCGGCAGTGTGTCCGGTCCGTGGTTCGACCGGCCGGTCCGATCCGATTTTCAAAAGCTTGATCATCATACATATAATGATCCTACTACTTCAGTTTGAAGAAGAGCGAGCATGCATACATACTGAAGAGAGCAGGAGATGGCATCCATCCCTCATGCTATATTGCTATGCAATGTTTAGGACACGTTTCATCACGGGGAAACCATCTTCTCCAATTAACAATCATTCCACTAATCTTGAAAATATATTAATAATAACAATGCAAAAAACAACATAATACTCTCTCCCTCTCACACTCAATTATTATGCCATATCTTAGACTTTTCCCTTGCTTGCTACATATAATATTATAGAAATAAGAATGGCACCGGGAAGGAAGCAGGCAGACTTTGAATTTGGGAAAATTGGAATGAGTGCGCATTGAAGAAAGACGGTCGGGCCCCCTGAGAATTTGGGATGCCCTTCACATTCTACAGTTACCAGGGAGGGAGGGATCTCCTGCACCACCACCGCCACCGCCACCACCACCACCACATCTCAAGGACAAGCTAGTAGTTAGAATTCAAGGACAAGTGCTGCCTAACATACTGTTGATCTCGCCAATTATATTGATTGGTCTGCCATTGAATACTGAGGACAGCGTTGACTCGCACAGCTTCTTCAGCTCCCTTGTTCTCACCACAGTCGCCTCCTGTCTCGGCAAAACAGGAGAGCACCAAAAAGCAAACAAGCTCGGTCAGCAGCTCACATTATGCATGACAAAGATCCCAAAAACTAAATGCATTACAAAGGATAAAATGTAGGCAACTTTTCAATGTAGAGTTATTATAAATGATAAAAATTGGAATATCATAAAATAATTTGATATATTTGGTCACTTTCCATCGATATTTCTCAAGGAAAAGGCCGCACCTTTCATTGTAGTCATTATAGAAGGTAAAATTGAATATCATAAATTTATTTGGTTGATTTTATCATTTTCCATATATATTTCTATCATAATGGACAATCTTGTAAACTGAGGAAATTTAGAGGAAGGTAAATGTAATTTCAAAAGATAAAGGGTGCAATCTGTAATTATGCAAACTACCAAGGGAGGTCCCGGTGGTAAACCCCTCTTAGGGATTAGTCCCACACCTTAGGATGGTGTTTAGGCTCTCCTCTCCTCTCTTATATATATGTATAAATACTTGTGTTGTATTCATGAGAAATATATGAGAAATTAATAAAATATTGATTTTCTCTCTTCTGCTGCGATTCTCTACATGGTATTAGAGCGAGCCGATCCTAAAATTTCTCGCATGGCTTGAGTTCTTGGTCCTCCGAGCTCCAACTTCTCTATAGTCAGCTCTGCTAACCGCAAATCACCACCCTTCGTGAGGAATTCACCCCTTGCTCTCTCTGAGTTGCTCTTCCTCGTCTTTTATAGGCTTTCACTGCTGCCAACCGGTCCCCACCTGACTGGTGATTGTTGCGACCTCTCCTTTCTAACCGATCTGCTCGCTCTACTCGCAACTAACTCTTCTGCAATCTCTCCATCGTTGAACTCCCTTCGGTTGCTGGTTCTTGTGATCACATCCCCTTCTACTCGTGCCTCTAACCGCTCCGACCCTTGCTCTACTGGTAACTCCAATCTTCTCGTTCTTTTGGTCGTTGACCTCTGCTCAGCTCCAACTCTTTCTCAAGTCGTAAAGATTGCACCGCCAGACCGCTCAAAGCCGCTAGCCCTCACCTCTGCTCGGTCCTTTCTCTCACTGCTTATGGCCGCTGTCGACCCCCCTCTTATCTAACCGTTGCTTATAGGCGTTGTCGAGCTTTGCTCGTTTCCTAGTTGCCTGGCCGCTCAAGTTGCAATTCCCCTATCCGACAAAGCTGACCGCTACTGCTCCTGCCCACCAGTTCTCGTCCGCGCTGGTCGTGTCCGCAAGCCAGTCTGCATGCTAGCTCTTGATCGCTTGTTCGTCGATCTCCTCTGCACTTGCCGCGCTCCTCGACAGTATCAGTTCTCCTGCCCGCACGTTCTCCTGACCGAACTTGACCACAATTTCTCCTGCCCGCAAGTTCCTGATCACACCTTGTCGCGCTCCTCTTCCTGATCTCCCATCTCCATTTTTTTCTCTCCTCGACGGCCATGGTCTTGAATGATGCCTCGTCTCTTCCGACTCGTGCCGCGACTACTACACCTGAAGTTCGGGATGAGCTCCGGATAACCACTCTCTCTTAGTGGTCGGAAAAAATTTGTGGAGTGGGTCCACTCGGTGAGTCGTGTCCTCCAAACCAAAGGACTCCTTCATTACCTTACCAAGACACAACCTACTACCCCCACCGAGGAATGGATCCGTGATGATGGGCGCGTACAAACTTGGATTCTGAATTCTATGGACAGTGAACCATACCGTATGACCATGTATCATAAAACGACCAAAACTATGTAGAATGAACTTCACTACGTATACTCTGGCAAGGACAGTTTGCAACACCTGTTTGACATTTTCACCGACCTCCAGTTTCTTGATCCAGGGATGGATGGTGACCTGGCTTACTTTGTTGTGCGGTCCAAGACTCTCATTGAAGCCTGGATTCAACCTTCGCCTCCCACGCCGGATCTCGTTGCCCAATGAGCCCATAAAGAAGTTGTTGACATAACCATGATGATGGCTCGTGTTCCTCCACATCTCCACATCTGTGTCAATATCCTCTCATCCTCAACCCTGCCCTCTCACTCTGATGTGTGCTCCATGCTCTAAAAGGTAACACTGCCTCCTGATACTCCCAGCACTGCCTCCAGCTCTTCTCCAACAATCTCCTGCTACTCACCTAACTCCGCCGACTCGTGGAGCGCGCACCGACTCTCGGGGGAGAGGTCGATCTAGTAGGATGCGTCCCAAGTGCTCCTACTGTGGTTGGGAAGGTCATCTTGAGGCTATTTGCTATCGTAAGCATGGTGGCCCTCCTACACACCTTGTGTCTAGGAAGATTGCTGCTCCCACTGCTGCTTCCCCTGACATTGCTGCATGACACACTCAGCTCCAGAATCTTCAGGGCCTTCTTAGTCGGTCTTCGGGCTCTGTTACGACCATCTCCAATGAAGGTATCTCATATTTTTCTCATAGTCCAACTTGGATTATGGACTCTGGGGCCACAAATCATATTACTCCGTAGAAGCCTCCTCGGTACTTGGACACTGCTTGTTTGAAGTTCATCACTGTGGCCAATGGTGTTACCATTCCCGTTCATGGTTCTGGCAACATGGACCTAACTTCATTTCTCTCTCTTGGCTCGGCTCTTCATGTTCCGAGCTCTCATTTTAGTCTTCTTTTTGTCAGTCATTGTACCCAAGACCTCGACTATTCTGTAACATTTTCTTCCTCCTTTGTTGTGCAGGATCGACAGACGCAAAATATCATTGGTAGAGGGCGATTGTCTAACGACTCTAACGGGCTGTACACCTTACATATTTCCTCCACCGCCCTCTCTTTTGTTACCTACGTTGGCTGGCATCGACGTCTTGGGCATGCTCCTCTCCCAATTCTGAAGAAAGCTATTCCAGATCTGTCCATCACTGACTTCAACTGCGAATCCTGCATCTTCGGCAAGCAACATCACTCTTCTTTTTCTTCTCATTGTCCTCAGAGCAATGCTCCTTTTGTTTTAGTTCATTCGGACATTTGAGGTCCTTATAAAATGACTAGTGTTTCTGGTTATCGATATTTTCTTATTTTTATTGATGATTACTCTCGCATGAAATGATTGTACTTCACGATCGCTCTGAATTACTTGTGTCTTTCAAGGCTTTAATGCTGAGATACATACTCAGTTCTTTGCCACTACTAAAACTCTTCAAACTGATAATGCGCGCGAGTATATGAGTCATGCATTTCAAAACCTTCATACTGAGTTCGGTATCAACCACTAAACCTCTCATGCTTGCACACCACAACAGAATGACGTTGCCGAGCGCAAGAACCGTCATCTCTAGGACGTTCACTTGTATTTCAAATGTAGATGCCCAAGGTCTATTGTCATTTTGCGGTGTCCATCGTTTGCTATCTCATCAATCACATGTCATTCTTCATTCTCAATTTTGTCACTCCCTTTAGTCTTCTCCTCTTCCACCCCTCCCTTTTCCGTAACGCCTCATGTTTTTGGCTGCAAATGCTATATGCACTCCCTTGGCCATACAACTGATAAGATTGATTCTCGAGCTACTAAGTATATGTTTGTTGGTTACAACCACACACAAAAAGGCTGTCTATTATTCTCCTTCCACTCACAAATCAGTAACGACTGAGAATGTAACTTTCCTCGAAAATCAGTCTTTTCTCTCATCACCTTTGACTTTTCCTGCACCTCTTCTTCTACCACGTCCTGCCATTCCTGTCACCTCTCCTGCACCACCTCTCCTTCTCATGCTATCCACCAGACCCACCAACCCACCTCCGCTTCTCCGTGTGTACACTCGTCATCCTCCTCACCCTGATGCCCCGAGGCCGTTACCTCCTACTGATGAAACTTTGCGCTCTGCTGATCCAACTACGACTTCTTTGACTCACCCTATCATTAATGTTGTTTCTTTGCATCGACTATCTTTGGCGTTTCACACATTTGCGATCTCAGTGTCGTCTCTTTCCACCATACTTTTTTGCAGGAGGCTCTTCAACATCCGGGGTGGCGAACAATTATGGAAGAGAAAATGGCTATTCTATGGGCCAATCACACCTGAGATCTTGTCCCTCTCCCTCCTGGTCAGACATGTGTGAGTTACAAATGAGTCTTTACTATCAAACATGCTCCAAATGGGACGATTGAACGTCTAAAGGCTTGTTTTGTTGCCTCTGGTTTTACTCAACAACACGACCTTTACTACGAAGAGACCTCACCAGTTGCAAAGTTAAATACTATTCGTGTCTTGATCTCTATGGTCATTTATCGTCATTGGTCGTTGAATTAGTTAGATGTAAAAAATGCCTTTTTAAATGGTGATCTTGCTGAGACAGTGTACATGCATCAATCTACCGACTTTGAGACTATGGGGGAGTCACTTGTATGTCACCTCAATAAATCTCTCTACAGTCTCAAACAACCTCCTCGGGAATGGTTTGACAAGCTCATTCAGGTTTACTCAAAGCTCGATTGACTTCTCTCTATTCATCTGTCATTGCCTGACAAGCACCGTGATACTCTTGGTTTATGTTGATGACATTTTAATTACGGACAACGATTTAAAAGGCATCCACATGATGAACACTTGGCTTCCGTGTTCCAGACCAAAGATTTGGGGAATCTCTGATACTTTCTTGGCATCGAGGTAGCTCGTCATCCTGATGGTCTTTTCCTATCTCAAAGAAAGTGTTGCCTTGATCTTCTTGCAAACTAGCTGACACACTTATGGATGTCAACCACAAACTCTGTGTTTTTACCTCCGTCTCTGATACACTCATACCAAACCCAGAATACTATCGCCGTCTCGTGGAAAAGTTGATCTATCTTACAGTTATAAGATCTGATATATCCTTTTCTATTGGGGTTGTTAGTCAGTTTATGCATGCTCCACATACCTCTCATCTCCAGATAGTTGAGTGCATTCTCTGATACCTAAAATCTTCTCCTGGACAAGGGTTCGTTGATCTATCTTACAGTTACAAGATCTGATATATCCTTTTTATTGGGGTTGTTAGTCGGTTTATGCATGCTCCACAAACCTCTCATCTCCAGACAGTTGAGTGCATTCTTCGATACCTAAAGTCTGCTCTTGGATAAAAGCTCGTATATAAGCCCTCCTTATGTTTATCTTTCATTGCCTATTCTGATGCTGATTATGCTGGATCCATGGATGATCGTCGTTCCACAGGTGGTTTTTACACATACATTGGTGGACATTTTGTTTCTTGGGGAAGCAATAAACAGTCTGTCATCGCACGCTCATCTGCAGAAGCTGAGTATCGATCAATGACCCCTGTCGTCTCTGAACTCACATGGCTGGAAAGTCTTTTGGGAGACGTGTGTCAAATTGTCCTCTCCTGCCAACTTGTTCTGCGATAGTTAATCTACTATTCATATTGCCAAAAATCATGTGTTCCATGAACGTACCATACATATCAAGGGCGATTGTTACTTCATTCGTGAAAAGGTTCAACTAAGGAAATTGGACTTGAGACATGTGCTTGCTGCAAAACAAATCGTTGATATTCTTACCAAAGACTTGCGGTGACCACTATATTCTCAGTTCTTGTCCAACCTTGGTTCCTACGACTTGTATACTCCATCTTGCGGGAGGGGGGGGGGGGGGGTGAGTTACATAACTTGTAAAGAAAGACCCATATAATAGACCCATGTAAAGCCCTCTTAGGGATTAGTCCCACACCTTAGGATGGTGTTTAGGCTCTCCTCTCTTCTCCTACATATAGGTAGAAATACTTGGGTTGTATTCATAAAAAATATATGAGAATTTAATAAAATATTGATTATATATATATAGAACAGAAGATATATTCACACACCTGCTTAGACCAGGTTGATGCTAGAGTGTTTTGCAACTCTCTCCGTCTCACAGCCAAATCCCTCAAACTATTTCTCAGCTTCACCTCGTGTTGCTTCTTTTCCTCCAGTGTTGACACCAACCTATCTAGGAATCTACATAATTTTCAATGGAGATTATTAATATGATATGACACATATTTTCAGGACAGTTCAACTTAATTTCACAGGGGCATCAAATATAACCTTTTAGAATTAAGAATCATAATGAAGTCACGAGTCCTCCGGTCTGTGAGCAATGAAATGGCCAAAGAGAGCTCCGATAGGAACACTTCGAGTGTATCTGGAGCATATTGCTGCAAAACAATAGGAGCAACTGCCTGAACTTGCTGCTGCAATGAAGATGTGTCTTCACTTCTCATTTCAGCCAACCTTTGACTTAAAAAGGATTTTAGCTGTCAATATGAATTTGGAAGATCAAGCACTGTTTCAATAGTGGAAACAAATAGTTACAAGGTTCAAAAAAGATACGATACAAATATAGAAACATCATCAACCAGATGACATTTATATAGACAAATTGAAAAGAACTCCAATTTTCCTACAAAATCCCAACATTCTCAAACATGACAAAAACCCCAATTATGCTTATAGAAAATAACTAATAAAATCAAGATAATAAAAAGAATTGTAAGGATCACAGGAAGAAGGAGAGCTATCCAGGTTTATCTTCTTTATAAGGACAGGACTTCATTTACCTGAAGGATTGCACAAGCACACGGAGGTATTGAGCACTAGAACACCAACAAAAACACTATTTTTACTCATAAGCAACTGATGATCTCCATAGAGTTTGGGCATCACTGTTTATTAAAAAACATAAAATCTGTGCAATTCTGCAATCAGATCAGAAAGGAGCTGATTGGGGACTAGTCAGGTGGAAACGAGATTGAGTTTTTGTGGCGGGACTGTAGGGATGTAGTCAACCTGGTTGATAGGAAGTGTTGTGTCCTGGCATGATCCACAAGTGATTGCGCCAGGATTAGAAAGGGGTGATGTCAGGAGGAAAAAAAGCTACTGATGTTAGAGATGCAAAAGGAGGGAGGGATTTGGGTGCACTGACCAAGGATAGTAGACGCAAGAAATGGGGAAGGCAACACAGCACTAACGGGGCCGAGTAAGGAGACAACTTGAGATGTAAGTTTTATTAACATATCACAAATGGATCGGCAATATGATTTTTTTCTGAGATCATGAAATAACATGGCTATTTCTCGGGGAAGACATGAGGAGCACAAAAACCACTTGAACATAGAACCCCGTGATTGAGCAGAGAACCTAAATTAGGCTTCAGCAGAGACCAAATAGAAAGGACTGCTGAAACTAGATAACAACGGACTGAAAATTGGGGAGATACATCCCATCTCCCATAGGATACAAAAGAAACAATAGAAAAAAAAGAAAAGAAAAAAAAGAAAAAAAGAAAAAAAGAAAAAAGAAAAAAGAAAAAAAGAAGAAAATGCATATAGCAAAAAAATACAATTGATTTTGAATTGACGATTTTTTTTTATGTTGACAAGGTATAAAATTTCAGATTTGCATCAATACAGCCTGGCTTGGAAAGATTTGGCTCTGAAAAATTGGCTTGGTATTTACCTCAAGTAGATCTGGCAAAGTAATCTAAAGAATCATTACCGTGGTGTTATGACAACAAATGACAAAATATATGGCAGCAACTATCAGAATTGGATATAATCTCATCATTAATGAGAGCTTCGGCACAAAATGAATTCCACTTTCATGCAAACTGACTGTGGTTGAGTTAGATGCAAGTCAGAAAGAATGAAAAGAGAGAATTCAATGTATTGGATATTGGTTCATGAAATAATGTCAAATTACATAGATTAAAAACTGGAGTAATTTTTTTTTCAAGAATATCTCATTTATAAGCATTTGTTCAAATTTATTGATGCACGACTCTATATGGTTCAAAGTTTCTAGCAATTAGTTTATTAAAGGCCCTCTGAGAAACCCATTGTGTGGGTTAGCCGAACCATTAACTAGTTTATTATGCACATTCGCAAGCATTCTGAATTTACCTGGTTTCATGTAGTTTATGAATATGTCGTGATGCAGGACAGACGCCACACATGCCTGCCACTTTGGAGTTTGGAGTCCCACCAAGGTGCCAACCTTGAGCAATAAACCTAGCCTTGTTCCTCACAATCACTCCTTGGGCATCAGACATAGTCTGGGCTAAGATATTCGAATACCTTTAGTCATTATTAAGTTCCGCCGGTGCACCGAATCATATTCCGTGGTTCAATACATTTTTCTTCTCTCCCGTGAGAAGCTGAGAACGCAGGCGGCGGCGGTGGCGAAGCGGCGCACAGGCGAGAGGGAATACCGTTGACAGGAGGGAAAGCCGTTAAATCCAAGCTTGTGCACCCCGATCCGTCTCCGGTCCCACCACAGGAAGCCGAAAGGTTGTTGAGGCCGAGATTCGATCTCGAGACCTCCTTGATAAATAGCTCTCATCACCAACTGATCCGGACTTTTATGATGCTGGACAGACAACACATCTGCCTGCCACCCTGAAGTATCACAAGGGGGCCCACCTTGGCGTTGCACCAAGCCAACTTTATCAGTCCCGCGGGCCGTACACACCAACCCATATCTGGTTCCACCACAGGAAGCCAAAAGGTTGTTGAGGCCGAGATTCGATCTCGAGACCTCCTTGATAAAGAACTCTCAAGATCGAATCTCGGCCTCAACAACCTTTCGGCTTCCTGTGGTGGGACCGGAGACGGGTTGGGGTGTAAGACCCGCGGGCCTGATAAAGTTGCCTTGGTGCGACGCCAAGGTGGGCCCCCTGGTGGGACTCCAGGGTGGCAGGCAGGTGTGACGCCTGTCCTGCATCATAAAAGTGCAGATAGGTTGGTGATGAGAGCTCGCCTGAGAGCTCTTTATCAAGGAGGTCTCGATATCAAATCGCGATCTCAGCAACCTGGCTTCCTGTGGTGGAACCGGAGATGAGTTGGGGTGTACGGCCCGCGGGCCTGATAAAGCTGCCATGGTACGACGCTAAGGTGGGCCCCCTGATTAGACTCCAGGGTGACAGGCAGGTGTGATGCCTGTCCTGCATCATAAAAGTGCGGATCAGTTGGTGATGAGAGCTCGCTTGAGAGCTCTTTATCAAAGAGGTCTCGAGATCGAATCTCGGCCTCAACAACCTTTCAGCTTCCTGTGGTGGGACCGGAGATGGGTTGGGGTGTATGGCCCGTGGGCTTGATAAAGCTGCCCTGGTGCAACGTCAGGGTGGGACCCCTGGTGGGACTCCGGGGTGGCAGGCAGGTCTGACGCCTGTCCTGCATCATGTTGGTTGTGCAAAGGTCTACACTAGATAGAAAACTCAACACAATTTGTTGGCTTTCTAGTGTTGGAACTTGGAATCATGCAACTATTTAAAATAAACTCCTACAAATAGAGCTATTAATGGAGGAATTGTATGCAAACTAGGCCATATGTAATATCAAATCCAAAGCACTTGAGATGAGCCAACTCATATTTACTACTTTTGTCCATCAATTTCTAAAGGGTAAGGAGTTCAAAGTTCTAGTTGGCTTGTAGTTGTTTCATCGAGGATATGTGTGTTTGAGCACTTTTCTCTGTTGCGGTTTTGAAAAAGCACAAATTATTTTGAAGGGGAGCCTTGGCGCAGAGGTTGAGGTGTTGCCGTGTGACCTTGAGGTTACGGGTTCAAGTCCTGGAAGCAACCACTTGCAAAATGCAGGGTAAGGTTTGCCTACATTTCACCCTTGTGGTGGGACCCTTCCCCGGACCCTCGTTGCGACGCTGGGATGCTACGTGCACCGGGGAGCTCCCCTTTCGATAACCTTCATTTGGAACCGTGAATCCCCCAAAATAACAGTTTATATCTAATTCCAACCGCAGAGAGGGAAGTCACTTTTAGGAACGTCATTACATCTCCAACTGGATCAAGCAAAAACGATGATTGCGGGTCAGGCAGGTTGAGGTGAGAGCAAGTTATGACATCGGAACAGGGTGGGGATTGCAGGTTGGCTAGGAAGTTTGCAAGACTAAACAAAAACAGTAGGATGCAATACTTGAAGGAACATGGTTGGAAATGAACGATGTGCTCTAAGAGATTAGGCCTGAAGTGTGCTGAGGAAGGAAAGCGGGCGAGGGAGACGATGCGCGGAACTAACAGGTTTGTTGAAGGCAACAACTGGAGATCTCTACCAAGCCAGGGGAGAGATCGTGCTTCACATGAACAAGATCAATAAATGACTTGAGTAAAGAACGACTAGGATTATACAACCCATCTTCTGTATGAACAAAAATAAAATAAATGCAATAAACAATAAAATACTACAATAAATCTTGACTTGACGTCACGTTGTGTGTTTTGACGAGAGAGCATCATAGCAGTTGGTGTTAGAATTAACATATCAAACGAAAATTAAAATATGAAACTTTGAGATAGTTCTCCACCAAATAATAATAATAATAATAGAGTGATTTTAAGTGCAATTGAGATCTTTGCCCTGATCAAGATCATCCACTTCCTCCAATCAACGGATTATCTCGATCAGGGCAAAGATAAATTTTATGTGCAAACCAATAAATTTTAGGTGCAACTATGTGCTAACCACATCGCCGCGGAGGCAACTGTCACATGGATGCTTGACGGCACAAGGGTGGAGGCATGACCACTGACATTTTTCGGGCCGAAGTTGTTGAGGTGCAGGCTTCTACACCAGCATCATCGATGGAGACCTTTCAGCCGCGGAGAAGAATAAGGTTATGGTTTTTTAGGTTTGCACCTAGTAATTTTTGAGAATACATACAATATTAATATGCATGTGTTTTACATTTTTTGGGTGATTTGCACATAACTAAAATTGATTTGCACTCAACACCACTCTAATAATAATATGTATATATAAATCAACTAGAAAGAGCACTAACAACCATTAAACTAGTAATAGCATAACCAGAAACTGAATAACATTTTTTAGATCCCACATGAAATATGCTGTCAGCAATTTCTAACAAAAAATCTCAAGATTTGCATATAAAATTATTACATCGATCATTCTAATATGGACAGTTTTTTTACTTCTGCTGGCTAATAATGACTACAAAGAAGGTAATCACACACTTCAAGAGAGTCTGTGATACAAAATTTTTATTTGATAATTTCTTCTAATGATGTTTAAATTAGTGAAGCAATTGAAGGAGCTTATTTTTATCATAGGCCGTACTATACAATTGAAAATACCAGACAGATTAGCCACCTTTACTGACGGAGGAGAAAAAATGTGGGCTGCTTAAATCTCATGGACTCATATGCAAGTACACTTTGATAGGAGAACACAATGAATCCAATATTCTATTCACAAGAGGTAAGATAATTTATATACAAGTATATGAGAGGGTGTTCACAACACCCATGGTGAGCATAAGACAACTCTGCTACATAGTAAATACACTACATCTAACACCCCCCACAAACTCACGGAGGATCATACACCGAGAGTTTGGACAGAAGATGAGCATGCTGGGTCCTCGTTTGCGGCTTAGTCATCAAATCTGCAATCTACTGCTCGGAAGGAACAAAGAAAGTAGCAAGAGTACCACAGTCATAGTGCTCACGTAGTAAGAAAGTATCAACACCGATATGCTTGGAGAGTGAGTGTCTCACTGGATTTAGAGTAATCTGAATGACACCAGTGTTATCACAGTAGAGTTCGATTGGATCAGAAGAGACACCAAGGTCCTCAAAAAGCCAACGAAGCCAGATAATGTCCTCAACGGTGGTAGCCATGGCACGAATCTCAGCCTCAGTGCTGGATCGAGAAACACCAGTCTGTTTCTCGGACTTCCAAACAATAAGAGAAGAACCCAGGAACAGACAGAAACCAGTGACAGAGCGACGGTTAACAGGATCACTAGCCCAAGTAATCTGAGTAAGCACAGAGCTCCAGAGAACTGTTGTTGAAGAAGAAAAGACCACGAGAAGTCGTCGCTTGGAGATAGCGCAGGAGCCGCAGCAGGTGACCATAGTGCACAGAGGCAGGCACACTAACAAACTGATTCAACACATGAACTGCATGGGTAATATCGGGCCGAGTAATGGTGAGGTAGGCAAGGCTCTCAACGAGGTGGCGGTAGCAAGTGGAGTCGGAGAGTGGAACACCATCATCCGGACGAAGCTGAAGTTGAAGCTCCATAGGGGTGTCCACTGTGCGAGAGTCAGAAATAGCAGCCTGAGCTAGGAGATCTAATGCATATCTCTGCTGAGAAAGCTGAAAACCACTGTCTGTAGAGCTGACCTGAAGACCCAAAAAATAGCTCAGCTGTCCAAGGTCGGCCATCTGAAACTGCTGCTAAAGATGATGTTTGACGAAGGACACATGAGAAAGATCATCACCAGTAATGATCATATCATCCACATAAAGTAACAAGAGAGTCCGGTCGCAAGAGGAAAAATGCACAAACAAAGCTGATCATATGGATTTGGCTAGAAACCGACGGCTGTAATGACTGAGATGAAACGAGCAAACCATGCGCAGGGCGCCTGCTTGAGCCCATAAAGGGCTCGCCTCAATCGGCAGACAAGGCCTGGATGGTGGAGTCCAGCCAGATCAGATCGACAGAAAGTGTTCGACGCCGCACCCGACCGAATCTCTACCGTCCCTGAGTTTTGCATTTTATTTGTGCAAGTTTTATTTTGCAAATTCGTGTATTTGTGTGTATTTGTATTTTATTTTTGTTATAAAAAAAATATATATATACTTATATATATATACATATATTATGGTTAACTGTTAAGTAAGCTGTCCCGGTTCAATTTGTCCCAATGAAGACCTGGTCCAGTCCTCCATTCAGCCAGACCTGAACAACTCTTCCCCAGCCAGCCCATGAAGAAAAGGTCCAGCCGGCCCATGAAGAAAAGGTCCAGCCGGCCCATGAAGAAAAAAGTCCAGCCATCCAATTTAAGTTGATGCTCATCTTCCAGTTATCATCCAAATTCTAGCCGACCCGTGCAACTGTTCCTCTTCCCGTAGGAATAGGGCTCGGCTCCGCCCGCGAACCCCCGTCTTCGACGCTGCACCAGGAAATGAAGCCGTGCCTTCCGCCACGATCCCAACCCCACCGGATTCTCCTGAACTGCCAGCATCTCCTCCGTATCCCGCCGCCATGCTTGGACGACCTGGCATGTGGAACTCCTATGATACGACCCCGCCTGGCGCTGGGCTGCTCGCAGGGCCATCTAACCCAGGATCCATAGCCAGCCGGCAGCCGGTCGCACCAGGTCCGCGGACCGTACACCCCAACCCTTCTCCCAAGGGGCCACAGGCTGCTCGACACGTGATCCATAGCTGCACGCGGCAGGCTGCTCACCGTGTGATCCATAGCTCCGCCCGTAAGGCAGGATGTTGAGGGGAGGGCTCGATCCCCCCACCTCCTAGATAAGATACGCTTCCGCGGAACTCTCATCACCAACTGAGCCCTCCCCTCAACATCCCGCCTTACGGGCGCAACTATGGATCACACGGTGAGCAGCCTGCCGCGTGCAGCTATGGATCACGTGTCGAGCAGCCTGTGGCCCCTTGGGAGAAGGGTTGGGGTGTACGGTCCGCGGACCTGGTGCGACCGACTGCCGGCTGGCTATGGATCCTGGGTTAGATGGCCCTGCGAGTAGCCCAGCGCCAGGCGGGGTCGTATCATATGCCTGGACGACCAGGCCACAATTTTCCCCACCTCTTCTCCGACAGTTTGGGGATTAACTGATATTTTAGTTTTTTTTTCGTTTTTCATTTTACCCTATATAAAGGGATCTGCAATCAGTTTATGGGTAGATGATGGAATTATTAATGAAATGTTGAATTCCTGTGTGTTGCCTTCTTTGAGAAGAAGATGAATAGTGATTAGGATTTAGTGATTAGGTTGATTTGGTTGATGGGTGTTTCTGTTAGATTTAGGATTGGTAGTTTGCTCCTTTGGGAGAGATTACATTCTCCAGTATGCTTAGAGATTTCGTGGAGTCACTCAAGTGTGAGAGTGAGCGATTTTCTCCGTGGAGCCTGTGTGCGATAGCGGTCGACCTCAGAGCGGGAGATCGAAGGTGACAAGAAGTTCCTTGCGTGATCGCCATCGACTTCGAATACAGAAAGACGTCTCTATCCATGTATAACTTGATTCTTTCTCCTCTTTTACGTGTGTATACATTTTCTCTTAGAATTTTAGACTTATTGCTGTGTTTTCGTTTGAATTTTGTTAGCGAATGTCATGTCGAAAACTCCAAACGAAAACATATTTGGAGGTCACGATTTTCATTTGCTATGACAGAGGGAGAAGAACGAAAGTTGCGAACTTTCTTTTCCGGGTTTAAATTTGAACCATTTTATTAAGAAAATTCATTTTAAACAAAAATAGTGATGTTGTGCTTTTCAAATATCAAAGCTGCTTAATTTCATAAATTCTGCACAACGCCCGCTCAAAATCTTTGTAAAAAATCATTAAGCATTACATGTATTAGGGTTTTCTAGAAATAGCCGACAAACGCGCAAACCCTACACGTTGTACTGCATCACTGAAGGAGAGGATATATCAAAAGAAGGAGTATGTATGCCTCCTGTTGAAGATCACCGTGAAGAAATGCATTTTTCACGTCAAGTTGAGATAGAGACCAGTAACGAACAACTGCAATTACAATAAGAGTTTGAACCGTAGTTATGTGAGCGACTGGAGCAAAAGTCTAGTCATAATCTCTCCTATGCTCCTGCTGAAAATCACGAGCAACTAGCCAAGCTTTGTACCTCTCTACAGATCCATCAGAACAAGTCTTGACCTTGAAGACACACTTGCAAGTGATCAGAACAACACCAAGTGGAAGAGGGATAGAGTCCCATGTACGAGTATGCTCAAGTGTCTCTAAATCAGTAGACATAGAACCTGCCACTCAAGTATCTGGACGGCCTCACGGTAGGTAGTCAGCTCTGGAGTGCTACAAGAGGTAGCAGGAAGGGAAAGTAGGTCCAGCGGAAGTGTAGCAAGGCTAAAGAGGTCGGGAGGCCGTCGTCGCTCACGAGGTGGGTTGCGACGCACAGGAGGATCGGACACATGACACTCGCTGGAAGAGGCAAGCAACGAGTCAAGGGGCATCAGAGGCGAGGGAACATGAGCAGGAGGAGCAGGAGGAGGACGACGAATGTAATGATGTGGAAGGGGGACGATAAGCGCGTCCGAGGGAAAGGTGGAATGTGGAAGAGAAATATAAATAGATGAGACGGAAGAGGTAGGAGATGGTGTAGGCGGTGGCAAGAAGAGAGGAGGTGGACATACCAGTGGAGAGGAGACATGAAGCGGTGGAGTGGGAAGAGTAAGGAACTGCACATCAGATGGAGTCACCGATGAGTGTTAGGTCGAGGAGACGGAAGACATAAAGAAAGGGTGAGTCTCGTCAAAGGCGACATCACGTGAGATACGAAGTCGACAAGCAACATGATCATAACATCGATAGCCCTTGTGTTCAGTACTGTATCCAAGAAAGACACAAGATACAGATTAAGCAGAGAGCTTGGTACGCTCACGTGAAGGGAGAAGAACATAACACCGACATCCAAAGACACGCAAATGAGTATAACGTAGGGGTAGGGAGTACAGACACTCACCAGGACACTGACCCTGAAGAAAAGTGGAGGGCTGCAAGTTAATGAAAAAGACCGCAGTGGAGACAGCCTCAGCCCAAAAATGAGGAGAAACATGAGAGGAGATGAGGAGAGTGCGGGATGTCTCAATGATGTGACGATGTTTCTTTTCAACAGTGTCATTCTGAGCATGGGCACCGGGACAAACAAGTTGAGGGAGTACCGTGGGTAGCTAGTCACGAAAAACATGAGAAAGATACTCTCCCCAGAGTTGGAGCGAAAAATACGTATGAAATCAGAGAACTAGGTGCGCACCATAGTGGAAAATGCAACATAAATCTGAAAAAACAGAGAACGAGAGTGCATAAAATAAATCTAACAATAAATAGAATAATCATCAACAAATATAACATAGTACCGATGTCCGCCCTTTGACATAAAAGGTGCGGGACCCCATACATTTGAATGAACTAAATCAAAGGGACGACGAGACCTGCACTCACTAGACTGATAAGGGAGTTGTAGCTCTTTTCCAAGCTTACAACCCGTACAAGAGTGAGACCTATCAACAGAAACACGACCAAGGAGACTAGTACTGATGAGAGACGAAAGACGCGAGCCACTGGGATGACCAAGCTTGTGATGCCACTGAGAGAAGCCCACTGAAGAAAGACACAAAGAAGAGACTGCTGCTGATGATGGAATGGATAACGATGAAGATGATCAAGGATGTAGACCCCACTATGGCGACGACCAACTCCAAGGAGTGTACCTGTCAGACGATCCTGCACACGACAAGCAAACTTATCAAAAATAACAAGACAACCGTAAGACGTGAGTTGACTGGCGGATATAATGTTCATGTATAACTTGGGTGTGTATGGCACATCCGAAATATGAAAATAGGTGGTATGAAGAAGCTCACGACCAGTGCAAGGGAGAATAGTACCATCTGCAACTATAACACTGAGAGCAGACGAGACGGACTGACAGGACAATAATTGAGTGACATCATGGGTCATATGAAAAGAAGCTCCAGAGTCAAGCAACCAGTCGGAGGAGGAGATACCTGCAGGAGCTGAGGCAACCGGCTGAGAGGCAGAGGCACCAGAAGCATTCAGTGAGAGCACATAGGCAGAGGAGCGATGCAGTGAACCGTAAGGTAGCTGCTGGGAAATCTGCTAGGCAAGCTCAGAAACAGAGAACGACGGTGCCATAGCAGAGAAATGAGCTGGAGGAGCACCAGGAGCACGCTGCTGACCAGACTGCTGAGCCCTCTGAATCTTGCAACACTCAGATTTGACGTGGCTAATGCACTGACAATAGTGACAATGGACAGACTGGCGACGAAGAGCACCAAACAGAGCAGTAGAGGGTATTGGAGGACGAGGAACAGGTTGCACCGATGCACTATACCCGGTGAAGGCAGCAGAGGAGTGCTCACAAGGGAGGATTGCGGTGGGAGCTCGGGAGCAGCAAGTACAGCATGAGGCAGCACATCAGAGGACACAACAGTGTCCAAGGAGTGCAGACGAGTCTCTTCAGCGATTACCAAAGCCAGCATATTACTAAGAGAAGGTGGAGGATCCCGGTGCAAAAGATGGGCACGAACAAGCTCAAACTCGGGACGTAAGCGCATGAGAAACTCATACATGCGCTGAAAGTCGCGATCCCGAGATGTAGCAACACACTGAGGGCAAGTAATGCATGGGGAAGGAGCCATCCCGTTGCACTAACACCAGACTACCAGAGGTCCAGGAGCTCAGCAAAGAATGCTTGGACAGAACGATCACGCTGGTGGCAGACGCCAAGGGTCTGGAATAGAGAGTCGCAGAGCCTGACTAGAAGGCGGGTAGAGACGACGCAAGCAAGGATGTAAGGATCGATATCCTAGATGAGATCATTTCGAGGTAGGATCAAATTAGATAGTATGGTCGGATCGAGGATCTCTTTACAAAATCAGGATCGATTTACAAAATCTGGATCGTCGGATCGTAAGATCTTATGATCCGGATCGCGATCCTGACAACTATGGACGCAGGTGATCCCACATCGCCTTGTTCGTAGGTAGCTGAGAGACGGTCATGCGAATGGGGAGCTCGCAGGACTGACAGATGACGGCTATCGCACGAGAGTCGTCCGAGCGCCACTTCGCCAAGTGTGAACCCTGGATGGAAGCGACAGTGCTAACAGTGGAAGAATCATCCATAGGAGAGGTGACTGCTGATGGAGGTGGAGCAGGCTCAGAGCCGTCAATGTGGCCCCATAGATCTAGACCACGGAGGATCACGCCGACGGTGGCAGACCATGCTTTGTAGTTTCGTCCATCGAGAATGACGTCCGCCTTCTAGAGAATGGAAGAGGCCATCAGGGCTGCAGAGTCAACCATAGAAGATCAAGAAGGCAGGCCGAAACTACTGGTGGAGCATCCCAGCAGATCAGGATCGACAACCACAGGAAAAGGGCAGAGCTTGCGCTGGAGGCGGAGCAAGATCGATCAGACGAACAGGGATCGATCGATGAACAAGGATCAATCAAACAGGGATCGATCAAACATGGATCGATCAGAGTTTTGGAGGGGGAGCAGGGATCGATCGAACAGGGATCGATCAGAGCCTGCGCTGGAGGCGGAGCACAATCGAGCGACGAACAGGGATCGAGATCGATCGTTCTGCGACGGCGACACGATCGGGATCGATCGTTCTGCGACGGAGGACGAACAGGGATCGGGATCGATCGTGCTGCGACGACGACGGGTTGCGGCAGATCGGGATCGATCGGGACCGGGAAAGGAAGAGTGGTCGGAATTTCTGGCACGAGATGCAGAGGAGGGAGAGAGCGGCGGAAACCCCAGAACCTGGCTCTGATACTATGATATGAGAACACAATGAATCCAATATTCTATTCACAAGAGATAAGATAATATATATACAAGTACATGAGAGGGTATTCACAACACCCATGATGAGCATAAAACAACTCTGCTACACAGTAAATACACTGCATCTAACACATTTGGCTAAACAAGAATAACTGCATGGGAAACTAAAACATTGAAAAATTTGTGTTCCTGAATGAGAGATATTTTAACTTAATTTTTTTCTTACAATGCTAAAGAAGTAAATAGTACGCAAGCAATCAATGTGTTACATTAAAAGTTCAGAAAGTTTTCAAATCCTCAATGGTTAGTGAAATACCTCCAATAAATCATCAAGAATTTTATTTCGGTATTCTGTTTCCAGCAGTTGGCTTCTCTTTTCCTTCAAAGATTGGGATGAACTTGACTCTATTGGCTCAACATGTTGAACTTCTTGACTTGAACTTGGTGAATCAAGATGTTCAGTTGCGTAGACTTTAGGATTTTCAGCGCTGATATCCCAGCATAGCTCTGTGCTGATGGTTTTAGAAAGAATTCCCTCTTCAATTACTGATATGTTATCAGATAACACAACATCACCATTTTCAGATTCCTGCAACTCTTTGTGAGCATCGATTATCTCATAGGAACCAAATCCATCATCAACAGATAATTCAGTCTGTCCAACATCCCAATCAATTTGGTCATCATTCACAGATAAGTTCCAATCAATACCAGTAATAGCAACATCCATATCAACTGATCCTTCTACAGTCATGGGATAATCTGGATCTAACTCTGACTTGTCTTTTAGAGAATTTTCGATTTCAAGGGAAACTGAGATATATAGAGAAGGAGGATTTTCATGAAGGTTGCTCAAAAATGGAAGTACAACAACAACACTTTCCTGCACTTACATAAAGCATAATGTTAAAATACAAGAGATACAAACAATACCCACAGTTAACTACAAGGAGGTTGCTCAAGTCAATGACAGCAATGAAGCAAATAATGTTGAAAATTTGTTAATATGTACCTCTTTCTCTGAATGTGCATCTCTGCAAAAGTTTCTGTAATAGTCGATAGCTTTTAAAACAGAATCGCCATTAAGAACATCCAGTATTCTGCTGAATATAGCAGGAAGAGATTTTGCAGTCTCTACAAGCTCTAATCTCACATTTTGCCCCTAAATAAGGAAAGTTCCAAATCTAGTGATCAGTACAAAAAAACACTAGATTGCACACCCAGAGTGCTCCAAAATCAGGTCAATATGATCTATGTTTAAGAAATCATAATATATGCTTGTTTACACAAGATTCAATCAGCTGACCTTCAACCCAAGCTCTTGGCATGAGTCAGAATACTTTGTCGCGGAAAGGGCAGCATTTCGATTGATTTCAAGTTCTCTGCGATCCAACTCTGCTAGTTGTTGTTGACTCCTCTGCACCTGCTTTTTCTGATAAGGGCTTCATGCAATAAAGAGTCAATAAAGCTATTTTAATACAACATTGCAATGCAAAATTTCATCCGCATTTAAAAAACATCATGTGCTTACATTTCGTAGTTTCCATTTTGAGCAATGATGTTAGCAGCCTCTCCAAGAAATAGATAATCCTTCTCATATGCTCGCACAATACTTTCCCATTCGCCCTACCAAAAGAATATTTGTCCCCTTGCTTGATATAAATGAAACGGAAAATCCACAAAAAAGAAAAAGGAAAATGCAGAGTATTCCTTACAGCAGAACCTGATAACCGCCCAAAGAAATTGCGACTTTCTGTAGTTGCGTTTAGCAGAGTATTGTATATTACCTTTGCTTCCAAGTAGCCAATAGCTGTAATGACAAGAATGTCACAAGAAAGAGTAAGTGGTATGAAAAATAGGTAAGATAAGAATAAGCTGTCACGGGGCCTTGCATAAGATCATGCTACTGGACAGTAGATGGTGGGAAGTAGGGCAGAGGGGCTTGGACCAATTGCTTCCCTGAGATCCCCTAGGGTTCATCTGACGAAGGAAATCTCGGGTTCATCTTCCTCTGCTTCTTTGTTGTTTCCTCCCCACAACGATCTCAAACCAAAATAAAATAAATTTTACATTGATGTCCTGCTCTAGACGCCTCATCAGAATTGAAGCAAAATCACTTCGTACACTCCGCAATGTCCCCAGATGAGAGATGACAAATGAAAGGAATGGCCACCCTTCAAAGGTTGGTTTCCCCAAATGAAAGGAATGGCCACCCGGGGTGCCACCTCACCCTTCAAAGATTGGTTGCCCCTATGGTCGGTGGCCATCCTGAGGGGGAAGATGCATCTGTCGATTGTCCCGGTACGATCCAACTGAATATGTCGGTCACAAATTCGGGCCAGACTCATAACTGAAAATGGCTACTACTTGTTCCAATAATATGTTCGTTGCTATGGGAAGCAAAGTATCACACTTCTTGAAAAAAATCATCAAACAGCCACGTGTGCTTTAGGAAGATCAACTCAACCAAGGAGTCACTATCAGTCATCCAAAACATATATTGCAAAACTACTTGATTTTTTCCCACAACACATGGGATTTCTCCACGTCCAAGCGGACAAAACAAATCTGAGACACTCCAACTAGATGATACGCAGCCAAGTTAATCCATTTCACCACTGGCATTCATTGGTTGGTCAAGAACTATTCGCCGTGTAGCAACCAAGCAAGGAGATCATATTTGTCGCTGTGCGTTGGAAAATCCAATTTCACATATCACAACAACACACTGAGATTAACAGTTACCGTGAGATATTTCGCATGGTTATTGAATGGAGAGCCACTAAGAAGGTTGTTGCTTTCTCCTCACATCCATGCTCCGCACCGGCCCTACCTGTCGTTTCCGTGTCCGCGCGTCTGTACCCCGGCGATCGAAGACGTAGATTCCATGCATTATTCCAATCGGTCGAATTTCCGCCACTTCGCCTAGCTATGCCCAGTCAGTTGTACATAGGGTCAAACATTCTGGGAATATTGAACTTTCCCAACAATGTTCACGGGTGGAAGTCTCGGTTCGCCATATTCAGGGCGACCTTCAGGGAGCTAAGCCCCCACCCTCACCCGCGGGAGGAGGCGGACTTCCTGAAGCCGTCGATCGAAGATGTGGAGAAGGACATTGCAGACTTCTTCGACAAGGCTCCCCTAGATATCAAACACTGTGTTCCCCTCCTGGAAGAGATGGCGGACATGGACGTCTATGAGTGTAAGTGCTTATTTACAAAGGATTTGCATACCTGCAAATTCTAACGTTCAGACTTACAGTTGTCCTACAGGTTCCTGCTGAGAGATCCTGCGATCCTTCCGGCATGGTCTTGACCACGACTGAGAAGAGGAAGGCTGCAAGCACAAGGGGATAGACACCTCCGCGAGCACCACCGGGCGCCGGTCACCCGATGACACCGAGCGACCTCTCCCGCCGGCCGACCCTAGAGACCGACGCGGGCTCCCGAGTCCACTGCGCGAGATCTGCCGTCAAACTCCGAGGCCCTGACAGACACACTTGGTGGCCCGTTGCTGCTCCGGGATGCGAGTGCGGTCACCCTAAGCACCCGACTGCTGTCCTGGAGAGAAAGACAGGAGACGACCTCGCACCTGCAGGTGGTCTCCTCCACGATCATTGGCGAGGACGAACTTGAGGAGATGAGGGGTGTGTCCACCGATCTGCTGGCTCAGAGGGCGGACAGGGCCTCCCTGAGCAGATGCGGCACGCCCTAAGCCAGTCCCAGGAGGAAGTCGCCCACCTGCAAGACGAGCTAAGGGTAACTTTACAAGAACTTAAACCATTTCACATACATTTAACATGGCTTTCTAACGACCCCCTTCGTATCTATCAGGCGAGCCTGACTGCGAGCAACCCGACATTTCGTGAAGGAGATCTCGAAGGCAGGGAATCAATCTGGAAAGATCACCCTGTTGCATCTGCGGAAGCTGAACGCCCTCAAACCTGAATTCAAGCACATCAAATACAACGAACTCTTTCCAGAGGATGCGTTGTTCTTCCCTGAAGAGTCCGCCTCGCCATTCCAGCGGTCTTCGCTAACAGAAACCTCAGCTTCGAGCGATGAGCACCAAGTGCTTCTTTCTTCCTTTTTTCTCCTTTTTACTTTGGGCACAATTTTATCGCGCAAACCTGTAGAACACTATTATTTTTTGCCCGCGACCTGTCGCGATTATAATCTTTTGTTGTAAATTATTTATGGTGTAACTGCCCTCTGAGTTCGCACCATGCTGTCCGTCGGGAGCTCGCTAGGCGTTCGCGCGTTCAGTGACATCGAGTGTGTGCGCGAGTAGCCGGAGTGTTCAGCCAAATTGATACTCAGGAAAAACAATGGTCCTACAACAACAGCTGGGTTCGTTGTCAGTGGTTAAGGTCGCCAGTCAGGCTTAGGGCATCTGCAGGGCTCTCGCCTGCACATGACATTGTAAAACGATAAAGGGGGATAAGCACCTGTTGCTCGGAGCTTGTCCTCGGAAATGGAACCAGTAATAATAATAACGTCTCAAATCAATGCGTGATTGCTTAACACATCCAGACTTGCCATATATGCCACCCGAGAGTATCTCCTCGAGAGCGATTATCGCGGTCTTATGGTGGGGGAAGTGACTCACATTGGCGGGAGAGTCAGAGGCTTGATGTCTGCCTCCGCTCAAAACGTCCGGATTCGTTTGAGGGGGTCCAAGCAAGTTCCGGGACTCGCCAGACTGGACGAAGTTGAGGCCACGTGCGCCCGCCAAAATTGCATTCCTTACGTTGCAATGTGTTAATAGTCCTTCATGCGACTGGAAGTTCTTGGTGACGGCTCATGGGGAGCAAGTGTTGCTTAGAAGATTTAACCCAGGTGCCAAGCATTGAGGATGATGCGTATCTTAGCTTAAGAATAGTACTACTTTAGGTCATTGCCGCTGCAGGTGTTCGACATCTCTTTACCTTCATGGATTTACAGTTGGTAGGCTCCATTCCTGAACGCTTCTTTGACGATGAACGGCCCCTCCCAGTTGGGGTTAAGCTTCCCGACTGAAACTGTTCTTTCAGCTGCATCCACTTTCTTCAGCATGAGGTCCCCCTTTTCGAACAGCTTCACTCGTACATTTTTATCAAAATATTTGGTCATTCTCTACTTCGCCTCTGCTTGCCGGATCACTAACTGATCGCAGAGCTCCTCGATCAGATCAAGACTGCACCTCAGCTCTTCCTTGTTGCTTTCCATCCAGCTGTCATCACCTCACCTGGCAAGTAGCACACGAGGGCTTTCTACGTCAAACTCCACCGGGATGAGAGCCTCGGACCCATGTGACAACTTGAACGGAGTTTCACTGGTCGCCGAGGAAGGAGTTATCCGGAGGGTCCACAAAACTGCTGGCAGCTGCTCTGCCTAATTACCGCGAGTATTTACCACTTTCTTGAGCATAAAATTTAAGATCTGCTTGTTGGCTGCTTCCCCCTGCCACTGCTACGTGGGTGATGGACCGATGAGAATCAAAACTCCGTCCCTACCTGATCACAAAAATTAGCAAGCTCCTCACTTGTGAACTGAGGATCGTTGTTCGTGACAATGGCCGCCAGGGACTCCATGCCGACAGATAATCTCTCCCCTGATAAAGCTTTTAACCACTCGGCATGTTGTTTTGGCCAGCACCATGACTTCTATCCATTTGCTGAAGTAATCGATCATGACCAGGATGAAGCGGCGCTCCCCCCTTGCCTTTGGGAACCCAACAGATCCATTCCCCAGAAAGTGAAAGGCCAGGGGACGGAGATGGACTTAAGCTGCTGAGCTGGCTGGACCTAAAGGGGAGCGAATTTCTGACACCTTACACGCCTCCTGGCAAAATTCGCGCAATCCATCCTTATCGGTGGCCAAAAGTAACCTTAACGAAGAATTCTCTTTTCGAGGGTCCTGGCTCCAGAGTGAGTGTCACATTCTCCCGAATGCACTTCTTGCAGGATTCGTGGGACCTCTTCTTCCACTACACATCTTGCTAAAGGCGAGAGAAGTGTCTTCCGATAGAGAATCCCCGATATCAGCAAGTAATGGGCCACCTTTAGCTTGAACCGTCTCGTAACACTTATCGAAGGATGAACCTCTCCAGTCGTGAAGTAATGAACAAAAGGGTCCACCCAAGACGGTCGTTGATCAATTTCCATGACGTTTGCCTCTTCAATTGCAGGGTAGCATAAATCTGTGAGAGTTCCTCCAGCGGGGTGTCCATCCTTTACTAATTCATCGGCCTCCACATTTTCCTCTCTTAGGATATGGTGAATACTGAAAGTGCGGAAAAGTCCCACGTACTGCTTGACCGGGACCAAATACATCTGTAGGAGAGGCTCCCTTGCCTCAAAAACATCGCTAATCTGTGACGCAATGACTAACGAGTCTGTCTTGACACCTATCTCTCGGGCCAAGCTCAAACTTGCTATCAAGGTTTCGTACTCAGCCTGATTATTTGTCACGGGGAAATGAAACCTTATGGCTTGCTCGATCCTGGTTTCGCAGGGGCTAACTGGTGCAACCTGCATCACAACATGTGTCTTATTTTATGTCACACAATTTTATTTTGGTATTTGTAGCACATGTATTAGCGCACGCGCAATTTCATTTCACGCATTTTTTTTGGTATTTGTAAGCGCATGTATTACCGCACGTGATGTTTTTTTCCCGCACTTGTTACAGCTTATTGGGGGTGATTGTACAAACTCCAATAAGTCCCTAAATAAAAGATCCGTCAAATTAGGTGTCATGTTAATTAGGGCAAGCACTCAAATTTAAAAAAATTGAAATTCTTTTGATTTTGAAAAAAATATCATGCCTTATTAGAAATTCGTAATTCTATTCTTATTTGAAATCCTAGAAATCCGTATCCTATTTTAAACCTGCCCAAAAATCCTAATGAATCCAATATATTTCTAAATATATTATTTCCTAATAACAAAAATTTAACCCCTTTATTAAACCGGCTCAGCCCTCTCCCCTAAAAAATTAGCTTGGATAGAAATCAGGATAGGGAGAAATCTTCCCTGTCGCCCGATAGGTCCAATCCGACCCCAAGAGAGTCTGCTGATAGCCCCGCCCCCTCCTTCTCTCTACCCCAACGAGTTCGCCGGAACCCTAGTCAACGTCCAACGCCTTCCTGGTTCCCGTCAGCCTTCCCTAGTCCGCTGGATCGACGACATCACATCGCAGCTCCCCATCCCCTCCGCCGACCTTCTACGTGGGCGTCGACGACCTCTCCACCCCCAGCTCGTCTCTGACGACCCTCTCCCACCATCGTCCACTACCTGCATCCTTCTTGCCATCATCGGGCAGCCATTAGCCCGAAGCTGTTCTCCCGGCTAGTGCCCTGAAGGAGGCCGATCCTGGTTGTGTTCTTTCTGATTCCTCCTATCAATTTCAGTGAACGAGGTTGTACTTGAGGCCATGGGTATATTTCCTAACATCTCACTTCAAAGCTGTTAGCTTAATTTGATGAGTGCTTGTTTATCTGATCTGAAATTTTAGAGCATGCTTGCCCTTAATTAACGTTGAACCTATTTGTCGTTTATTTTCATATCCGCACATGTTTTGTTTTCCTCTCGTCTATGCTTGTGGAAGATTTATTTCAAGTCGTTGATTATGCTCAAGTGTTAGGCTCATAGGCGCGTTTGTAAAGCTAAGTTCGATTGTCGCTCTCCGTTTGCTCGAGAACATCACGCTAGCGCCACGAGTTTTAAAAGAGAAAACAAATTTATTTTATTTAAAATTGACTCGAGAATTCCGGTTTACATCACTAACTAAGACGATTCCTGCTCCAACTGAGTTCGAACCGGAGGCCCCGTCCACAAATATTTTCCAGCACAACGAAGCTGAAGCCCCCTCCTTAAGGCTGTCGTCGTCTGCAAAATTGACAAGGAAGTCGGCTAGAACTTGCGCCTTGCTGGCGTCTCTTGTGACATAGGCTATATCAAACTCACCGAGTCTATGTCCCACTTTGTCAGCCGCCCTGAATGATCTGGCTTCTCCAAAACTACTCTCAAGGGATGGTTAGTCACAACTTTAATGGAATGAGTCTGGAAGTAGGGTCAGAGCCTTCGTGCTGAAACAATCAGGGCCAGAGTCAGCCTTTCCAGGATGAGGTAGCGAGCCTCGACACCACTCAACACATGGTTGACATAATGAACAGGAAACTACTTATTTCTCACTTCACGAATCAAGACCGAACTGATGATATCCTTTCCAACTCCTAAGTATAGGAAAAGAACTTCCGACTAGAAGGGAATCTGGAGGAGTGGGGTCGTAATTAACTGACATTTTAACTCCTCGAACGCTTGATCACACTCTTCTGTCCACTCAAACTTCTTTCCCCGCAAAGTTTGACGAAAGGAGTGCACTTGTCTCCAAAAAGTGAGATAAAGCGACCGAGTCCTGCAACCCTTCCTGCCAACTGCTGAATCTCCTTCAGACTCTTCGGGGGCTTCATCTCCAAGATGCTTTTACCTTATCAGTATTGGGCTCTAGACCTTGAGGGGTGAGTAGATGCCCAAAGAATTTTCCCTTACTAGCTCCGAAAATGCATTTGGCCGAATTGAGCCGCATGTTAAACTTATGGAGAGTGTCAAATGTTTCCGACAGATCCTTAAGGTGATCCTCAACATTGTGGCTCTTGACAAGAAGATCATCTACATAGAACTCTAGGTTGCGGCCCTTCTGATGCTTAAAAACATGATCCATCATTCTTTGGTAGGTAGCACCAACGTTTTTCAAACCGAACGACATGACTTGATAGCAATAGCACCCCCCGTTCGTGATGAACGCGGTGTGGGGAACATCGGACTCGTGCATCCTTATCTGATGGTACCCAGAGAAAGCATCCAGAAAACTCATCACCAAAAATCCTACCACGGAGTCGACCAAAGAATCTATATGTGTAATGGATAATAGTTCTTAGGGCATGCCTTGTAAAGACGCGTGAAGTCGCCACAGATTCTCCACTTCCCGTTAGGTTTTCGCACCATCACCGCGATAGAAATCCAATCTGGATACTGCACCTCCCGAACAAATACCGCTTCTAACAACTTATCCACTTCCTATCGGATGGGCTCAACGAGAGTAGTCCCTACCGCTCGCTTCTTCTGCCGCACTAGTTTGAAATTAGGGTCGATGTTGAGACGATGACATGAGACCTCTGGGCTGATCCCAGGCATGTTAGAGGCCGACCATGCGAAGAAGTCGAGGTTGACGAGCAGACACTGGACGAGAAGTGCCTTGCTCTCTCCCTCCAATTAAGTGTTGATGGAGACGATCCTACTTCCACCCCCTGGAACGGTAACTTCTTGGACCTCCTGCGCAGGCTCAAGATGTAGCCCGCTAGCACGAGTCGCGAACCGATTCTGTGCGCCTGCTCCCATCTCGCGGTCTTCAGCGAGTGCTCGCTCGCCTGGATGGGCGTCCGACAACATTTTCTGCGAAGGTTTCTGGCGGTCTCTGCTCGCACTGCCCGCGAATCGGGCGACTTCACCAACCAATTAGATTTGAAGGTCGCGTGTTCAATCTGTTGGGGCGCCTAATTCTTCCACACTCAACCGCTAACTGGGTATGCTGCGGAGAGATCGCAGACCGCAACTAGCCGGTTACTCAACCCCTGGCGGATGCGACGAGCAGCGAGAAAAAGAGGAAATTAAGAGTGCCCCGCTGACAACAGCGAACAACAGATTGGCCCGCCGCGACGAATGCCTCTCTTGCGGCGAGTTTTTTGATTATACTGGTAAAGGTTACAAGAGTGAGGTGCGGCTACTTGTTGAGTCGTTGGTATGCATGTGTACAGTGATAAGAAAAAAGAAGACAGACCAGACTTAGAGTCTGCACCAGCAACTAGACAGATTCTGAGATAATTCTGCGTGTCTCATCCAAGCACCTATGGTCCCTATTTATACTAGGGTTTAGGGTTTCGGGTTTAGGGTTTAGGGTTTATGGTTTAGGGTTGGATCCCAGGAGAAATGCTGCTCTTGCGCGAGCTCCAGGAGAAATGCCCGCCGCGTCCTCTGGGTTGGATCCCTGATGCTGCTCTTGTGAGAGACCGCCTTCCAAAATTCATATGTCGGGGTCACCTGAAGAGTGACCGCGCCGAACACCATCGTGCTAAAGCCACAGACCGGAAAATGTTCGTGGACTTCTGGAATGTCCGCCCGAGGAACTCGCAACTCTGGGAACGATCGTCCGGTAAGTTGTCCTTGCTTGTCTGATGCTCGCCACAGCTGTCGCAAGATTTGGGTAAACAGTGGAAATTTTGTGCTTAGTGTTGCAACTGTTGAAAGAGTAAAGAGAGAATAGAAGGTGTATTTCATTCATCCATATAGGGGCTTTAAATAGGATTACAACATGACACAAAGACACCGATAGCCGGTGTGGGACTAAACACAAATATACCTAAAGACCCAATAACCCGACATTGACCCGATAATTTCAACACTCTCCGTCAAGCTGAAGGGGGAACCCTTCAGCTTGGCCACAACAAATAACGGAAATGGAGGTAAATGATGTGGGACAAAACATCAGATGAGCCACCGGGGGAAATTCCAAACCGGGGAATCAAGTCGGGGACATAGCCACACACGACGCAGGACCCACACACGACGCGGACCCACTGGAAACCGGTCAACCAACATCACTTACACACACAACATACGAAAGGGAACACAAGATGTTGAGCAAGTCATCAAATGAGTGATCGGAGATAATCCGTCGGGGATAATCTGTCGGGGATAATCCGTACAAAAACGGTCCTGCACGACACAGTCCCCCACGACACGGTCCCACACGACACAACCCGATGAAACTGAAACACCAACATCAGACGCGTCCCCAACACACGACCAAACAAAAGAAAAAATGGGGAGACGCAAACGACATACAACATAAGCCTAGAGGCCGTGTGAGACTAAGGCGAACAATGGGAAAGATCATCCGGGTCGCCCTCATCCCAAACACTCCCCCTCACATGGATATCACGTGCATATAGACATAAATCGTAAAGATGCAACACAACAACAACTTAAAAGACAAGAAAAAAAACTACATAGAGGAAAAAAAGATAGCAGCTAAGCCGGAGAGGCATCCGTCGGGAGAAGCATCCGTCGGCACGAAGGAGCAGCAGGGCAGCAACGGAGGAGAAGCACGGCTCACAGAGCAGCCGGAGAAGAAGAAGTAGTGCGGCAGAGGGCATCCATGCCGGAGAAGAAGCAGCTGCAGCAGCAGCAGGCCGGATAAGGAGAAGCAGCCGGGAGAGAAGCAGAGACGGAGAAGCCGTCGGGAGAAGAAGAGGAAGCCGACGGAGCCGTCGATGTCGCAGATGAAGCAGGAGGAGTCGTCGATGTCGCAGAGGAAGCAGCCCAGGGCGGCGACGATGCAGAGGGGAGCCGACGAAGCTGTCGGGATCGTCGTCGAGGAGCAGCGACGCTATTGGGAGAAGGTCCCGCTCCCGTCTTCGGAATCAGACGACGATCCGTCAACGGGAGCGAGGGGAAAAACTATTTCCGTGAGCCCTAGCAGGCGAGCGGAAGCGGAAGACCGGGTCGGGTTTTCGGGAGGTTGTAACAGTAGCCGGGAGTGAAAAAAAAATTTTAGGTCACAGAACCTGTCTCTGATACCATGTAGAAAGAGTAAAGATAGAATAGAAGATGTGTTTCATTCATTCATATAGGGGCTTTAAATAGGATTACAACATGACACAAAGACACCGATAGCCGGTGTGGGACTAAACACAAATATACCTAAAGACCTAATAACCCGACATTGACCCGATAATTCCAACAACAACTATAAATTCCCTCTCCAATTAACTTCAGTTAGGAAAGTAGGAAGATGGGTTTTGCAATAAACATAGGGAGCAACTAAACAAGGATAGTAGTTATATATGCTTTCCTCGTGTTTATGAAGTGAAGCAAGTGTCAATTAATGTCTTTTACTTCTAAATACTGAAGGAAGAAATATTTCATCTAGCTCCACCCCATATTTTCTTTTTGAGAAAACTTTTTAACTAGATTCAGCTTCTGTTTTTTTTTACTTATTTCTACAGCCAAACATCTCTTTTATTCATGAAACCCGGTTTGGCAGACATTGAGTCCTATTTTACAAATTTTGGCAGTTCAATACCCCCCAAAAAACAGTTTCAAAATACTAAAATTAGCATTAAATTATGCAAATCATAAAATATCACCAGTAAAGTTTAAGCTAAGCTTTCTAAAGATATAGAAGAGGGGAAACATCGGGTTTACCTTCAGCATCCAGGGTTAGGAAGAAAGGATGGAGGTCCTTGGGCAGCGAGGAGAAGGCCGAGGAGATCTTTGCCCTGATCGAGATCATCCGCTTCCTCCAATCAGCGGGGATCCTCTTCCGATCCACCAGCCATTCTTCGGGCATTGAAAAACCATTCAAAATTATCAAATCCAAAGAGGAAATAGTTGCAAGTTGGACTGAAAACACATCGAGCGAAACCAGATGATTCAAATAGGGAAAATTGATCGAAACCTCCAAGACGAGCGAAGGCGATGTCGATGGGGAGATTCCTAATCTCCTCCGAGTCCTGCATGCTTGTCCGAGGATGAGGAAGAGGAGGAAGAGGAGGAAGCTATCAATGTCTTCCGTTCTTCCTATTCCTTTGCTACGAAGCCCACGAGGCTTGGCCTATTTTGTTCGACAGAAAATAGTCCGATCCCATCCGAACATCAGTTATAAACATGTTGTCAAACATTCTGTTATTCTTCAACATTTATTTACTAATTTTAATCTTATTTTCGTATATATATTTCTTACCAAGAAAAATTCAAACTGAATAATATTTGAGTGTTTTAAGACTCATTTGAGTTAAAAATAACTGAAACTATACAAAAATCCTGTAATAGGATATGAAGAGGAGGGACTCGTTTCAGAACTTCCACTCCTTCTATCAAATGGAAGTATAAAGACTTCTTCATTTCAGAGAACACAAAATCTAGAAACTTACTTCTATCAAATAAAATTTTATGGGCTAAATCAAAAAAAGTACCCAAAGTTTAAGAGCTGATTTTGTATTTTACCGACAATTGGACCTCAGGGAAGCCATTCGATTTCCCACTACATTGTTTGATCTTAGGGTTTAGGGTGTATATATCGTTTCAATGCTAGAATCCACCATGTTTATAAACTTCGACTGATCCAAGGTAAAGCTCCCCCCAAATAATCAATAAATTACATCATTTTTTGTTGTTGTTTAAAAACTAAACATTTGAACCCCCTATGATGAGAGAATAAAGTGGAATGCAAAATTGACTGCGTTCATACAAAATATCTTCTCTACGGTCTTCTCTTTCCATCAAAAGGGCACTCACTCCATATAGAGTTTCCCAAGTATTATGCCCTAATTGGCATAAAGCCGTGCACAAGTTTCTTAAACAATAATTTATTAGTAGTTTGGCTGAGAGGTTGCAACTTTGAGAGGGAGGCACCAACTGGACGCATGGATGATTTCATCTCAATGAATGAATATAATAAGACAGATTGAGGGACTTCCCTTCACCAACATCCTTCTCTTCAATATGTTTAGGTAACATAAAGTTAGAAACAATAAATTGGTACTATACTATTCTCAATAAGATTCGTATTTTGCTAAATGCAATCTTATTGTCACCAATATCATAAAAATGAAAAAAAAAAGATCGACTTTAAGATCTTATTTTGTTAATAATATCATAATTACGACCCTATTTGAAATATTTCAAGCCAAAACATCACTGCTAACATTCTAAAGTGTCCGGGCAAATAGAGCTCAGTGCAAGCACCAGTGCATTCCAAAATTCAACACTGACTGGTGCAGGCCCTCGCCCAAGGCAATATTGAGTTGGGCAAATTGCACTTCTCACTACCTGATTAAAGAACTATCAAATCAGCAAGCCTGCGAAGAAAAAAAAATTAGTCCCTGCCACTTTCATTGCCGGAATCAACATTGACTGGTGCTGGTCCTCCTGCTCCACTCTTGTAGCCGGCCATGGCTTCCTTGTAGCGCTTTGTATCTGCCTTTGCCATTGATTCATAAGGCTCCTTCTCCTCCACTGCTTCCAACACAAAACAGAAAGTGATTTTATCACAAACAAAATGATTTTTTTACTTTTTTAGAGAACATAAAGGGAAGGAGAAAACAATAAAAAGAAAATGCGTGCTGCAGTTCAAAAACATATTTTCTTCTTTATAGAATGAGAGTATGCTGCAAATCACCTGACATCTTCTTCCATTTCTCCCCAAGAGCTCTTCCCACATCCGTAAATTGCATTCCGGGATTAGCTTTCTTCAGATTCTGAAAACAAACATGAGTTGAAGCTGCACGATCAATGTGGTTGCAAATTAACAAAAGCCAAAAAAGTTGATCAATTTAACCCGCCCATGCCAATTAAAGCTGTTTGATCCCAAGGGAGAAAAACGACAAAAAATGTGCTTAACAGATGTAACACCTACAGAATGTGATTGTTCAATGAAGCTTCTTTTTGGATGAAAAGAGGAAGTAGCATATGAGAAATAATTAAATGGAAACCAAAAGTAGAATACAAAAAAGAGCAAGTATAATAACACTAAATGGAGAGAGTTGATGATGCGAGACCGGCGTCACACCTGCGGATCAGTTGGTGATGAGAACACTGGTGAAGACCTCTTATCTAGGAGGTCTGGGGATCGAGACCCAGCCTCAACAACCCGCTGCATGGTGATGATTCCATGGCGGAGAGCCGGTTGGGGTGTACGGTCCGCAAACCTGATAAAGCCACCAAGTGCTGACTCCAGATGGGCCCCCTGGTGGGACTCCAGTGTGGCGGGCAGGTGTGACGCCTATCCACATCAGTTGGTTTTGCTGTTAACATGTAATGAATTCTGCGTTGGTGTCAAGGAAAACTTGGGAGTAGCATGTAAAATTTTACTTGAAGCATATTTTGGCCCAAGATGCTCATCAAACATACAAAATTAGCCAGTTTCTTTCATTTCTCTTGTCAGTTTTTGAAAAGATTAACCTCTCTTTCAGCATTTGAGAAGAACATAAAGCCAGACATGGCCCTTTTTGGAGCATTTGGATCTTTCTTCCTCTTCGGCTTCCGCTTCTTTGAAACATCATCATCTCCATCTCTAGATTTCTTCTTTGATGATGGGGCTTTGCTCACGGAAGCTTCCCTTTTAGAATCTTTTTTGGCAGGTTTCTGAAGAAGAGTGGATTGTCAGAAACAGTATCTTCCATAGTAAGTCTTGTTATATATCATTCAAGAAGTAACAAAGGAATGAAGTAAAATTCGAACATACTAGTAACAAAAGTGTTCATTAGCAGTCAACCCTGCATTATAGTTAAATAATCCTAACAAAAAATGGTTCTCAATTCCCACTTACTTCTTTCTCGACCCCATTTTGACTAGCATCAGATTCCTCTGCATCAGAATCATCAGTGGGAGATCCACCGTCATCTTTTTCTGCAATAAAATCTTCATCCTGCAATATTCAGATATTAACACGTAAAACCCAAAAACTAAAATTATAAAGTTATGGCACACAGTAAACATAGACATGCTCCATAAGAGGAATCATTAATTACCAACCTCCTCATCACTTTCCTCTCCACCAGCAGCATTTTTAATCCGCTCAAGATGCGGATCAACAACATCATCATCATCATTATGAAGAACAGCCGTAACTCCATTGGCACCCCGTCCATCACCAAGGTTCAAGATTTTCAACCCTTTTCCACTGAATTTAGTTAAAAGCTTCATGAATTATAAAAATCCATTCATATTTAAAAGTTAATGTTTAAAGAATCCAACGGATTACCTAATAAAATCAAAAAGGTTGTGATATTCTTTTCTCTGAATATTTCCAAACAAGTGCTCATGGTCGTTCTTTAGCTTTATGAGAAGATCAAAGTAGTGTGATGAAACACTCGAGCCCCCAGCACCATGCCTCTCAAATTCAACATACACGATCTGACAGATTGACGCAAGAAATATGCTGAGACAACTCTCAAAATTCAACTTTGGTAGTATAAAACAAAAGGAGATCCCATGTCACAACCTCATCATGTAAGATGAGAGTTGGAGGCTTAGGCAAGAAGAAAAATCCCTTTTCAAGTGGATATAGCAATCCATCTTCAGCTTTAAGAGATGACTTCACTGCATAGCCATCTTGACAGCTTCTGAAGCTTCCTGGTTTAGTAACCATGGCACCACATGTAGCATTCAGTATTCTGGTGAATTCCTCATGAATCAAACCCTAAAAGTGTAAAGAGAGAGTTAGTATTACCTTTATGATATCATAAGACCAACAATATACAATGAAAAGGCATTTATGTAAAATACGAATCATTCTGATTGGAAGCAATGCTCCGACACTGTTCAATGCAGTCCATCAATTCTCTGTAGCCATCTAAATTTTGAGTGAAAACCACTTGAGTGAAAACCACAATGATGTAATGTGTACATCATTGTTGAAGAAAGTATAAAGAAAGTCCATCTTGAATGCCCATGTAAAGCTCTCTTAGAATTTAGTCCCACATCTTGGGATTGAGTTTAGGCTCTCCCCTCTCCTCCTATATATATGTACAAATACATATGATGTATTAAGTGATTTTTTATTGAGAAATTAATAAGATTGCATTTTATTTCTCTTCTCTTTGATGTTCTTCTACATGGTATCAGAGGTAGCCGATCCTAAAATGTCTTTTCAATTCCTCACTTTCTCTGGGCGGTTAGAGCTATTCTAACCGTAAGTCTCTTTTGTTTTCTACTGCAATGCGGTCTCTGCTTTCTATACCGCAGCTCTTCTCCTTCTCTCGTGGCTTCCACCCCCCTCCTCTTATAGCTCTCTCTCCTGTCAAGCGGGCCAGCCCTCTCCTCTTCTCGCAACGGACTTTTATTTTTCCTTGCCGCAAGTCTCCTGCCGCGATTCTCCTGCTCGCCGTGCTTGCCGCCAACTGCCTAGCTGCTCCGCTTGCTTCTACCATTGGCTGCACCTCTTGCCGCTCAACCACAACTTTTGTTGCGCTTACCACGCTTCTTGTCTCTGCTTGTAGCCGCTACTCTCACTGCTCACCTTGCCGCAAATCTTGCCGCTTCTAGCTAATTCTCCTAACTGCATCTATTCGGGCCGTAGATTTTGTCCGTAATCTCTCCAGGTCGCAGCTTCCTCAGACCGTAGCTTGATCTCTGGCCGCAGTTACTCCTCAAGCCACAACTACTCCTCAGACCATAGTTCCTCCTCAGGCCGCTGTTACACCTCAGGCCGAAACTCTTACTCCCAGATCACACTTCCTCCTCAAGCCGCAACTTCTTCCTGTCGCCTGGTATCTTCTTGCTGCCTCCTTAGGCTGCATCTGCCTCCTCAGGCCGCAATTGGCTTCTTCTTGCCGCCTCCTCTTGCCGCCTGGATTCTTCTTGCCATAGCTATCAGGCCGCATCTTCTTCTTACCGCCGACTCTGTCGCAGCTCCTCTTGCTCGCTTAACCGTTGCTCTTAGGTCCTTCCCACAGGTTCTTTTGCTCGCAGGACCTCGCTTGCTGCAGATTGCCAGACCGCCGATGATTGCCTAGCAATTTCTGCTCTTCTCACAGCCACTGATTGATGCCCGCCAGATTGCCATTTGCTCTTGTCGCTGGGCTTATTCGACTGACAGCCAGATTTATTTTCCATCTCCAGGCCTTGTCCGAAGTCGACTTATTCTTTGGTTGGCTCTTCTCCAATGGCCGATCATGCTACTTCATTTCTTTCGACTCAATCGTATTCTCATGGAGGTCCCATCTCTTCTCTGGGTGATGGTCGACACACTCAAGCTCCTCTTCAATGTACTTACTGTGATAGAAATGGTCACTGCAAAGCCCCTTGTTACAGTCTGCACGACCTACCTCATGCACCGCCTGCCTCTACTGTCATCCCTGCTCCACACATCGTTCATGCTAACATTGATGCCCTGCGCACCCAACTCCAGCAACCTCAAGAGCTGATTTGTCATTCCTATGACTCTGTTGTGTCCATTTTCGATGAGGGTATTTTCTGTCTTGCCCATAGTTCCTCCTGGGTTATGGACTCCGGGGCAACACATTATATTACCCCAACGAAACCTTCTTGATACTTGGACTCTGCGCATCCCAAGTTCATTACTGTTTGTCAATGGGGACACTACTCCAATCGCTGGATCAGCCGACGTCACCCTTACCTCCTCCCTCACTGTTCGCTCGGTTCTTTATATTCCGGGCTCTCCTTTCAATCGCCTATCTATTAGCCGTCTCACACAAGATCTTGGTTGTTTTGTGACTCACTTCCATCTCTTGTGTTGTGCAGGATCAATGGACACAGACTGTCATTGGTAAAGGAAAATTGGTTAATGGGCTTTACATCTTGGGCCCCCACCACACAATTCTCTCCATTATTAGTTCTGTCGAGTGGCATCGGTGTCTTGGGCATGCCCCTCTCCGCATCCTCCAGAAAGCTCTTCCAGATTTGTCCCTCACTAACTTCACATGCGAGTCATGTATCTATGACAAATACCATCGTTCTTCCTTATCACCTCATTGTACTCGGAGCAATGCTCCCCTTGTTTTGATTCATTCAGATATTTGGGGACCCTATAAAACCGCCAGTGTTTCTAGTTATCGTTACTTCGTTACCTACATTGATGATTACTCCTGTATGACATGGTAGTATTTTCTTCATAATCGATTTGAACTGTCTCGCGTATTTCGCACCTTTATCCTTGAGACTCAACCAATTTTCTATTACCAATAAGGCTCCGTTTGAGGGGACTTATTTTCACCGGTCAAGCGGTTACAATCACATGAACCAGACTTTAATTAAGGTCCGGTTCATGCGGCCGTAACCGCTTGACCGGTGAAAATAAGTCCTCCCAAACGGAGCCTAAAACACTTTGCTTCGATAATGCTCGTGAATACACAGGTCATGTGTTTACAGACTTGTGTACTGAGTTTGACATCATCCATCAAACCTCTTGCGTCTATACTGTTCAACAAAATGGTGTTGCCAAACGCAAGAATCAGCATCTTTTTGAGGTCGCCCGCACCCTTATGTTTCAAATGAATGTTCTCACCCCATGTTGGAATTTCGCGATTTCTATGCCATGCCACCTCATTAACCGTCGCCCCCCTCTATTCTCAATTTTGAAGCTCCCTTTAACCTTTTTTCCCTCCATAGACCCTTTGCAGTCACTCATCGTGTTTTCGATTGTGTTTGCTATGTTCACAATCTTGGCCCGTCTACTGACAAGCTTACATCACACGCCACAAAATATATGTTCGCTGGGTACTCTTACACTCAGAAAGACTATATCTGTTATTCTCCCACTGATCGAAATATTGTTATATCAGCCAATGTCACATATCTTGAAGACCAGTCATATCATTCTCAACCCTTGACCCTCCATTACCACTACTGTCTCCCCCTCTACGGTCAGCTATTCTTGTTACTTCGCCACTTCCACCTCTCCTCCCCACGCCACTCCCAACCAAACTGCCAAAACCTCCTCTGATTCGTGTGTATAATCGTCGTTCCTCTCATTCTAATGCCCCGAGCCTGTTACCTTCTACAAATGACACATTGCGCTCTGCTGATCCGGACACGCCTTCTACAACTCACCTCATCGATAATTTTGCTTCTTTGCATCGATTATCTCCATTTCTTCATACCTTCACGACTTCAGTATCGTCGGTTTTCACCCCTAATTCTTTGCAGGAGGCTCTTCAACATCCGGGGTGTCGGCGGCTATGGAAGAAAAAATGGCTGCCTTTTGGGCCAATCACACTTGAGATCTTGTCTCGCTCCCTCCTGCCCAGACATGTGTGGGTTGTAAATGGGTCTTTACTATCAAACATACCCAAATGGGGCAGTTGAACGACTAAAGGATCGTATTGTCGTCCATGGTTTTACTCAACAACATGGGCTTGACTATGAAGAGATCTTCTCTCCTATTGTAAATCGTAACACTGTCCGTGTCTTAATCTCTCGAGCCGTTCATCGACATTGGCCGCTGCATCAGTTGGACGTTAAAAATGCTTTCCTCAATGGTGAACTTGTCGAGACTGTCTACATGCACCAACCTCCCGGCTTTAAGATCACGAGGGAGTCCCTTGTATGTCACTTCGGGAAATCTCTTTATGGTCTGAAACAGTCGCCTCGAGCATAGTTTGACAAGTTCAGTTGAGTTGTTAGTGATGTTGGGTTTACTCGGAGCTCGACCGACTTCTCTCTCTTCACCCGACATAGTCCATCAGACACCGTAATACTTCTAGTTTATGTTGATGATATCTTAATTACTATAGATGATTCGAAAGGCATCCATATGATCAAGGAACACTTAGCCTCTGTGTTCCAGACCAAAGATTTGGGGAATCTCTGATACTTTCTTGACATCGAGGTAGCCTGTCGACCTGATGGTCTTGTCCTATCTCAAAGAAAGTACTGTCTTGATCTTCTTCATGACGCTGATTACTCTGGTTGCAAGTCAGCTGATACACCCATGAATGTCAACCACAACCTTTGTGCATGCTCCTCAGACTCTCATACACTCCTATCAAACCCAAAATACTATAGTCGTCTTGTGAGAAAGTTGATATATTTGATAATTATAAGACCCGATATATCGTTTGTTATTGGGATTGTTAGTAGGTTTATGCATGCTCCACAAATTTCTCATCTCCAGGCAGTTGAGCGCATTCTCCGATACCTGAAGTCTGCTCCCGGACAAGGGCTTGCATATAAGCCCTCCTCGTCCCTATCTCACACTGCTTATTCTGATGCTGATTATGATGGATCCATGACGATCGTCGTTCCACAAGTGGTTTCTGCACATACTTTGGTTGACATCTAGCTACCTAGCGAAGCAAGAAACAATCTGTCGTCGTACGCTCATCTACAGAAGCTGAGTATTGATCAATGACCTCTGTTGTCTTTGAACTCACATGACTAAAAAGCCTTCTGAAAGACGTAGGTGTCAAACTCTCCTCTCCAGCCACCTTGTTCTGCGATAGTCAAGCTGCCATTAAAATTGTCAAAAATCCTGTGTTCCATGAACATACCAAAAGCATATAGAGGTTGATTGTCGTTGATATTCTTACAAAAGCTCTACCACGACCTTTTTATTCTCAGTTCTTGTCCAAGCTTGGTTCCTACGATATGTATGGTCCAGCTTGCGGGGGAGTGTTGAAAAAAGTATAAAGAAATCTCATCTCGAAGGCTCATGTAAAGCTCTCTTAAGATTTAGTCCGACATCTTGGGATTGAGTTTAGGCTCTCCCCTCTCCTCCTATATATATACACACACACACGAGTTTGAAGAGTATACACTCGAGCTAAAACAGAAAAAAATAGTCTGATTTGTGTATTTCAGGATTTAGACCCCCAAATGTATCTTATTTGAAAAAGTAATCAACATGAAAGTTGTAGATCTCATCGAGATCTACAACTTGAGATCTACAACTTTCATGTTGATCACTTTTTTGATTTAAAACCGTTTAAGCCTCCAATTTGGGCCCCCAAAATGTCACATCCGCAACAAGTCGTCCGTACAGATTTCAGCGTGATATTTTTTGGGGCCTAAATGACTTCAAATGAAAAGGTGATCAACATGAAAGTTGTAGATATTGATGAGATCTACAACTTTCATGTTGATCACTTTTTCAAATAAGGTACATTTGGGGGTCTAAATCCCGAAATACACAAATCGGGCTATAATTTTCACTGTTAGCGTGCGCTACTAGTATATATATAAGATGCATTTTATTTCTCTCCTCTTAGATGTTCTTCTACAATTATCACTGCGAAGCTATTGAAAAATATTTACAGGATAAAATATCTAATGAATACACTTAGTTAAACCGTCCAAACAGAGGTAATGACAGGTGTAAGAATAGTAATTTTGTGAAATATCTCAATAGATGTTTAGACATCTACTCTACTACTCATTTGAACATTCTATTATGTCCTATGTTAAAATGTTTACACAATAAAATACCTGAAACTGTCCGTATGCATTAACTTTAAAAAGAAAAACCCAGAATTTAATTGAGTTCAACAAATTATCACATTCATCATTTATAAACAGATAATTACCTTATAAGACATATCAGTCAATTTTCCCTTAAATTTTTTTGCGAAGAGTTCCTCGCTAATCGACAAGGTACCTTCAACTACACTTTCTGTCTCAAACTAAACCAACACAAGTGGAAAAAACATTAATTAATTTTTTTTGTGATAATGAGCTAAATTATGTAACTTCTGGAAATTTGAGCTGGGATAGGGGAATCAAAGTTGTCACCTGGATGACAATATGTGTATACGAAGTTTGCCCTTTATGAATCGGTAGATCAAGAGTAACCACAACGAAAGTGTGGGGCTGATTGGACTGCATGAGGAACACCATACCAAAGGTGCTCATGAATTATCACATATAAACAATGGCAATAAAACCAAATCCAAAAAGCTTTTTAATTGGAGAGGTAAGGAACATCAAAGAATAAATAGATGCCTATAACATGAACCGATTAATTCAATCACAGGAAAGTTAGAGAATTGAAACCTTAGGTAATAGAAAAAGTCTGACTACATGGCTGTACTGAATTTTGAAATCGTTAGCCTGCCCTTGGAGCCTCATAAATTGAAGATGAAGTTCAACACTGTACCGTCCTCTGAACACAAGTATTTAATCATATTTTTTCATCAGTGAACATGATTAGTTTAGAGAAGATAGAATATTGAACAAAAAATGATAACGAGAGAAGATACAGATTATTCACAAAATTCATCATCATTATTATTATTAAGGCATATTTCTCCTACCTTGGTGTTAGGATTGCAATACCATCAAACGTGGCAATTGCATCTTCAGTAGATGAGCCAATATCCGCCATAGCTGATATTTTATCCAACAAAACCTTCATCACAAAATGCCAATAAATCAACAGTGATTCTCACTAATTAGAAAATGAACTATTTTTGGTCGTGGAGACATGAATTTTAAATACCTGAGCTGGGGGATGGTTCTCGTCTCCAACATATTGAGTATTTGAATTGGGTATGTGGAAACATAAATCCATCAAAGAGTCTTTCTGTACTGACAAAAATAGTAAGCAGAGGATGCATGCAGTATTTGACTTAATTCTATACAATGAGGAAGGAAAGCACGCAATAGATAGAGATGGATAACAACTAACCAAACACTAATGTGCACCTTTACAAATCAACTTCACAATGAATCACAGTTGGTTTCTGTTAGCTAATATTTGTCTCTCTCTCTCTCTCTCTATCTTTATTATTAAAAAAAATATGCATATCTTAAGGCACACCATAGAATGAATCCGGACCGTCCGATCAAACAACTTCAATTTCTGGTCGTTGGATTCAGGAGAGGAGGGCTGCCAATATCCAAATCCCCCTTTTGAACACTGTTCACATCTCCAAATTTCCCGATACCAGTTTTCCGCCTCCCGTGCCTTCACGGGCTCACCCCGCAGCGGGCGGTGGAGCCGCCGCCGGCCTGCCCGGCGCCCACCGGGGCGTTCGCCGGCCTCCGGCAAACCCGCCGGGGGTTGTCCAGAGGCGAGCGGGCAGGGCCACCGTCGGCGGTGGCCCTGCCCGTAAGCCCCAGTTTAGGGCTCACGGGCAGGGCCTCCGTCGGCGGTGGACTTGCCCGCTCGCCGCCGGGCAGCCACCGACGGGTTCGCCGGAGGCCGGCGAACCACCCGGTGGGCGCCGGGCAGGTCGCCGGCGGCGACAGAGGAAATCGGGACCGGGCAGGCGGAAGCGGAACAGGGGAGGGGGGGGGGGGGGTTGTTTCAGCGATTTTGTTATTATTTTTTGTTTTTTTGTAATTTAATTAAATAACTAAATAATCTCAGGGGGCGTTGAGTGCACTCAACGCCGGGCACTCAACGCCTGTTCAGGCGTTGAGTGTCCACTCAACGCCTGGGCAGACGTTGAGAGTGCACTCAACGCCTGGGCAGGCGTGCACTCAACTCCGAGGGGCGGGCGAAGCCCGCCGGGGGGGCGGGCGATGTCCGCTTGAATGTCAAGCGCGCGAAGCCCGCTTGGTTGCAGACAAAGCCCGCAGCGACGCATCGAGAACGGGCGAAGCCCGTTCGAAGATGCTAGTATGTATGTATGTATGTATATATATATATATATATATATATATATATATATATATATATATATATATATATATATATATATATATATATATATATATATATATAGGGAAGGAAAAGAGCCCTAGCCGTCGCTCGCCGCTCCGCAGCCCAACGAACTCCACCGTCGGCCACCCTTCTCCCCTCCACCTCCTCCCTTCTCCCTCTCTCATTTCTCCAACACCCATCTGTCGCGGGTACCCGCGTAACCGGCCGATTGGCGGACGGGGTCCGATCGGCACCCTGGATGGCTGCCACTCCGGCAACCATCTGATTTTCCCCATTTTTCTCAGAAAAGTTTTGCTTTTCATCCCTCTACCTCCTACTAGGGGGATCAAGTAATCTCTCCACCGGATCTCCCTATATCATGTATTTTAAGATTTTTCTCTCTTTTGTTTTCTCTCATGAAAAGCCTTCTACCTCCTCATTTGAGCCTCCTTTGACTTCAACACTCAAGGATCTATTGTTCTAGGATCCGAAGCAGTCCTATTGGTGGTGTCTGACATTTTTTTTCGATATCGCCCCATTTTCGGCGATCTCGTGGAGGCAGGTTTCTTCTTCTTGAAATTTTTTCTTCTACCGGCACATCTTTGTTCTCTGATTTCATTATGTATGACGTGGTGGGTTCTCCTGACGTATCACAACCCGCTGGATCTACCCGGGTTGGGCATGATCAAACGACGTCTCAGATCACCACAATTCGACTTGATACAACAAATTACCTATCTTTGTCTCGATCTATTGTCTTGGCCCTTTAGAGTCGTCGTTTGTTTGGCTATGTTAATGGAACTATTACGGAGCCAGCACATACCTCATCTACATGGGCTCAATGGGAATCATAGAACTCTTTGGTTATGTCATGGTTGATTAATTTCATGCAAGAGACTATTGCATGAAATTACCTATTCTTGGATACCGCAACAGATATTTGGAGTCATGCTGAATCTACCTATTCCCAAAAAGGCAACACTGCTCAGATCTTTCAGCTACGCTGAAAGATATTTCTCCTTCGATAGGGGGATCGACCACCGTCCGCTTATTATTTGGAGTTCACTCAGCTATATCAGTAGTATGACCATTTTACATCCTTCGACCTTGTTTGCACTGCTAATGCTCTTCTTGTTCGTGTTCACGAAGATCGGAATAGGGTGTTTAAGTTTCTACATGGTTTACACCAGGACTTTGATCAAATTATTGTTTAGATCCTTGGCCGCATACTACTCCCTTCACGAAGATCGGAATAGGATGTTTAAGTTTCTACATGATTTACACCGGGACTTTGATCAGATTATTGTTTAGATCCTTGGCCGCATACTAGTCCCTTCATTGTCAGAGACCTATAACATTGTCCAGCAAGAATATGACCACCGTTAGTCTTGGAGTTCAGAGGGTCTTTCCAGTGGTTCTGCTCTTGCGGCTTCTCATTCTGGAGGCACCACTTCTCGGGACTTTAGGCCCCGACCCTCAGACAAAGACCACTTGATGTTTGATTATTGTGGTCGGAGTAGGCATACTCACGAAACTTGCTTCAAATTGCATGGGCCCCCTCCATCGAGAGGTGGCATGGTTCCTCGTGGGGGCCGTGGTGGACGTGGTCGTGGCCACTCAAATTTTAGCTCTCCTTGCTCTGCTCATCTGACAGAGTTCATTGATGATAGTACTTCCAGTGCCCAAATCTCAGAGCCCACATCTCTACCTGGGGCCTTTTCTACTGATGAGATGATGACTCTCCGTCGCATGATGCAGGGGTTATCCTCGGAGCCCACTTTTGGCCCATCCTCATCCTTTGCTCATTCAGGTAGGACAAGGGCTCACTCTGTTGTTGTACCGCTTGCCACTCATTCGATTATTAATTTTGGAGCCACAAATCATATGACTGGGTCATCGTCAGGTTTTGTTCCCCATTCACCATTATCTGGCAGGGACAAGGTAAGCATTGCCGATGGAACCCTTTCCACTATTGCAGGAAAAGGTTCTATCACTTGTTCTTTACTTACCATGGCTTCTGCCTTTCACGCCCATTTTTTTACTCACAACCTCTTATCTGTTAGTCATATTACAAATTCCATGAACTATTTCATAACTTTCTTTCCTTCTTATTATGTCTTTCAGGATCTGCAGATGAAGAAGGTGACTGGCTCTGGTAGAATGTGTGATGGATTGTACGTGTTTGATGCTACTGTTCCTCAAGCCTTTCATGCTCACCAGCTTCCTCAGTTGGCTACCTGGCATCGTCGATTGGGTCACCCCTCTAGTTCTACTATGCAGACGTTATTTCCTAGTTTTTTATCTTCAGTTTTTAAAACTTTTTTGTGCGATGTTTGTGAGCTTGCTAAGCATAAGCGTGACTCTTTCAATCATGTGTCTAAGCCTTTTGTTGTACCATTCCGTACTATTCATAGTGATGTATGGGGCCCTGATCCTGTTGCTTCGATCTCTGGTTATCATTAGTTTGTTTCTTTCATCGATTGTTTTTCTCGTACCGCGTGGGTTTATTTGCTGCATAGTAAAAATGAAGTGTTCCATCTTTTCCAAAAAATTCATAAAATGATTTCGACTCGATTTGGTACCCTATTAAAATTATTCGCAGTGATAATGAGCGTGAATATATGGATATCAAATTTGAAAACTATTTGAGTTCTCATGGTATCGTTCATCAAACCACTTGTGTACATTCTCCTGCACAAAATGATGTTGCTGAACAAAAAATCATCATTTTCTTGAAGTGACACGATGTTTGCTATTTACGATATCTCTTCCAAAATACTATTGGGGTGATGCCCTTCTCACTGCGGCTTACCTCATCAATCATATATCGCCTCGTCATCTGGACAAACGCACTCCTCTTCATACCCTTGGCATACCTCCTACTACCCTTGTTCCCAGTGTGTTTGAGTGTTTATGTTTTGTTTATATTCATAACACTACTCGAACAAAATTTGATTATCGTGCCTTCGTTGTGTGTTCATTAGTTATTCTCCTACACAGAAAAGGTACAAATGTTATCGTCCTCCAAACAGGAAAACTTTTGTCTCCATGGATGTTACGTTTCATGAAAGTACCTCATATTATGAGTCCTCACTTCAGGGGCAGTATTCATACTTGGAAGTGAGTGCTCCTACTCTTCATCCTCCTATTCTTCCTATATACATTACCACTCAAGGGGAGAGTGAGGATATTCCCAAAGAAAAGGAATTGCAGGTGTACACTCGGAGAAGCAAAAGATCAAACACTCAATTGCATCCCAAAATACCAGAGCCACCACCGAATTTGTCTACAACATCCCAGGAGTTATCCATTGCCCTCCGAAAAGGTATATGCTCATCCACTCAATATCTGTTATCTAACTGTGTCATATGCCTCTTTATCCTCTTCCCACAAAGTCTTTGTCGCTTCGCTTTCTTCTGTGTTTGTTCCCGGTACATGGTAGGAAGCACTTGGATGCCCCAAATGGACAAATGTAACAACTCATATATCAATAGAAAAAAATGCTTACAATTTTATCAATGACAGTTTTGTAAATTTTCCTAAGCCTTCCTCATTTATCAAACTGAGTCCCCCGGTTTTTATTTTGTTCATGCGGCACTAGGGCTTTCCCGCACCCCACTACTGTGCCGGCTCCCGCTCCTGCACAGTTCTCCCGCTCTCATGCCGACCCCGGCTTGTCAGCACTGATGTCTCTTGTGCTTCCCCGTCGCCTCCTTATCCTCTGCAAGGGCCGACAACCGCCTCCTGCTCCCCCCCATGACTTCCTCAAGGCCCGCACATCTCCCTTTTCTCCTATTCTTCTCCGTTCAACAAGGCCATCGGGTCCTCCTCCATAAGGTTTGGCAGCGCCTCTTCTTCCCCGAGCATCCTTCCATCCCTCCTTCCTCTGCGTTTTGGCTGGTGGTTTGCTAGGGGGTCGCCTAGGGTTTTGCTTGATTCTTCCATCCTTGGATTTTTGAGCACGAATCTGGATTCCTTGGTAAGATTCTCCCTCCATTCTCCGTTGTTCAGACTTTTCTAACTTTTTTCGCAACAAATTGTGCTCCCTAGTGTGTATGATTTGTGATTCAGATTTTTGTCCCTCTTGTAATCTTCTAACGACGTGGTATTTGTGATTTCCGGCACCGCTTCTCGGTCAAATTGTTGGGAACGCTCAAAACCCTATCTGATTTGGGGTATGTCGAGCCAGAATGCCGCCAAATCTCCGATCCTTCGTGGTTTTTCCTTCCCCCTCACCTCTGAGGGAGGTAAAATTTCTAAACTTCACTCTTGTTGTGTTGTGCGATTAGCAAATGCCTGTGCAAACGTAGAAACCTCGTTAAATCAAATATTGTATTTATATTGATCTTGAGCAGGTTCAAATCAAGTCTTTAACTTTGTTTGCGCCGCTTATCTGTCACCAGCTATTTTGGCTTCACCTTAAGCAAGTAGAGAATTCTCTCTCGCTTGCAAATTTTGGATTTAGTTCTCATATCTGTTTCATATGATTATAAATGTTATCAGACAATATCTGAACCATCACATTATTAGTGTAACATAATATGATAAAATGTCTTTAAAGCTTTGAATCATTTAACTCTGTATTACCATAAGCAAATCTTTGAAAGGTAACAATTAAATTGTGCAACTCTCTGCTTGTATGGTCACGACAAGCAGGAATCCTTCTAATAAGACTTGCGTCTGAACTGAGTGTGAGTCATGTGCACCTACTGTAAACACCTACGAAGTTCATTGATTACGGCTTATGTCATTTCATGGGCAAATTTTAGGTTTTACTCCGGAGTAGGCTTATATTTTCAGATATTTCTGCTTGACTACTTGTATGTTTATTAGCTTTACTACAAGATAAATTGGTAACCAAGAATTTTTGTTTACTCTGCTCACACTTTAATTTATTAACTTGTTCACTGTTTAATCTTATGTTTTTAGGCATTTTCCTTCTTGTTTTTAGATTTTGCCTTAGGGTCGGTGGCTGCGCCGACTGCTTCTTGAGTTGTTCTGCACTGAGTTCTAGTGTTCATGGGGGTTTACTTTTGTTGTTGCTTCGTCAGATTCTATGTATTTTGTTCTTGTACTGTCGGATTTGATGATTATGTATTAGTTATTTCAGTCATTTTTCTTTATGTCTTGGACAACCGCTAGGCTGTAATAATGCACTTGAATATGATATTAATGACATGTGCATCTCTTTGATTATTGCATTAATATTTTATACCAACACTGTGTGGCATGGGATTTTTACTAAAATACATGTGCATCAATTTCTTTCACCACTTTATATTTAAAGATTCCGCATAAAAACAAACTAGTATTTTTCTAAAATTAACTATTTTAAAGCTTATGGTATTAAATCTGTTTCCGCCTAACAGACATAAAACTTCTTCCGCTCATGCTTGTGGCATCATGACCCGCCCGTAGCGCATTCTGATCTTTGCTTTTAGACGGGTAATGAGAGTTGGTATCAGAGGGAGGTTGAGCATTTAAAGATAAAGTATTTTATAAATTCTACATACTTTGAATCCAATTATATAAGTATATATATACATGCATCATTTTTTCACTCAACCTGTCATCGTCTGTTGTTCGAGGCTGAAGCACTCACACTACACTCATAAGCATGAGTAGTATGCACACGAATGTTAAGGGGTTATGAACAAACTTAACATTTATGTGCATATGAATTTCCATTAGGATATACACCGCTTGCAAATATTAAATTGATATGGGCAGTTTAATATTTTCAAGTGCAATGACATTAGTATCATAATATGCATGACATATTAAGCGATATGGGCACTTAACATGACATGTGTATCCATTCATGAATATTCTTAGGAGTGCATTTTAAGCACAATTGCATTGCATGCATAGTATAAATCATTGTCATGGTTATCCGGATCGATTTTGTAAATTGATTCAGATCTTACCTAGGATCTAAATCAGCACATCTACGACTGGGATCACGATCCAGATCTTAGGATCTTTAGGATCGCGATCCTGACCCGATTCTACCGGTCTGGCCAAAGGTAACTAGAAACATGTACAACTCTATCCCAACCACATTCAACAGGAGCAACGCCTATAACCATTGTTTAACTTTATCCCAATCCCGCCCTCATAACCCCATCACAGAATCGTATCATGTTGTTTTACCATATCCCAAGTATCGATTGCCGACTGCAAACGGAGGCCAAGAGCGGTTATTTTGGTCCCTTCCATTCCAGATTTGTTTTTATTGTTAGTAAACATTGGGTGTCTTACCCGAAACTGAAATTGAACTTAGTATGATATTATCGTTTTGATTTAGCTATTCAAAAAAATTTAATATAGTTATTCACATACTACTCAATTTATTAAATTTTTTTTGTTAATTGAGCATATAATTTAATGATATAAATTCAATTTTATTTTTTTAGTCTTAATTTATGAATGTTGTAGGATCTTGCGATCATCGTTCCGATCCTACGATCCGATCTGATCCAGCCTCAAAACGATCTCACCTAGGATCTCGATCCTGACAACCTTGATCATTGCACAACTGTTAAGCTATGAACAACAAATGACGATTGTACACACATGAATTTTACAAATCATTTTCTATCGCACGCGATTTTATTGTCGCATTTGCATTTGTATGGTCATTACCTAGAGCTGTCCAATGAAAATGTCGTAACTATTATATGATTTACGTATCGAACAGTATTAGAATACTAGAACATCTAATTCAACCCTTTCTGTTTAGCTCGGCTATTTCTCTTGATTCTTTTGTGTCTCTTTCTAGATGGCTCATAAGCGATTGCAGTGCAAGAAGATTACCTCTTCTGCGGAAGGAGGTTTTGGAGACGCCACTGCCCAGCTGTTGAGGCAGATTCTCGATTGTCTTACTCAGCTGGAAGAGGATCGCCAAACTCTTGATCCAGCCCTTGGTTCTGATAGCGCAAGGACAATTGGAGTTGTTATCTCCACTGCCCCTGCTGGAGCCACCACTCCTGCACCTGGTTCTGGAACCGGCTCGCCTGCTGGCACCATGGAGGCCCCTCTTGTATCAAGTCTGGCTGCTTCTCCTGTAGCGATGACAGATACTTTGGCGTTCAAGAGGTTGAATCTGTCGTCCTTCAATGGTGATCGAAACTACTTCGTCATTTCTGAGTAGCTCTCTCAGATGTAGAAGCACTTCGAGTATGTTGGAGTTCCTGAAGCTCAGAAGGTTCTTCTTGCAGCCTACCAGCTGACCGAGGACGCGTACACCTGGTGGCTTCAGTGTCGCAGTCTCCCCAATTCTGTCATATCTTGACCCGGGGACAGTTCAAGGATGCTTTCATGGAGAAGTTTTCTCTTCTGTGGAGCAAGATAATTTAGCTAAGAGGTTCTTGTCCCTTCAGCAGCCCGACAGGACAGTGACCGAGTATGAGAAAAAGTTCTCCCGCCTATCTCTCCTTGCCGCAGAGTTCGTGTCTGATGAGTCTAAAAAAATCAGTCGTTTCGTGAAGGGACTTCGACATGATTTCCGCCAGCATGTGGTGGCTCATGGCGCCACCACCCACGTTGAGACTGTGGGAGCCGCCTTGCAGGTGAAAGCTATTGAGCTGGAACGTTCTGCTAAAAAGACCCAGCATGGTACAAGCAATACCACCGTGTCTGACCACAAGCGCAAGGGTGCTTCATCTCAGAAGCAAGGCCTCAAGTCTAAGGAGGTGTGTGCCTTCTGCCACAAGGTGGGTCATGTCGCCCAAGTCTGTCGTTCCCTCCTGAAGAAACAAAAGATAGTTGTTCCTGCACAACAACCTCAGATGACGATTGTAAATACATGTGCATCAATTTTTTTCACTACTTTATATTAAAGCTTCTGCATAAAAACAAACTAGTATTTTCCCCAAATTAACTGTTTTAAATCTAATGGTATTAAATTTGTTTCCGCCTAACAGGCATGAAACTTCTTTCGCTCGTGCCTGTGACACCACAACCCGCCCGTAGCGCACTCTGATCTTTGATTTTAGACGGACGTGGCAGTTGGTGTCAGAGGTAGATTAGACATCTACAGATAAAGTATTTTATAAATTCTATATATTTTGAATCCTATTATATAAGTATATATATACATGCATCATTCTTTCACTCAACTTAACGTTGTCTGTTGTTCGAGCCTGAAGCACTCACACTATACTCAAAAACATGAGCAGTATGCACACGAATGTTAAATGATTATGCACAAACTTAACATTTATGTGCATATGAATTTCTACTAAGATATACACCGCTTGTAAATATTAAATGGATATGAGCAGTTTAATATTTTCAAGTGCGATGACATTAGTATCATAATATGCATGACATGTTAAGCGATATGAGCACTTAACATGACATGTATGTCCATTCATGAACATTCTTAAAAATGCATTTTAGGCATAATTACATTGCATGCAAAACATAAATCATTGCACAAGTGTTAAGCTAAGAACAACAGATAACGATTGCACACACATGAATTTTACAAATCATTTTTTATCGCACGTGATTTTATTGTCGCATTTGCATTTGCATGATCATTACCTATAGTTGTCCAATGAAAATGTTATAACTATTACATGATTTACGTATCCAACAGTATTAAAATGCTAGAACCTATAATTCAACCCTTTCTGTTTAGCTCGACTGTTTCTCTTACTTGATTCTTGTGTATCTTTCTAGATGACTCCTAAGCGATCGCAGCGCAAGAAGGCTACCTCTTCTGTGGGAGGAGCTTCTGGAGACGTCACTGCTCAGCTGCTGAGGCAGATTCTCAATCGTCTTACTCACCTGGAAGAGGATCGCCAAACCCCAGATCCAGCCCTTGGCTCCGACAGCGCGGGGACAACTGGAGTTGCTATCGCCACTGGCCCTCCTGGAGCCACCACCCCTGCACCTGGTTCTGGAACCGGCTCACCTGCTGGCATCTTGGAGGCTCCGCTCGTATCTAGTCTGATTGCTCCTCCTGTAGCAATGGCAGATACTCTGGCGTTCAAAAGGCTGAATCCGCCGTCCTTCAATGATGATCAAAACTACTTCGTCATTTCTGAGTGGCTCTCTCAGATGGAGAAGCACTTCGAGTGTGTTGGAGTTCCTGAAGCTCAGAAGGTTCTTCTTAAGGCCTACCAGCTGACCGAGGACGCGCACACCTGGTGGCTTCAGCGCCGCAGTCTCCCCAATTTTGTCATCTTTACCTGGGGACAGTTCAAGGATGCTCTGAAGTTTCTCTCTTCTGTGGAGCGAGACAAGTTAGTTGAGAGGTTCTTGTCCCTTCAGCAGCCCGACAGGACAGTGACCGAGTATGAGAAAGAGTTCTCCCGTCTATCTCTACTTGTTGCAGAGTTCGTGTCAGATGAGCCTAAAAAGATGAGCCGTTTCGTGAAGGGACTTCGACATGATTTCCGTTAGCATGTGGTAGCTCATGGCGCCACCACCTACGTTGAGACTGTGGGAGCCGCCTTGCAGGTGAAAGCTATTGAGCTGGAACATTCTGCTAAGAAGACCCGGCATGGTACAAGTAATATTGTCGCGTCTGACCGCAAGCGCAAGGGTGCTCCATTTCAGGAGCAAGGCCTCAAGTTTAAGGAGGTGCGTGCATTCTGCCACTAGGTGGGTCATGTCGCCCAAGTCTGTCGTTCCCTTCTGAAAAAGCAGACGATGGTTGTTCCTGCACAACAACCTCAGATGACGCTCGCCTCTGCCTCCTCAGTCTGTGCCTTTTGCAAGAGGGCAGGTCATCTCTGGTGAAGGACTGTCGCTGTAAGCAGAATGTATCCTTCAGATGTGGGTAAATTGGGCACCATGTTCAAGACTGTCCTGTGAAGGAAGGCCCAATTTCCGCTCAGCCTCTGCAAGCCGTTTTTGGAGCTCGGGAGAGGGGCAAAGCTGCGTTGAACGTCATCTCTCAGGGCAAGGCACTCGCATCTACCGACGTCATCTCTGGTATGTATGCGTTGTTTTTAATTTTCTGCAGTTGTTAATATATCTGCCTTAGTAGTGAATAATCTTGTAATGTGTTTATGATTTCCATTTCTAGGAAGATTTAGTGTCAAAAATAAGTTGATGCAGATTCTATTTGATTCCAGTACATCTCATTCCTTTATTGCGAGCCATATCGTGGACCTTCATTGCTAGTCTACTTCGCCGCTCGAGGTCCCTTTTTAGATCACTATACCTGGTCATCTGCACCTTTCTAATAGACGAATTCTCAATTGTCCGATCTTATTTGGTGAATTGGAAGTCTCCGTCGGCCTCATAGTTCTGGAAATGTCAGAATTCAACGTAATCTTGGGCATGAATTGGTTGATAGCGTGGAGAGCAAAGCTGGACTGTGTGGCAAAGAGGGTCAATCTCAGCATCGATGGCAAGGACTACAACGTTCATGTTCAGACCCGCAGTCACCTGAAGGTAATTTTTGCTATGCACGTCACTTGCCTTCTTAGTCAAGGGTGTTCTGCATGTTTTGTATATGCCTCTCATTCGGGTTCTGCCTCTCCTCAACTTGAATCCATCCCGATTGCTTCTGAGTTTCCTGACGTGTTCCACGCCGAATTGTCTGGGATGCCTCCTGATTGAGATGTAGAGTTCTTTATTGATGTAGAGCCTGGAACGCGCCTCATATCTAAAGCTTCATACTGTATGACATCGTGCGAACTAGAGGAGCTTAGATCGCAATTGGATGAGTTGCTTGAGTGTGGGTACATTTGTCCTAGCTCTTCACCTTGGGGATCCTCCGTCCTTTTCATGAAAAAGAAAGATGGTTTCATGAGGCTGTGCATCAATTATCGGGATCAAAACAAGGTAACCATCAATAATAAGTATCTCCTCCAGCATGTGGATGATCTATTTGATCAGCTTAAAAACAGTACCGTCTTTTCCAAGATAGATCTCAAATCGGGTTACCATCAGCTAAAAATCAAGGAATCTGACATTCCTCGAACTACTTTCAGAACTTATTATGGACATTTTGAATTTTTGGTTATGTCCTTTGGTTTGACTAATGTTCCTACTTTCATGGATATGATTAATCATGTCTTCCGTGAGTATCTGGATAAATTCATCATCGTTTTCATTGATGATATTCTGGTCTACTCCAAGACTCGTGAAGATCATGCTGCAAATCTTAGGCTCACTCTCTCCATTATTCGTCAGCATCAACTCCATGCCAAGCTGACGAAATGTAAGTTCTGGTTGTATTGTGTTGCCTTTTTGGGACATGTCATTTCAGGAAATGGACTTTCCGTTGATCCTGCCAAGATTTTCGCAGTTATGGACTGCAAGCGACCTTCTACTCCTACTGAGATTCGCAGTTTTCTCGGATTGACTGGCTATTACCGATGTTTCGTCAGGGATTTCTCGTCTCTTACCGCTCCTCTGACAAAGCTAAGTCAAAAGCATGCTAGGTTCGAGTCGTCAGATCAGTATGAGCAGACCTTTTCTGAGTTGAAGCAACGTTTATGTTCAATGTAATTTTTAGCTCTTCCTTCAGAGGGGACAGATTTCTCAGTTTATACTGACGCTTCCGGAGATGGGTTGGGATGTGTCTTGATACAGGGAGATCGTGTTATCGCTTATGGGTCGAGTCAGTTGAAGATTCACGAACGCAACTACCTCACTCATGATCTGGAATTCGTTGCGGTGGTTTTTTGCTTTAAAGCTTTGACGACATTATCTCTATGGTGTGAAATGTCACTTTTTTACCGATCAACAGAGTTTGAAGTATATTTTCGTTCAGAAGGATCTCAATCTTCATCAGAAGCATTGACTCGAATTCATAGCTTATTATGACTTGCAGCTCACATATGTGCCAGGTAAAGCCAATTCAGTGGCAGATGCATTGAGTCGTCGGGCTTCTGTTGTCGTTTGTGCACTCATGTCAGCTACCCTTGCAGTTTTGATTGATGACCTAGATCAGATGGGCATATCGTCTCACCCGAGGGTCATGAGGAAGTTTTTGGTCCGTTATGGGTGGAGCAGGTGAAGGATTTGCGGTCATCTGATCCCGCACTCCAGCGCATCTGTCAAAGGCTTGAACTTGGGACTCTTCCGGATTTCTCTGTCTCTGATGATGTTCCGTGTTTTCGAGGTCGCCTCAGCATTTTTGATGTTACTGAATTGCTTGATAGTATTTGCCAAAAAGCTCATGAATCCCGCACATCTGGTCATTCAGGCAACAATAAGATGTATCATGACTTGAAGCAGATCGTGCGGTGTCCTGGTATGAAGAATTATATTGCTTGTTTCATATCTCGATGCCTGACGTGTCAGATGGTGAAAGCTCAGTGTCAGCGTCCTGATGGTCTTTTGCACCCTCTGTCTATCCCTGATTGAAAGTGGGAAGATATATTTATGGATTTCATCACGGGTTTGCCCCGCATTCCGAGAGGGCATGATGCAATTTGGGTCATAGTAGATCGCATGACTAAGGTGACTCACTTCATCCCGTACAAGGAAGGTCATTCCACCGAGAAGATGACTCGAATCTATGTTTCAGAGATTGTTAGACTTCCTGAGATTCTTTTGCGGATTGTTTCGGATCGTAACTAGAGATTTGTATCTCATTTCTGGAAGGGCTTTCAACAAGTTTTGGGCACCGATCTCAATCCGAGCACTGCTTACCATTTGACGGCTGATGGCCAGACCGAAAGAGTTGATCAGATTCTTGAAGACATGTTGCGATGTTATATTATGGATTACAAGGGAGCTTGAGACGAGCACCTACCCATGGTTGATTTCGACTACAACAATAACTATCAAGAGAATCTCAAGATGACCCCCTTCGAAGCATTGTATAGGCGTCATTGTAGGACCCCTCTCTATTGGTCGAAAGTGGGTGATAAGATTGTGTTGGGGTCTGAGTTACTTCAGGATATGGAAGAAGACACAAAGAAGACTCGACTCCAGCTCAGTCGTTCCATTGAGAGACGGCGGAAGTATGTTAATCAGCGCCACCGTCCGTTAGAATTTGTTGTGGTTGATCAAGTGTTCTTGAAGGTTTCCCCTACTCCTGGGGTGAAAAGGTTTGGTCTCCATCATAAGCTTAGCCCGAGGTTCGTGTGACCGTTTTCCATTTCAGAGCGTATCGAAGGATCTGCTTACCGTCTGGAGCTACCTGCTTCTTTGGTCGGTGTTCACAATGTCTTCCATGTCAGCCAGCTTCAGAAGTACATTCGTGATCCTACCCGCGTCATTGAAGAAATTCCAGTGTTTCCTAAAGCCAATTTGTCTTATCCGGTCGAGCCCACTAAGATCGTCGATTATCATGAACGCAAGTTTCGCAAAAGAACCATTCCTATGGTGAAGGTACTTTGGATGCATGGAAAGTCTGAGGAATACACTTGGGAACTTGAATCTGACATGCGCAGCAAGTATCCTCATCTTTTCTCTTGATCTTGGTATGTGTTTGTTCTTGTGCTCCTTTTATTTTCAGTATATTTATACTTAGCTCCCACGTCTAGTCTTGCAAATCTTGTTGGAATGTATGTCATTTAAATCTTCGTCATACAAAACTCCATTCAGAGAATTCTCAAAAATTTCAGAACAAAGGAAGTATATCCACGATCGCCATCTCAGAACGTATCGCCATCCAGAATAGCCAGTATCATGATGGAGGTTCATGCATCCATAATACAATCGCCATCTCAGAACGTATTGGGGGATCAGTCTATCGTCTTCAGCTACCTGCCTCTTTGGTCGGTGTCCATGACGTCTTTCATGTTAGTCAGCTTCGGAAATATATCCACGATCATAATCGTGTTCTTGAAGAAGTTCCAGTGATTCCTGAAGTCAATCCGTCCTATCCAGTCGAGCCCGCGAAGATCGTCGAATACCAAGAACGCAAGCTTCGCAAGAGAACCATTCATATGGTGAAGGTGATGTAGGGTAGGCTATGAAGTGCACCACTTAGGCTCTAGATGCAACACAGTAACTGGTTCATGCAACGGATTAATAGAGCAATGAAAATAGCAACGCCACAAACAAATAACTACAACAAGAGTTTATTTTAATATTTGGCAAATTTCTTAGTTGGCTTTCCTCCGCTCGGAGGGCCAGAAGCGAAGCGTGCGGCGAAGGAATCCACCTGCAGGTTAATAATCAATCGATACAAAACGCCACAAACTAACTCCAAACAAATATGAGATCTCCAATAATAATATCCAGAAAATAGTACACCACAATCACAAAAAAAAAACTCAAGACTAGGGGCTGATTTCGGGCAATGGAAGTGGGAGGCGCGGGTGGCGTATATCGGGTGCCGGGTGGTGGAGCCGGGGTGGGAATGACGGGGAGGGGCTGTTTTGGTGGTGGGAGAAGGGATCGAGACGAAAACGGGCGGATCCGGATGAATACGTTCGGATCCGGGCTCGGGTGGACGGATCCGGTAATAGATGGCCGGATCCGGCTTGGGGAGGGTGGATCCACGGATTTGGGATGGAGACGGAGCGTTGGCGGGCTGGTAGGAGGTGAAAAAGGGGGCGGGTGGCTGATTCCAGGCGGCGGGTTGCTGGGAGGGGCGGCCGGCCTGGGTAGGGAGGAGATGGGGGTGTTCCGGCGGCCGGATCTGGGCGGAGGATGGAAAGGGGGGGGGGGGCTGGCGGCCTGGATGGGGGGGACAGCGGGGGTTTCCGGGCGGCCAAGGCTGGGCGGAAAGCAGGGAGGGGCTGGCGGCCTGGATGGGAAGGAAAAAGTGAGGGAGAGGAAGAGGAAAACTTACCCCAAGGCGTCGGCACCAAGGGTCCACGACGTCGGCACCGCGGAAGACCACCGGAAGTAGGGAAGAGACTCTCCAACTTCAGCGATCCTAACCCTAACCAGCCACTAGTCCTATTTATAAGAAAACAAGCATGAGGGCATCCCATCCAACGGCTATGATTGGCCGGTGGGTTTGCCCTTAAATAACATAAGTACGTGTCCAAAAAAAATACATAAATATATAATTCTGATTCGCGGCGACGTGCCGGACGCAACCGCGGGGTCGGATCGGCGATCCGATCACGTCTTCCGACGGGAATAAATGAACGTGGGTCCCGCCCCATCATGTGCACGATCCGATGGGTTCCCATCAACTCCCCCCGACTGAAAGGCATTCATCTCCGAGGAATGGAGACGATCGTACTGGAGTCGAAGTCCGGGGGCAAGTCGATCAAGCTCTGCCGGTAGTATCCAAGCGTCGTCAGCGTCTGTACGACCCCGCCAATGAACCAAGTAGCGAAGGCGCGGCCCGTCCGTGGTGGGAACAATCTGGTGGGATCTGATCTCCGTGATGCTCTCGTCTCTCATGGTGGGATCCGGTGTGAGTGGTGATGCCGGCGGTGGTACCAACGGCGACGAACTCCCAGGGGAAAGGGTGTCAGTAGTGGGTGGGCTGTGGTGGCCAACTGGTGTGGGTGGGGCGGTAGGGAAGGAGGGCAAGGGGGAAGAAGGTGGCGCACCTCCACTGCTCGGGTCCCCATAGTCATGAGGCTCGTAATAGGGTGTCAGATCCTCGATATTAAAAACTGGATGAATCCCCATGGTTGCCGGGATATCTAGCTTGTAGGCGTTTGTCCCAATCCGACTAATAACTGAGAAAGGACCCATTCGCCTGGCGCTTAGCTTCTTGGCAGACCCCGAAGGGAGTCTCTCCGGGCGGATTCGTACCATCACCCGTTCGCCAATATTAAAAATACGCTCTCGTCTTCGCTGATCTGCGTGGGTTTTATAATTTTCATTGCTCATATTAATACGTCGGCGAACCGACTCATGCAACTCATGCAGTTGCTGTGCAAATGACTCGGCAGACTCACTAGGACGAGACTCTAACGGGCTCGGAATAAGGTCAAGGGGTTTCCTGGGGTCGTAACCTGACACTATATGAAATGGACTCAAGTCAGTAGTCCTATTGACGGAGCTATTATATGCAAACTCGGCGACCGGCAGGTCTAAGTCCCAACTACTCACTCGCTCTCCCACTAGACATCTCAACAAGTTCCCTAAACTCCTATTTACTACCTCCGTCTGGCCGTCCGTCTGTGGGTGGTAGGCAGTCGAGAACTTAAGGGTGGTGCCAGTCTTGAGCCACAGGGTCTTCCAGAAGTAGCTCATAAATCTCACGTCACGGTCCGATACGATGGTCTTGGGAAGGCCGTGTAATCGGAAAACGTCCCTCATGAAAATGGATGCAACGTGGGTCGCGTCCGCCGTCTTGCGGCATGCAATGAAATGAGCCATCTTCGAAAAGCGATCAACCACCACGAAGATGGAATCGTGCTTTCGAAGAGTGCGGGGAAGTCCAAGAACGAAGTCCATGCTAAGGTCCTCCCAAGGCCGATGTGGGACCGGTAGAGGAGTATATAGGCCCGTGTTCTGCTTCGTACCCTTGGCCGTCTGGCAGGTACGGCAATGGCGGACGACTCTAGTCACATCCTTCCTAAGCGTGGGCCAGTAGAGACGGTCCTCCACAATGGCTATAGACTTGTCGCGCCCAAAATGTCCGGCGGCTCCACCCGCATGCAACTCCCAAATCAGGAAATCACGATACGATGTTCGGGGAATGCATAGGCGGGATCCATGGTATAGATATCCCTCGAAGATCTGATATCCCTCAACAGGGTTGGGGGGATCTCGGGATATGGCGGTGTAAATCTCACCAAAATCAGGGCACGTCGGATACTCTAAGATCATGCGCTCAAGCCCGTCGACGCGGGCGGTCATCGTTTGAAGCAAAGAGACACGACGACTCAACGCATCGGCCGGCTTGTTCTCAACACCCGCGCGGTGCTTGAGAACGTAATGAAAATCCTGCAGATACTCAACCCACTTCGCATGTCGGTGGCCCAGCTTGCGTTGCGAATCGAGGTAACGGAGGGCCTGGTGGTCGGAATACAACACGAACTCCCGGGGGAGGAGATAGTGTCGCCAGTAGCGCAGAGACTGGACAATAGCATAAAATTCTCGATCATAGTTCGAGTACTTTTGCTTTGCGTCATTCAGCTTCTCACTAAAGTAGGAAACTGGGTGTCCCTCTTGGCTCAATACGCCACCTATGCCGATACCGGACGCGTCGCAGGCGACCTCAAAGGCGCAACTGAAATCTGGTAACCTCAGGACGGGAGCTGTCGTCAATCTCTCCTTAATCTCCTCGAAAGCTCTGGTGGCTGCGGGGGTCCACTGAAACTCTCCCTTCTTGAGACAGCTCGTGAAGGGGGCCATGCTCGTGCTGAACCCCTGGACAAACCTCCTATAGAAGGTGGCAAGCCCGTGAAAGCTACGAGCCTCGTGGATATTCCTAGGTACAGGCCAATCTCGAATAGATTTGACCTTCTCAGGGTCCACGGAGACTCCCGTGGAGGAAATAATAAAGCCTAGGAAGTGGACGGACTCGGACAGAAAGGTGCACTTCTTCAGGTTCACATACAGCTTCTCTTGACGGAGGGTGCCGAAGAGAAGTCTCAAATGATCGAGGTGAGCGGCCTGAGTCTGGCTGTAGACTAATATGTCATCAAAGTACACCACCAGGAACTTGCCCATGTAGGGCCGCAACACCTGCGTCATAACTCGCATGAATGTGCTCGGGGCGTTGGATAGCCCGAATGGCATGACTAGCCACTCATACAGACCGTCCTTGGTCTTAAATGCGGTCTTCCACTCGTCCCCCTCACGAACTCGTATCTGATGGTACCCGCTGCGGAGGTCGATCTTGGAGAAGATCTGGGCACCGGACATAGTATCCAGTAAGTCATCGAGTCGTGGGATGGGGAAGCGATACTTGACCGTGATCTTATTGATGGCGCGGCTGTCGATGCACATACGCCAACTACCGTCCTTCTTAGGGGTAAGAAGGGCGGGAACCGCACAAGGACTCATGCTCTCGCGAATGAACTGCTTCCGAAGAAGCTCGTCAACTTGCCGTTTGAGCTCAGCGTGCTCATCCGGGTGCATACGGTAGTGAGGCAGGTTCGGGAGGGAAGCTCCCGGGACTAAATCAATGGCATGTTGAATGTCCCGAGGGGGGGCAGCTCATCGGGGAGCTCGTCTGGCATAATGTCCGCAAACTCGCCTAACAGGGGACGCACCACGAGTGGGAAATCGACTGGTGCGTCCTTGGTAACCTGGGTAGCGGCGACTACATAAATGACGTCGGACTCGGCACTATCTCGCAGAAACTCACCTCGCCTCAGAATATGCAGTGGTCGCGAGGCGCTCGTGCTCGGAGATGACTCTACCACACCCTTGGGTCGATCTCGGGGCTGGGTGGGCGTCAACGTGATCTTCCGCCCCTTATCATAAAAGACACACGTGTTCGAGCGACCGAAGCACGTGACATCACGATCAAAAAGCCAGGGGCGGCCAAGCAACACGTGAGCGACGTCCATGGGAATAACATCGCACCAGACCTTGTCCTGAAAGGACGCAATGGTGATCGGGACTAAACAACGCTGGGTGACCTGAATCGCCGTCTTGTCAACCCAGACGACACGGTACGGATGGGGGTGAGGCTCTGCCTTCACCTGCATACGGTCAAGCGCTCTCTGGGCTACAATATTCACGCAACTCCCACCATCAATGGCTAGCTTGCAGGGACCGCCTGCACTAGGGAAGTACGTGTAAAAGATGGTCGCGCGTCGCCAGTCCTCGTCCACACGTGGGGTGTGTAGGAGGCGCCGAATCACTCCCACCTCTAAGGATCGCTCGGCATCACTCTCCCAACCTTCCTCGACTGCAGCCCTAACCTCCTCTGGGGCCTCCTCTTCACCCTCTAAACCCTGTTCCTCCTCTTCCTCAAGTAACAGGGTCCGCGTGGGGCACTACGCCGCCACGTGGCCCCTGCCAGAGCATCTAAAACATACAATGCCCCCAGATCGCTGGCCATCAGTGGCTACGGCTTTACCCTTCGCATCCGCGGGGATGCGCGAGGGTGCGGCCGTGGTGGTCTGGGGCGGAGCGGGCTTCCTAAAGGTCGAGGAATCAGTCCGAGAGGTGAACTGCCTCGTGCTAGACGAACGAAGGTACTGCTCATACTCGAGGGAGAGCTGGAATATCTGATCAACCGTCTCCAAGCGGTGGGGAATCAACTCTCTACGAATATCGGAGCGAAGGCCCGCCTTGAAACGGGCGGCAGTGGCAATAGGCTCCTCTGAAATATCACTCCTGACGACCAGCTCATCGAAGCGAGCCATGTACTCAGCGACAGTAAGTGTCCCCTGTCGTAAGTTCTGTAGCTGCTCAAATAGCTGATCCCGATATGACGCGGGGAGGTACTTCTCCTTCAGTCTCTCCTTCATCTCGTCCCATCTGGTGATGGGGTAGTAACCATCCCGCTCTAGAGCTCTCTCGACACTAATCCAGAACACCTTAGCTTGCCCGATCAATTTCATCTTTGCAAAGCGGACGCAACGCTCGTCACTCATGTCGTACCACTCGAAGTAGTGGTTCATGTCCAAGAGTCAATCGCTGAAGGCTTTTGGATCTAGGCGACCATCGAACGAAGGGGCATCGAGGCGGATGCGACGAGTGATGTCAAAGCCACGGTCGCCTCTCCGCGGGTTTGGATAATCATCAGGATCATCGTCACGGTCATAGTCGTGTCGAGCGGGCGGGGGTCCGCGCTCACGTCGACCCGGCGGGTAATACTCGTCGCGACGCTGGTCGTGGCGACCGAGCGGGGACACGCGGTTCCTAGGGCCAGGCTGTCGTGGCACACGGTAATCCTCCCACGGGGGTGGGGGTCGGCCACGAGGTGGTTCTGGGTTCCGCCATGCTGGCGGGGTGGGGGCTCTTACGGGATCTTCACGGTGGTAGCGGTCCGCAGGTGGCGGATCATCTCTGACCCGCTGCCCACGACGGGGAGAGTCGCCCGGGTCACCCGCCTCATGGTCGTGTAGGGAGGGAGTACTTCTTGCGCGCTCTATCAGATCTAGGCGACGAGTCACCGCGGCGATATCGTGACGCACGTTCTCGAACTGGGTACCCATTGCGTCAAAACGCTCTAGAATAAGGCGTTGAAAGTCGGTGGTAGCGGTGCTCGAATTTGAGCCCGCTGCCCGGTCATTTGTGACGGGTGGATCTACCATGCTTCTAAATGCCCTACCACTACGGAGCATGCAAATGGCCTGACCTGGGCTCTGATACCAACTGATGTAGGGTAGGCTATGAAGTGCACCACTTAGGCTCTAGATGCAACACAGTAACTGGTTCATGCAACGGATTAATAGAGCAATGAAAATAGCAACGCCACAAACAAATAACTACAACAAGAGTTTATTTTAATATTTGGCAAATTTCTTAGTTGGCTTTCCTCCGCTCGGAGGGCCAGAAGCGAAGCGTGCGGCGAAGGAATCCACCTGCAGGTTAATAATCAATCGATACAAAACGCCACAAACTAACTCCAAACAAATATGAGATCTCCAATAATAATATCCAGAAAATAGTACACCACAATCACAAAAAAAAAACTCAAGACTAGGGGCTGATTTCGGGCAATGGAAGTGGGAGGCGCGGGTGGCGTATATCGGGTGCCGGGTGGTGGAGCCGGGGTGGGAATGACGGGGAGGGGCTGTTTTGGTGGTGGGAGAAGGGATCGAGACGAAAACGGGCGGATCCGGATGAATACGTTCGGATCCGGGCTCGGGTGGACGGATCCGGTAATAGATGGCCGGATCCGGCTTGGGGAGGGTGGATCCACGGATTTGGGATGGAGACGGAGCGTTGGCGGGCTGGTAGGAGGTGAAAAAGGGGGCGGGTGGCTGATTCCAGGCGGCGGGTTGGTGGGAGGGGCGGCCGGCCTGGGTAGGGAGGAGATGGGGGTGTTCCGGCGGCCGGATCTGGGCGGAGGAGGGAAAGGGGGGGCTGGCGGCCTGGATGGGGGGGACAGCGGGGGTTTCCGGGCGGCCAAGGTTGGGCGGAAAGCAGGGAGGGGCTGGCGGCCTGGATGGGAAGGAAAAAGTGAGGGAGAGGAAGAGGAAAACTTACCCCAAGGCGTCGGCACCAAGGGTCCACGGCGTCGGCACCGCGGAAGACCACCGGAAGTAGGGAAGAGACTCTCCAACTTCAGCGATCCTAACCCTAACCAGCCACTAGTCCTATTTATAAGAAAACAAGCATGAGGGCATCCCATCCAACGGCTATGATTGGCCGGTGGGTTTGCCCTTAAATAACATAAGTACGTGTCCAAAAAAAATACATAAATATATAATTCTGATTCGCGGCGACGTGCCGGACGCAACCGCGGGGTCGGATCGGCGATCCGATCACGTCTTCCGGCGGGAATAAATGAACGTGGGTCCCGCCCCATCATGTGCACGATCCGATGGGTTCCCATCAGAAGGTACTTTGGGTGCATGGCAAGTATGAGTACATTTGAGAACTCGAATCTGACATGCGCAGCAAGTATCCACAACTCTTCTCTTGATTCTTGGTACGTCTCTAATTTTGACTTCCTTATTATTTCAGTATCTATCATGGTTAGCTTTCATGCGTTAATCTGCAAATTTCTCTTTGAAGTGTATGTCGTCTGAAACTCGTTGTTTTAGTTCCATTCAGAGAATCTTGAGAAAGTTTCAGGACGAAACTTCCTAAGTAGGGAATAATGTAACAACCTCATTTTCATAACAAAATAATAAATAATAATAAAAAAAGACTTACCCTCTCTTATAACCCGAAACCCCCCGGTCCAAAACCCGCATCCCGTAGGTTTTTTCCTCCAGATCCCGCCTCATTCGCCCCCGACGGCCCCGCCTCCGCCTCCCGAGCGCCCGGCAGCCCCCTCCTCTGGCTCCAGTGGTCGGCGAACCCCCCCCCCCCCTCCAGGCCCGGCGCATCTTGCTCTTGCTTCCCCGTCGTCTCTGGCGCTCCCCCTGGCCGGAAAATCCCGCAACAACCCCACTTCACTTGGCCGACTGCATCCAGGGGGGCTACCTTCTCCCTTCCTCTTCTCCTTCTCTGGCCAGTGAGGGCAAGGGCATCGTTTCTTCTATGGCAACCCTAGCTCCTCCTCGTTCTGGGCAGTGGATTTCTTGAGGGACTCCTAGGGTTTCACTCGAAACCCCTCTTCGTGGATTTTTGAGCCCAGATCTGTTCTCCTTGCGTAAGGATCCCCGCCTAACTCTCGTTTTCTGTTTGCCCTAATTTTTTTACGTTAATTTTTCGCTCTCCGATCTAGGGTTTTTGGACGATCCAACCTATGTCCATCGTATAACCCGTTAATCCCGGATTTGTGTGTTTTTCAGTGCGTGTCCTCGGATTTAGGTGGTGGAATCGCTCCAAGCTCTCTCCGAATTAGGGATTTTTGCTTCCAAACGACGCCAAAAATCCCGATCCCTCGCGGTAGTCTCTTATCCCCTCACTTTCGAGGGAGGTAAATTGTTATGCACGTACTAGGGAAGAAGAAGAAGAACTAGAGGAAGAAGATAGAGATTAGGGTTGAAAAGAGGGAGGAAGGAAATACCTTGGATAATTCTTGCATAACTCCAAAAGAGAGGGGTCCGGGTATATATAACCCGGGACCCAAGGCCGGCCAACCGAGGGGCCGGCCGGCCCCCATGGGGCTGAACCAAATGTGGTTCAGCCCCCCTTGAGCCGATCTTTTAAGAAGAGGGGGCTGAACCCATTGGTTCAGCCCCGTTGTTGCCTTGCACGCGTCGTTGCCGCCGCTGGTAATGTTACCCAAATAGCCTAGCCTCGTTTGGAGGCTTAACATTCTCGTCCCCATCAAAAGCCAGCTTGTTCTCAAGTGGGTAATCGGGGTAAAGCTCCCGGAACTCCAGCAAGTCCACCCAAGTATTTTGCTCCGCGGAGAGATCCTTCCATTTAATCAACAGCTCTGGACAGTACACTGTGCCTCGACGTTTCCACTTGATCAATAGTACATCGGCCGGAATGGGGCGAAGCTCGCCGCCAGAAGTAGCCTCGGGCAGCACGAGAAAGACCGGAACAGTCTCACCCAGCTTACGCTTCAACAAGGAAACATGAAAGGTAGGATGAATCCGTGAGCCCTCGTGTAATGCCAAGGTATACGCAACTGGCCCGACCCGTCGCGTGATCCGAAAGGGTCCATAGTAGCGGGGTGCCAGCTTCTGATTTGTCCTCTGCGCCACAGACAACTACCGGTAAGGGCGAAGTTTGAGGAAAACCTCATCCCCCACCGGGAACTCTTTGTCCGTCCGATGTCGATCTGCCTGTGCTTTCATACGATCCTGCGCCGCCCGAAGATTCTCGCGCAAGGTGGCGAGGGTCCGATCACGATCACGGAGTGCCCGATCAACGGCAGCCACGGCGGTACTGCCGGACTCATAACTGCTTAAGGAGGGAGGTGGCCGACCATAGACGACCTCAAAAGGGGTGAGTTTGCTAGCGGAGTGATACGAAGTGTTGTAGCAGTACTCCGCCCAATGTAACCAACTGGCCCATGTCCTTGGCTCATCCATAATAAAGCAACGAAGGTAAGTTTCCACGCCCCGATTTAAGACTTCCGTCTGTCCATCGGTCTGGGGATGGTGAGTCGTACTAAAACGCAATGAAGTCCCCTGCAAGCGAAAGAGTTCCGTCCAAAATCTGCCAACAAAAGTCGGGTCCCGATCGGAAATGATCGCCCGGGGAATCCCGTGCAAGCGAACAATCTCCCAAACAAATAAAACCGCCACAGACTCACCTGTGTAAGGATGGCTCAGAGCCAGGAAGTGCCCATACTTGGACAACTTGTCCACCACCACTAAGATAACTGTTTTACCCTGCGACTTGGGCAGCCCATCAATGAAGTCCATAGAAACCGTATCTCAGATTTGATGCGGAATCTCCAAGGGGGTGAGTAGCCCAGCTGGAGAAGTAGTCTCATATTTCTGCCGTTGGCAGACATCACATTTCTGAACAAACTCCTGAATGTCACGGCGCATCCCTTTCCAAAAGACATTTGCTCGAGCCCGCTGGAGAGTGCGAGAAATACCCGCGTGACCGCCCGTCGGCGACGAATGGAACTCATGCATCATCACCGTCCTCCAAGCTGACTGCCAAGGAATGACCACGCGTCCCTGATAATATAGCCGGTCATTTTGTAAGTGATAACCCGGGGTCACCTCCCGAGCCTGCCGCAGGTTCTCTACAATGACCCGTAACTCGGGATCTCGCTGCACCTCCTCCTGAATCTCATTCATCGACTCCAACTGTGGCATAGAAATGTGCGCCAAGGCCCCCGCTGGTAAGCGCGACAGGGCGTCAGCTACCCGATTGTCCTTCCCCGGTCGGTACTCGATCTCATAATCATATCCCAGCAACTTAGTGACCCACTTCTGTTAAAGGGGGGAAGAAATCCGCTGGTCGAGAAGGTGCTTCAAGCTCTGATGATCTGTCCGTATTTTAAAACGATGTCCCAGCAGGTATGGCCGCCATAGGGCCACCGCATGAATAACCGCTAGCATCTCCTTTTCATACACCGATAGGCCCAGTGTCCGTGGAGCCAAGGCCTTACTGTAGAAAGCGATCGGTCGGCCCTCCTGCATCAAGACCGCGCCCATGCCGACGCCGGAAGCATCCGTCTCCACCACAAACTCCTTAGTGAAATCGGGAAGTGCTAGCACTGGAGTCATCGTCATCGCCCGCTTCAACGCCTGAAAGGCGGTCTCGGCTTCATCCTGCCACGAGAAAGCATCCTTCTGAAGCAGTTGCGTAAGTGGCCGAGCAATCTTCCCATAATCCCGTACAAAACGCCGGTAGTACCCAGTGAGGCCCAAGAACCCCCGCAGTGCCCGAACGGTCAGAGGTCGTGGCCAATAAAGCATACTCTCGATCTTCCGTGGGTCGGCTTTCACCCCATCCGCGGAAACTAGATGCCCCAAGTACTCCACCTCCTGTTGTCCAAAAGAACACTTGGACCTCTTAGCATAGAGCTTATGTTGCCGAAGAGTAGAGAAGACCTGAGCCACATGACGTAAATGGTCCTCCCAAGTAGCGTTGTAGATCAGAATGTCATCAAAGAAGATCAAGACGAAGTGTCGCAGGAATGGCCGAAAAATCTCGTTCATATTGGCCTGAAAAGTAGATGGTCCCCCGTCAAGCCATTCGCCATCACTAAGAACTCATAGTGACCGTCATGAGTTCTGAAAGCCGTCTTATGCACGTCCTCCTCCTTCATAAAGATCTGGTAATAGCCGGATCGCAAATCCAGCTTCGTGAATCTAGTCTCCCCACGCAACTCGTCCAACAGCTCCTCAATCACGGGAATCGGAAACTTGTCCTTCACGGTAACAATGTTTAAGGCACGGTAATCTACGCAGAAACGCCACGATCTGTCCTTCTTTTTAACCAGAATAATTGGGGCTGAGAAGGAACTGGTACTAGGCCGTATAATGTCGGCCTCAAGCATTTCCTTCACACTACGCTCGATCTCTGCCTTCTGCATGTGGCGATACCTGTAAGGGCGAGTGTTGGGCGGCTCCGCCCCCGTCTGGAGCACAATCTGGTGATCGCGGAACCGTGACGGTGGAAGCGTCCCCGGTTCCTGGAAAATGTCATCATACTCCTCCACTAATGCCCGCATCTGGTCAGGAACCTCCGTCGGTCTATCCTCGTCAGACCTCACCCCCAACAGGACCGTCATCAGACTACTGGACTCCTGAAGCTGCTGTAGGCTGCAAATGGAGATCTCCTTGACCGGAGAAGATCGGAGCCCTTTCAAACAGAACTGGCGCCCCCCCTACGAGAACTCCATCGTCATCTGGTCCCAGTCAAAGGTCACCCTCCACAACTGCTGCAGCCACTGCACGCCAAGCACCATATCTGAGCCTCGGATCGGTAAAAGATAGACATCCGTGCAGCCCACATAACCCTGCATCCGAAGCTCCATTGCCTTCAATACTCCCTGACACTGTAGCTTGCTGCCGTCTGCAACCATAACCTGAAACGCCGCTCCAACGTCAATCACGTGCCCCATCCGCTGTACCACATCTGGATGAATAAAATTATGAGTACTCTCACTGTCCACCAGAATGGTCACCCTCTCCTGCCGGATCCACCCCGCCAGCCGCATAGTAAGCGGAGGTGGATTGCACCCTTCCATGGCATGTAGGGACACACCCAACTCCGTCAAGTCTAAGTCCCCCCCCAGACTCCAGCTCCTCCTCCGGAAACTCGTCCTCCTCCAGCCGCTCCTCCTGATGCAACATAAAGACCTGTACCTTCTGGCACTTGTGTCCTGGCGTAAATTTTTCATCACAATTAAAGCAAAGGTCTTTCTCCTTCCGAGCTTGTAACTCGTTCCAAGACAACCGTGTCACCGTTGGTCGGCCGGCCACTGGGGTCTCCCTCCTGGCCGCGGCCGGTGCAGTAGTGTGTCGTGCCATACTGCGAGCTCGTTGTCTATTTAACTTTTCCTCTTGGATGCGCGCCAAGCTGATTGCGTGGTTCAGACTACGTGGCATGTAGGCATGAACCTCATCGCGTAAGTGATCCTTCAGTCCTAAAACAAAACAGCTGAGGAGTGTCTTTTCTTTCCACTGAACCCTGTTGGCCAACTTCTCAAACTCCGTTCTGTACTCCATCACTGTACCCTTCTGCAGTAGCTTCTGTAAAAGCGCCTCAAAGTCTTCAAACTTCAAAGGCCCAAACCGAGCCGTGAAGCCTTCCACAAACTCCTCCCACGGAACATACTCCCGTCCCCGCAAGAACCACTGTGTCCACTGGAACGCGTCGTCCTTCAGATGGAAGGACGCTAGCTGCACCCACTGAGCCTCTGGCACCTCCTGATAGCTGAAAAACAACTCAGCTTTTTGCACTCACTCCAAAGCGTCGCCCCCAATGTACCGAGGGAAATTCATCCGAGTCAACTTGGGAGCCATGTACGGCCTTTGGCCGCGTTCCCCCACCATTGGGGCCCCATGACGGAAAGGCCCCCCTTCTCCCCACTGCACCCCTCTACCAAAGCCTGGTGGTTGCCCTCTTCCTGCCGGTGGGGGTAACAACTCATCCCGACCTTGCCTCCAAGGAGCGTGCTCGGTAAAAGTCCCAGCCCTTCCGTCAAGACCAGTTGCGAAGCCGCCACCCCTATCGGCCATGTCCAGGCCTGGCGGCCCAAATCCAGCCACTCCGAAGCCACCCTCAGCCATGCCGCAGCCACCCGGCCCAACCCCGCCGCCCTGATGGCTCGCCGGCCCCGATCCGAGCCTCACAGGGGCCGCTGATGCCCAGCCGACCCCGCTGGAGCCGCCTGCGGCATTTCCCGCGTCGTTGTAGCCCGTCGGAACGAACCCGACCCCCTGCATGCTCGCCACCCCCGATCCAGCCCAGCCAGCGCCGACAGCTGCCGATCCGGGCCCCTGCGTATGCGCAGACGCCGATCCCGACCAACCGATGCCGCCCCAGGACGATCCGGCCCCTCCGTGGTACGTCGCACCCGATCCAGCCCCCTCCTGGCCCGCAGCACCCAATCTGACGCCCGCAGCCCCCGATCCGGCGCTTCCCGTACCCGATCCACCAAATCCGGGCATTTCCGACCTATTCCCTGTAGATCCGCCCGGTTCCTCCTCCGCCACCGCCTTGCCCTTCAAATTTTGCGCTAATAGCGTCATGATATTGTTCAAGCGGTCGTCGATTCGCTCTTCCAACCTTTGAGTGGACGTTTTGACATTTTCTTCGATGGCGGCTACCGAATCGGTAAGCCCCATCAAATTCTCCTCTAGGGTTTCCAAGCGGTCATTCTCCTCTTGCGAGCGTGTAGTCACCATGATGGAGGAAGGAATGCTTTGATACCAATTGTTATGCACGTACTAGGGAAGAAGAAGAAGAACTAGAGGAAGAAGATAGAGATTAGGGTTGAAAAGAGGGAGGAAGGAAATACCTTGGATAATTCTTGCATAACTCCAAAAGAGAGGGGTCCGGGTATATATAACCCGGGACCCAAGGCCGGCCAACCGAGGGGCCGGCCGGCCCCCATGGGGCTGAACCAAATGTGGTTCAGCCCCCCTTGAGCCGATCTTTTAAGAAGAGGGGGCTGAACCCATTGGTTCAGCCCCGTTGTTGCCTTGCACGCGTCGTTGCCGCCGCTGGTAATGTTGCCCAAATAGCCTAGCCTCGTTTGGAGGCTTAACATAAATTTTTAAACCCCTCTCTTGTTGTGTGGTGCGAATATCAAACGCATGTGCAAGTGTAGAAATCTTGTTTGAAATGCATTTCGAACTTGAACAGGTTTAGCGCGAGCCTCTAACCTCGCTTGCGCCACTTAGCTGTCACTAGCATTTTCGAAGTCACCTTAAGACAAGTAGAGACACCACTCTCGCTTGCAAACATGAGATCTAATTTACTTCACTTTTTTATGAAATAGCCTCTTATAGACTGAAATCGTCTAACTAATAAACTGTCCAAATAAATTATGAATCCCTGAAATTATCTAATATCTTAGACAAACATTGAGAGGAAGGTGTTGGTTTGGTGTGATGCATCGAATCGAGCTCCCGCCTAACTGGTAACAGAAACCATTAGTCGACCATTGCAAGCACCGTTGTTGATAAGTCTTGCGTCAATTCATACACTAGAATCTTGTACACCAAATGACAACACATTCACCCTTCAATGTATTCCGCTTATGGTATTGCAGCTAGGCTAAACTCCGGAGTAAGCCATTTAAGTAAAAGCATCTTGTTTGATATGGTTATTTGTCTGGTAGTAGGTTGTTACATGTAAAACTAGTTCACAGAGCTCTTGTTTCCTCTGCTTACATTTGTACAATTTATTAACTTGAATCTTTATGTGTTTTCATGTTCTGAGGCATTTTCCTTCTGTTTGGATTTGCCTTAGGTTTTGTGACTGCGCCGTCCGGTTCCTGAGTTTTTCTTCTACCAGCTACAGCTTGCTTGAAGGTTTCATTTTGTTTAATGTATCAACAGATTTTATGTATTTTGTTTCAGTTACTGTTGGATTTTCTATTCATGTATTAGTTATCGTCGGACATTCTCTCTTGTATCGAGCATAACTTGTAGGGTGAAGCATTATACTAGTTCATTTCACTTATGATATTTCTACCTTTGTGACTAGTTGCATTCATTTAGTTTCAATACTGCTTGTAGCTTAGTTTTTATAAAAGAAATGTATGCACAACAGTTTTTTAATTATTTATGTGTGGCTTCCGCACCAATTTAAAATCAATTAAAACTCATTTCAAAAATAACAAATTTAAAAACTAGTTGTAGAATTTCTGGTTCCGCCTTAGCAGGCATGGTTCCTTTTTGCATGTCTGTGGCATCACGACCTGCCAAAAGCGCACTCTGATCTTATTGAGACGGGTCGTGACAGGCCGAGAGCTTGTGATTAGCGTCCATAGGAGTATCTGTAGGTTTGCATCCGGAATAGCCGGCATCATGAAGGAGGTCCATGCAATACTTCATTTGGGATAATACAAGACCATCATGGCGTCGTGCAACCTCAAGCCCGAGAAAATATCGTAGGTTACCAAGATCTTTGATCTGAAAGGCGGAATTCAACTGTTGTTTGATATGTTATATTCATATAGTATCATCTCCAGTAATGAGGATATCGTCAACATAGACAAGTAGGATCACAGTTCTGATTGACCGGTGTCGGGTGAAGAGAGAAAAATCGGCCGAGCTCCGAATGAAGCCAATATCGCAGACTACCTTGCTAAATTTTTCAAACCAAGCACGCGGGGACTGTTTGTGACCATAAATAGATTTTCGAAGATGACAAACCTGAGACTCCCTCGTGGTCTCAAACCCGGGAGGTTGGTGCATATAAACAGTCTCCTGTAGATCGTCATTGAGGAAGGCGTTCTTAACATCCAGCTGGTAAAGAGGACAATGACGATGAACAACCAAGGAGAGAATAACGCGGACCGTGTTCAATTTGGCCACCGGAGAGAAGGTTTCCTCATAATCAAGGTCATGTTGCTGAGTAAAACCCCGGGCCACGAGGCGGGCCTTTAGAAGCTCAACGGTACCATCCGCTGTATGTTTAGCAACAAAGACTCACTTGCAGCTAACACAGTGTTCGCTTGCAGGAAGAGGAACCGGATCCCAAGTCCGGTTAGCCCAGAGAGCTCTCATTTCATCGTCCATGGCCGTCCGCCACCCCGGATGTTGAAGCGCCTCATGCACAGTGTTAGGAATAGAAATAGAGGAAAGCGAAGTGACAAAGGCGTAGAGAGGTGGGGTGAGCCGATGGAGAGAAACGTATTGGCCAGGGGATGGGCCATAGAAGCAGGAGTCGGATCCGCCGTTGTCGGGGTGTCACTGGGAGCAGGAAGCTGGGACAGGGAACCATTCTTAGAGCCGCGACGAGTATAGACACGGATAACGGGCGGAGGAACCTTGGGGGCGGGAATAGAGGAGGGAGATGGCAGAAAGGAGGGCGTGATAGGTAAGGCAGGCCGGGGAAGAGCAAGAGAGGAAGACGGGGTGGGGGAAGATAAGTGAAAGGGCTGGTCTTCGCAGAAGGTGACATCCGCGGAGACGACCAGCTTGTCATCCGAAGGAGAGTAGCAAACATACCCCTTTTGAGTACAGGAGTAGCCAACAAACATAAATTTGGCCGCCCGAGGAGCAAGTTTGTCGGAGGGAGGTCCAAGAAGATGAACATAACAAACACACCCAAAGACACGCGGGGTGAGAGAGGTTGGGTTGGTAGTAGGATAGAGGAGTTGGATAGGAACAACAAAGCCAAGAACAGAAGAAGGTAGGCGATTGATGAGATGGCAGGCAGTGGAGATGGCAAAATTCCAATATTCGATCGGAACCTTCATTTGAAACATGAGAGACCGAGCAACATCGAGTAAATGACGACTCTTCCGTTCGGCCACCCCGTTTTGCTGAGGGGTATACGCACACGAAGTTTGATGGATGACGCCAAATTCGGTGCAGAGATTGGAGAAGGTGCGCCTCATATACTCGCGAGCATTATCAGTGCGGATGATTTTGAGGTGGGTGGAGAACTGCGTACGCATCTCAGTTAAGAAGGCACAAAACACAGATGTAAGTTCAGTACGATCATGCATTAAATATAACCATGTAGTACGCGAGTAGTCATCAATAAAAGTTACAAAATAGCGAAAGTCATAGATACTAGGCACTTTATAAGGGCCCCATACATCAGAATGAACTAAGAAAAAAGCAGTACTACTCCTGGGACATGCAGGGGGGAAGGTAGAACGATGTTGTTTGTCATAGATACGAGATTCACAAGAGAACTCCCGTAAAGGAACATCAGGAAGAGCCCGCTTGAGAATCGGAAGAGGAGCATGCCCAAGGCGGCGATGCCAATCAACAGTGGAGACGGCGGAGAGAAGAGTGAGTGGGATATCTAAGATGTAGAGCTCATTCAACAGCTGCCCCTACCAATGATACTCCGGGTGCGACGATGCTGCATAAGAAAGGAAGAGGGAGAAAACGTTATGCAATAATCAAGATCGTGCGTCAGACGACTAACAGAAAGTAAATTGAAAGGAGATCCCGGAACGTGAAGAACCGAAGAAAGAGAAAGGGTCGGGGTAAGCTGAAGAGCAGCGGCGCCAAAGACCAGTAGGGTGTCACCATTGGCCACAGTGATACACGGGGGATGAGCCGTATGGAGATATTGGGAGGGCTTCTGGGAGGTAATATGGTGAGTAGCACCGGAATCGACGATCCAGTGGGGGTTAGGAGAGAGACAGGTTATACCTTCCGCAGAAAAAGACGCAACCGAGCCGGAGGAGCGGCCGAGGGCACCCTGTAGCTGATGGAGTTGGGTGCGGAGCTCATCGATATCTTGGCGGGTAGTGGATGCCGGATCCTGGGCAGAAGCCCCAGTGGGAGCAGGAGCAGCAGAGGAAGTAGCAGTGAGGTGGGGAGGGAACTCATGCTTGATGTAACAGGTAGCCTCAAGATGGCCACCCCGACCACAATATGTGCATTTTATAGACGAACGTCCAACACGTCCGCGTCCCCGAGACGGAGGTCGGCCCCCTCGAGTGGAAGATCCACGAGCAGGAGGGGGTCGAAAGGAGAGGCTGTTGAAGAAGAGTAGGTGCAAAGCTGGGAGGAGCCTCAGTAGGAGGCATAATTCAAAGCAGCATGAAGCAAACATCAGACAGTGAAGGAGTCGTCGTGGAAGAAAGGATCTGGGCCCGAACACTATGCAGGTGGGGCGGAACACGGGACATCATTATCGCGATGGTGACAGCCTCTTTTTGGGCCCGTTGAGTAGCTAAAGCCGTAGTGGGAGGCTGATGTTGAATCCAAGCCTCAGCCAGTTTCTTTGCCAGGGCAACAAAAGAGATCATATCGTCGGGAGCACCAGGAGAAAGATTCTGAAGATCGTAGATAATATCATATAAGTGTTGAAGACTGTTGTGCCCAGAGTAAAAGGGGTGGAGCTCCTCCCACAGTGTCTTGGCCGTGTCATGATACATAGAGTTGAGGAGCCAAGACTGGACCCGAACATCATCGCGAAGCCAGTCATCGGAGGGAGCAACGGGGGTAGCACGAGTCAAGTGGTGTAAAAGACCCTTCGTCTGCAGAGCACGACGAACAGAGTGAACCCATTCGACGAAATCGCGTTTCCCGGTCAGAAAGATGGTAGTAATCCGTAGCTCATCACGGAGTTTAGAGGCCGTATTAGCCGCACGAGCTGGTGGAGCAGAAGTAGCAGCGGATGCATCGGAAGTCATGCGGCTAACAGGGAAGGCCGGGCTTCTAGAAGAGATAGCGGGCAGCTAGCAGAAGTGGTCGGGCGGTCAGCAGGGTTTGGACCGGGCGGCAAGCAGGAGAAGTCGGACAACTTGGCAAAGAAGGTCGGGCGGCTTGGTAGAGAAGTCGGCAAAGAAGATCTTGTGAGTCGCATAAATCCGATCTCATGCGAGCTCGGGGGAATTAGAGACTAGACAATTGAGGTTGCTAAATTGTACGAGATGGAGGTTACATTCAAGAGCAATATATACGAGACCAGGAGTGTTCACACGAGTGTTCATATGTGCTTGAGCAATGAAAAAATCGCTTGCCTCTGATACTATGTGAGAAGTTGAAATATTAAAATAACATTTTAATCAAATTATTACAATGAAACTCCCCACTTTAATCAAATATTAAAAATCGCTCGTGGACTTTTATAATGGGGCTTTAACATTGTCGACAACAAAATAGACCCTCAGTGACCCCTGATGTGCCCACTCTAAAAGATCTGAGTGATCCTCATCGACTCACTTGGGCCCAAATGTCTTGCAGATCTGCAATGAAAAAGGAACTACCTACACTGGTAGAATAGAGATGTTGCGCACCAACGAGGCTTGAAAAGATAATAAACTAATATCGCATAATGACCATTGTTTGATGCCTGGCTTTCATCTTTACAGGAATAGGCGGACCCAACCTTCAGACACACCCGACACGTGCTCGGGTGTAAAAAATGCAAAGTTCCTTTACACCCTAGTTTCATTCGCGCCGATCATGCCATCGGCCGCGTTGCTTCTCCAACCTCCAGAGCCTATTCCCCGTCGACCTGAGATTCCTTCCTGCTTGGTGCTTTGAGCCATCGTTTCGCTGCTTTTAGTTTTGACCCGAGGTACGAAGAAGGTCTCGCTTCTGTTTTTGATTTCTCTGCTTTTTCCGATTGGGGTTGGGTCATGGACATAGGATATATATATATATGGTTGATGGGAGAAGCTTGGGTTTGGGAAAGGTTCGACTAGAGAGAGGTGAAGGGAGGAAGGGGGAGAGGTCGAAAGAAAGAGATGGAGGGAGAGGGAGAGACGCAGGAGGCAGAGGTAGTATTTTTTAAGGACTTGATGGCATTGTTGGGCTTTCTCAGGCGAGAGGTAGTATTTTTTAAGGACTTGATGGCATTGTTGGGTTTTCTCAGGCGAGCTCTGACGAGATAGTAGCTGCTTCATTTGGGCGGCGGTCAGCGACGGCGGAGAAGCGGTAGAGGAAATGCGAGCTGGGTTTCACCAAATAGGGTTCTCGCTTTGGGTTTAGGTGGAGAAAGGTGAGATGAGGCTCTAAGACTGGAGTAGGAGCTGGAGTGGGGAAGAAGAGAGATGACGGAACAACCGCACTTCCTACTATTTTTCATTTCTGATTGTCAAATATTTTCAGTGTTCATGTTAATGCTCAAGTTTTTATCCTCAATAATAAGTAAATTGGAATGATTGCAAAATTTTTGCACGCACATTGTCGTAAGAGTAACATGGCGTGTAATATTTATTGTGTCTAGGCTAACTGGAAATCCTTGTTCCGCCACTGTTTATAGGTATCAAAAAGAAAATCATTGGCTTAAATTTCTTTAACTATTCAATTATAATTAAGATGGTTACCTGATTCTGATAGGTATATAGGAAAAATGATGCCGATTATTGTAATTAATAATGATGAATATAATAATGATTTCAGGATTCTATTGCACCTTAAAGCACAAATATTAAAAATAAATTCAGTATCATAGAAAAAACATGGTAAGACAACACTAATGGACATACAGTGAAGTAATTATATGCACGCTACTTGTAAAATAATAAGATAAATTACCTCATTTGCACCTGTTGTGTCATCCACATGGAACTCCAAGTAAACATCATTTTTCCCTTGCAGCTGTGTTTGAGTGACATCGGCTAGAGAAATTTCAAATGCTTGCTTAGAACCAACTAGAAAAGTAAGCATGTTTCCTGTAACAAGTGAGAATAACTAATGGTCAACAAGGAATAACTTTGGAAAAGCATATATTTTTATATACAACCTGAATGAGTACAAAAGAAGTAGGAACCTTTCAAAAAAACATTCCTCACAAATATCCAGATCCATGACTATGATAACCATAAAAGGAAGATTTGTCGCGCTGAGCTAATTCAAGAATTATTAGTAACATAGCCGTAAAAAATTGAAAAAAATAAGACATAAGACGGGCAAGCATGAACCTGGCAATTTTCCAAGTCACGGAAACTGGCAGGATACGACAATGAAATTTATCGGTAATAGCAAGGTGTGTCAAAAATAAAAATAGATAAATAGGATGCGCGTGTAAAACAAGGGTCAATCATGAGTCGAAGATGGAGTGAGGACAGTGGTGGAATTAGAATTCCCGCTCAACCCAGGTACAATAATTTTAAACTAAAAAATAATTGTTGAAAATATTGCACAATTTCTCTTACATCAATATGACAGCAAAACATACATATCCATGAATGTTGAATTGGTTATATCAAAAGCTATTAATATGCTTATAAGAACGGATAGTAGGGGCCTGAATCAAATAAATGTGCACAGAAATTTAATGATATTGAGGATGATGATGTTAAATAAGACAATAAGAGAAACTGATGCAGTGGTAAGGCAGATATGGGGTGAACCCTCTAAATGCAACCCTAAATGTGGTGTAGTGCAAGAGCTATCCACAAAATTACAACAAGTAATTAATTATTATAACAAAATTAACAGGTGTCAAACTTAGCCAAAACTTTGATTTAATAGAACAAATATTGATCACAAACCAAACAAGGCGTAATTAATTAAGTACACCCAGAATACGTCCCGCAAATTGTATGACAAATGAAATACTAGCACAATAAAATTAGAGTCCACCACAGTACAGGTTGTCAAAATAAACAACTAAAAGGAAATAACTTTACCACAATTCACACATGTAGGCGGCGGCGGTGGCAGTTGTCGGTGGACATCCAAGGGCTGTAGCACAAGGAGACGATAACGGTGTTGTAGATCAGGGTTGTTAGTGGGGTAGAAGAAATTAACTGAGGGGTGGAGGGAGTGGTTTAACTGGATTGAAGCATGAAGTTCACGAGAGGGAGATTTGGGGAAGAAGGGTTTAAGATAGCTACCAGGGGAATCGGGTAGCAACAGCTGCGGTAGACAGACAGAGGAGGGCCGGCGGCGGCGGGTGTGGTGGAACGGATCGTCGGCAAACAGTGGACGGGAGGAGCAGTAGGAGGTTGCTTCTGGTAGAGGGCTGAGTGAGAAGGAGGCCTGGACAGTAACTGTGCTTGGACGGGGTTAAGAGGCAGACAGTGGACTGGTGCGGGGTTCTGGGAAGGAGAACACGGGAGGGGGCTGACGGGCAGGATGAGTGCAGGGAAGGGGGGAACTAAAGCATGGGAAGTTATGGGAGGGAGATGGAATCGCGCCTGGATTCGCACCAGGTAGGCTTTTCGCTGATGTCTCACCAACGGGAAGAAGACTGAATGGGTGGCAGTTTCTTAGTCGCAACCTTCAATCCACCCAAATGAACCACCTCTGCCTTTTTAAAGATCTGAAAAATAACTGCAGCAATAACTGTGTAATCAAACCACCCGAATCGGACGACAAACTGTTTGGACTGATCGGGGGCTAAATACACCTCAAAATAAGAAAAGTAAAATATCAAAATGACTCGACTCGACCATCTGGATGCAATCACGGACTATGATCGTCCGTCAGGGCAGCGAATCACCGCCTCCTACGGGAATACACGCAAGTCGGTCGCGACGCGCCATCAACTCCCCCGGGCTTATAAACACTCAACTCCGGTGAGTGGCGGTGGTCGTACTTGTTGTATAGCCGCGGGGTGAGTCTCTCAAGCTCCTCTGAATAAATCCATGTAGCATCATGCAGGGGCCGACCGCTCCAACAGACAAGATAGTGTACGATATCTCGCCCGCCCACAGTGTAGAAGTCGTGACAGATGATATGAAGCATGTCGTCGGTAGAAGAGGGTGACACAAATGTATCTCAGTCTGACAGTGATGTATCTCCGTCTGGCAGTGATGTATCTCTGTATGCAGCGATGTATCTCCGTCTAACTGATGTGTCGGTGGAACTGTCGGTGGTGCAGAGCTAGCTGCATGGTGCGACTCCGCAGGTGGCAACAACGATGGACTGGTGGAAGCATCTTATTTATAGCATCTTTTACCTCTAATACTTGAATTTTACGATAAAACATTATGTTCCTATACTCCTCCGATTTACTATACTCTTCCAAGTTCAATCTATTGTCTTTTATTTCATTATAGAGTTGATAAAAGTATCTTTTTCATCGCTCTTTAATATTCACATCATCCGTCAAAACATATGTCTCATCTTTTATGCATTTTACTTGACTTAAATCTCTTGTCTTCTTTTCTCTAGCTCGAATAATTTTATATATGTCATGCTCTCCATCTTTGGTATCTAGTCGCTTATAAAATTCTTCACAAGCTTGACTTATTCTTTACTGACTGTCTGTTTAGCTTCTTTTTTGGCGACTTTATACATGACTAAGTTTTTATCATTCCTACAAGCGCATAGTGATTTATATCTGACCCTATTTACCATCACTTTGTCTTGCACTTTCTCTTTCCACCGCCAATATTCTTTATTTGGGGGCGCACGACCTTTTGATACTTCAAGTACATTCTTTACACTTATCTTTAAATGTGAATATATAACTTTCAATGAGACATTAGGATCAACATAAGTGTCATCAACTAGTTGTTTCACAACTATCGTCTTGAAAGCAACCTGTTTTTCCATCTTCAAGTTCCACCGTCGAATTTTTTGCAACATTTTTGTTCTTGTCTTAAATTTATTATATTTAATTTGTACATCTAACACCACTAACATATATTGTGTTGTCAAATTTTCTCCTGTTATAACTTTGCAATCCTTACAAATCATTTTATCTATTTTACGAGTCATAAAATAATCAATTTGTGACATATTTGGTCCGCATTTAAACGTAATTAAATGTTTTTCCCTTTTTATGAAAAGCGTATTTTATACAATTAGCTCATGTGTTACGACAAAGTCTAAAATGGTCTGTTTTTATTCATTCCTTTCTCCATATCCATATCCTCTATGAATAGTTGTGTAATCTACATTTTCCTTTCTTATATGTCCATTTAAGTCTCCTATGAAAATCTTCTCTCTTTGTGAGATTTCTCTTACTAAATCATTTAAGTCTTCCCAAAATTGCACTTTAATAGCTTCACTTAATCTTATGTATGGCGCGTAAGCACTGATCACATAAATAGTTTCTTTTCCTATGACTAATTTAAGAGCTAAGAATCTATCATCTTTTCTACTTACCCCAACAACTTCATCCTTTCAAGTAATATACACAATAATACCTACTCTATTGATTGTTTTATTTTTTTGTATACCATAATTTAAAACCTGAATTATCTAAAAATTTAGTTTTCTCACTCACCTATCTAATCACTTGCAGACATAAAATATTTATCCTTCTCTTAATCATTGTATTCATTACTCGATCGATTTCCCTGTTAGTGTACCTATATTCCAACTTCCAAACCTAAGTCGATCATAATTCCTACGACATACTACTTCAAGCCATATACAAAATTTTTTAAGCGGCATGCCGGACCACAACCCCCAAATAAAAAACCCAAGAAGTCGCTCCATAAACACTTCCTCCACAAGTTCATTGTGTAAGAAGGCATTAAATAACAAACCCATGAAGTTGTTCAATAAAAACTTCCTTCGCAAATTCACTGTGTAAGAAGGAATTAAAGATATCTAGTTGATGTAAGGACCAATGAAAATTGATGCCAAGAGAGATAAGAGGTCTTATGAATGTCATTTTAGCAACAAAGGATCATGCTTTTGTTACGGTCCCACACAATCGATTATTTATTATCAATAATTGTGCATATTTAATTAATATCATTATTTAGCGTCATCAAGTGTCTATGTTAGACGTCTTGTATTAATTGAGTCTACGTTACGATTTGTACAAGTCCTTAATGTCTTTGATTGTTTTTGAGCATTTCTCTGTGTTGGATTTATTTACACCCATGTCATTGTGTGATGTCATTTATAGACCCTTGGAATAATGAATAATGTTTGATTGAAGCTTTTTGCCATCAAGTGTGCCTTATAACGAGTACTAGTGTCATCAGAACTTGTTTTCACTGCATACAACCATCTGCACACCGACACATATTTACCCTCCGGTAAATGAACTAGATCCCATGTCCATTAAACTATAGGGTCTCCATTTCTTCTAACATAGCATCCTTCCACTCAGACGACAATAGAACTTTTATATTTTCAGGGACCGAGTGAGATACCAATGTTGCACTGGGAGATTTAAATTGAAATGACAGGGTGTCATACGATAAATAGTGTGCAAGAGGATAGTGAGTACACGAGCCTTTACCTTATGGCAGACCCATAAAGACAGTAGTTGAGGCAATACCAGGAGTGGTATAAGAACCAGGAGCATTATCAAGACAAGGACCAGTGGGGGCTTGAGGAGAGGGAGTAGGATAAGGAATGCCAGTACTCTGAGCATGTTCAGAGACACATTTGATGTGTTTCTTATATGTTCATCTGACAAGAGACTTATTACGCTCAAGATAACTTGCCACTTACATACCCACAATCGTAATATCTTCAAAAATAAGAAAAGGGGAGTAGTTTCAGTAGGTGGGGTGCCCACTCCAGTATGGTACTCGAGCGCAATAACAAAAGAGTGGTATGATAATAAGGCGTAGATTCAAAAACTGTGTCATCCTTACACACATAGGTTCATTTCCGAGTAGGGAAGTAACATGTGTGCTTTTTTGGTACAAGAATAGCCAAGAAAGATACACGTAGTGGATCTGGGATCAAGCTTCCCACGTCCAGGACTTAAATTGTGGACAAAGCACATGCTCCCAAAAATCCTAGGAGGGAGAGGAAATGGCTTTAGACTAGCATATAACACCTGAAATGGAGTATTCTTCCCAAAATAGCTGACAGCCTATTAATAAGGGAATAGGCTCTGAGAATAGCATTGTCCCAAAAAGCCTTAGGAACATTCATTTGGAACATCATTGCCCAACCAACTTCCAGGAGATAATGGTTCTTTCATTCCGCAACCCCCATTTTGTTTAGGAGTATGAGCGTAGTAAGAAGGCACCCTTTGATTGTAGGAAAGTTTGAAGTGGGAAAGATGTCTTGGATTCAGGCGTATTATCGCTCCATAGAACCTTACTGGGTTTACCAAACAGATTTTGAATCTCAACACAAAAGATACAAAAATTATTATACTATTGAATTCTTTTTCGCAATAAAAACATTGAAATGTGTTGAAAGGGGGAAAAAGATTACTTCATTCCACATTAATAAAGGGTATTTATAGTTACAGCATACATAAAACTCAACACGATAATAACACAGAACTCAACACCCCCCTCAAGTTGAGCGTGTACTGTCTGTCATGCCGAGCTTGCCAATAAGGTCTGTGAACACACTGAAATTCAGACCCTTTGTGATAATGTCGGCCAGTTGCTGACCAGATCGTACGAATGGGGTCACCACAGTTCCTCTGTCAATATTCTCATTGATGAAATGTCTATCGATCTCAATGTGTTTCGTACGATCATGCTGCACAGGATTGTGAGCGATGGAGAAGGCAGCCTTACTATCACAATATAATCGGATAGGCTCACTTCCTTTAAGCCCAAGATCTCTCAGAATGGTTGAGATCCATAGCCCTTCACAGATGTCGTGAGCCATAGCCCTAAACTCGGCCTCAGCACTGGATCTAGCCACAACATGTTGCTTTTTGCTTCTCCAGGTAACCAAATTTCCACCAACCATAAAGCCATATCCAGTCGTGGAACGTCTATCAGAGGGAGATCCAGCCCAGTCTGCATCAGTATAAACCTCAATAGTCAACTCTTTATTTGGTGAGAACAGAATGTCTTTTCCTGGTGAGGACTTGAGGTACCGGAGAACACGAAGTGCAGCATCGGCATGACAGGCCTTTGGAGAGTGCATAAACTGGCTGAGAACACCCTCGGCATAGGAGATATCTGGGCGAGTGTGAGATAAGTAAATCAATTTTCCTACAAGCCTTTGGAAGTCGGGAATGTCTTCAATCGTGTTGTCATCATCCCTGCCAAGCTTGTGGTTGGCTTCAATGGGAGTGTCAGCGGGTCTACATCCGCTCATCCCAGTGGCTTCAAGGAGGTCAAGTATGTATTTCCTTTGAGACATGAAGATGTCATGCTTTGACCTCGCAACCTCAATGCCGAGAAAGTATTTGAGGTTACCCAAATCTTTTACTTCGAATTCCTTTGCCAATTTTCCTTTCAAAGCCTGGATCTCCTCCTTGTCATCCCGAGTTATTATAATATCATCCACATAAACAATCAGAGCGGCTAATTTTCCTTTGTTGATTCTGATAAACAGGATATGATCTGCATTACTCTGAAGGTACCCGAACCTGCTCATGGCTTTGTGGAATCTACCGAACCAGGCCCTGGCGGATTGTTTCAGGCCATAGAGCGGCCTCTTTAATCTGCATACCTTCCCTTCTGATCCACTAGGAGTAAGCCCCGAAGGTAGATCCATGTACACCTCTTCTTTCAGGTCTCCATGAAGAAAAACATTCTTCACATCCAATTGGCAAAGCTCTCATCCCTTACAGGCAGCACAAGACATGAGGATCCTTATCGAATTCATCTTTGCAACGGGAGCAAAAGTCTCCTGATAATCAATGTCCGCCGACTGAGTGTAGCCACTTGCCACTAGCCTTGCCTTGTATCTTTCAATGACTCTCGAGGTGTTCTGCTTAACAGCAAATACCCACTTGTATCCAACAACTTTCTTTCCTGGTGATAGTTGTATCAGGTCCCATGTGCTGTTTTTTTCCAGGGCATTCATTTCCTCAAGCATAGCTGACCTCCACCGGTCGTGGGAAAGAGCATCATGCCATGAAGTTGGGATAGAAACAGAAGACAAGGAGGAAACAAATGCTCTATGGGAAGCTGTTAGGGATGAGTAAGAAACGAACTGAGATAAGGGATGTCGAGTAGAGGTACCTTCCGCAGGAATGATGGATCCTGGCGACGGGTCAGGTGGCTGCTCTGAAATCCAGATGGTGGGCCGTGTGTTTGATCTCTTTGGACGACGAGAGTAAACATGCAGAGGTATAGTAACCGGGGCCTCTGCAGGTGGGACATATGGAGTAGTAGGCACCGGGCAACTTCCAGGAGGTGGCGATTCTTACGTTCAGCCACCCCATTTTGAGCGGGAGAGTAGGCACAAGACGTCTGATGGAGAATCCCATGATCAGCCAAGTATTGCTCGAAGGCGTAATCAATGAATTCCCAGCCATTATCCGTCTAAAGAATTTTAATAGGTGTGGCAAACTGGGTTAAAACCATGTTATGAAAACGCTGAAACAAAGTAAAAAGCTCATTTTCGCTTTCATGAGGTAAACCCAAGTGGTGCGGGAGAAGCAGTCAATAAAAGTCACAAACCAAAAACATACTGAAATAGATGCAACTTGGCAAGGGCCCAAAACATCACTATGTATTAAATGAAAAGGTACAGTACTGGGAGAAGAAGCATGATGAAAAGAAACACGATGATGTTTACTACGGTCACAAGCATCACAACTAAACTTATCAAGCAAAACAGTGGAGAAAGTAGGAAATAAGCGTTTCATAGAAAGGATAGATGGATGTCCTAGCCGACAGTGCCAAGATTCCAAGGTAGCAGACTGACCCACATGAAGAGCCTGAGGAGAAGAGACCGTGGTGGAAGAATCGAACACATAAAACCCATCCACCAGACTACCAGTTCCAATCACCGTGTCCATCTTCAGGTCCTGAAAGATACAAGAGGAAGGGAAGAAAGACACAGAACAGTTCATAGAGTTAGTTAAATGGCTAATAGAGAGGAGATTTCGGGTAAAGTTCGGAACATGAAGAACAGAGGAGAGGGTAAGAGAGGAGCAGGGGATGGAACACTTTCCGGCAATCGGAGAGAGGGAACCATCCGCAATGCTCACTTTGTCTCGACCAGACAAAGGAAGGTAGGACACAAAACCTGAAGAGGAGCCGTTCATGTGATCCGTTGCTCCAGAATCGATGATCCAGTGAGTAGAGGGACGAGAGGAGGCAGCGTGAGCACCTGGTGGTCCTTGATGGGCGTATGAGGACGAGGAAACAGGGGGCTCAGAGGACTGTCCCTGCATCAAGCGACGAAAGGCAAGAATCTCATCAGATGATAGACCCAAAGTGGGAGCGGCTGGGACAGGTGGAAGCTGCGGCTCGTCAAAACCATCAGACAGATGTGCGGAGCGACGCTGTGTAGAGCGGCCCGAAGAGCGCCCAAAACCACGACCGCCGCGAGAGGAGGAACCACCACGGGGTGTAGGAAATCCATGAAGCTGAAAACAAGTCTCCCGGGTATGACGGGCCTTCCCGCAATAGTCACAGAGCAGGTGGTCCTTGTCACTGGATTTGGGTCTTCAATCACGATTTGTCTGAATCCCAAACTGAGCCTCCAAGGCAGAGCCATCAGGGTGAGGATCAGGAGTCCAAGTCTGCCGCCGATCAAATTCCTATTGAACCAAGCTGAATACCTCAGGAAGAGAGGGCAAGGGAGAGCGTTCAAGAATCTGCACACTGATTTGATCGAAGTCCCGATGCAGTCCATGTAGGAACTCAAAAACTCTATTCTGATCTTCCCGCGCACGAACAAGGATCTCATCTTGAGGGGACACCAAAGTGAGAGAGTCAAAATGATCATACTCGTGATACAACCGAGTGAACTCGAGATAGTAGGCAGACGGAGGACGGCCTCTTTGACGGAGAAGAAAAATCTTCCGACGGAGCTGAAAGATCTGGGCCGCATTGCCGCGACATGAGTAAGTAGACTCGGCCCTCCGCCAAATATCGGCAGCAGTATCTAAAAACAGATAGTTCCGAGCGATGGAGTCAATCATGGAATTAGTCAGCCAGGATATGACGAGGGAATTCTCTGATTCCCAGTGCAACCAGTCAAGGGAATCGGAAGGAGGCGGCGGTGTAGCGCCCATGACATACCCAAACAGCCTCCTGCTCTTCAAGGCAAGAGTAATGGCCCGAGACCACGGGAGATAATTGGTACCATCCAGACGGATCGTCGTGATCTGAGGGGTGTTGTCGTCATGGCCAGGACGGGAGGAGCACCAGTGGCAAAGGATAGGGTAGGGGAGTCATCTGTCCCAGCCATGGAGACCTAGAATACAAATCAAGGATCCCCGGGGAGCAACACACCAATTGAGAGAGAAACTACGTCTTCCTCATAGATAGAGGAACAATCCCAATAGAAGAATGGACACCGGAAATAACATCATAGGGAACACCACATTTCTGGTGTCAAGAAATTGTCAGGAGAAACTGTTGGGGCTAGGAGCGGCTGGAGCGGAGCAGGAAAGGCTGGAGCGGTGGAGCGGGAAAGGCTGGAGCGGCGGAGAGAGGGAGCCGGAGCAGGAAAGGCTGGAGCGGCGAGCCCAACGCGGGGGCGCTGGAGTGCGGGGAGCGGCGAGCCTGACGCGGTGACGCGGTGGAGATGCGGGATCGGGAGCTGGAAGCAGGATGTGGGATGCGGTGGAGATGCGGGATCGTGACGCGGTGGAAAGCGGGTCGGCGGAAACGGGATGGAGGGATATCGGAAGCACTAAGGCTCTGATACCATGTGGAAAGGGGGAAAAAAGATTACTTCATTCCACATTAACAAATGGTATTTATAGTTACAACATATATATAGCCCAACACGATAATAACACATAATTCAACAAAATGTATCTAGAGAAATCATCAATAAATATACTTAAATACTTAAATCTTCATAAGTACTTGGACATAGGCACCAAATTACACTTTGAACAAGTTCCACGATACCAGGCAAACGCTTCTTGACATGGGAACATACAAAACATGTGTAACACTTACCCAACTCTCATGTAATTTCCAGCATCTGATCATCATGTGCCATTCTCTGGCATGATGATAGCACATTCTCCCATGTCCACAATTATATCACACTAGAAGCAATGTAAATAAGATTCAACACATGAGTGTCTATGTTGTCCCACATGAGATTCACCAATTTTGCATCGGCCATGTGTCACTTTGTACCGCCCGGGATAGACACATGACGGGGATCCTTAGTGAGGAGATCAGCCTTTCTGCGGCGTTTCAAGCTCATCATAACAACATTCTTCCAAAAAAAGGTAGTTTTCTTTCTCTTTTAGTTTGTGAATTGCAAGTTGAGCATGAACAACATTAGTTACAAAAATACAAGTTAGTAAAATCCCTTCAACAGGAGTATCCATGGTTGTTGAGGACGAGTCGGACATCCACAGGCAAGAAACATGAGGTAGAAAAACAAACCTATGTTGAAGCACATCAGCAGACAACAGAAAACCAACTCTCCAATCGGAAGCAAACAGTCATCGGGTCCAAGACAACAGGAGGATCAATGAACGAGTCCACATCGAGATCAAGTCAATGTCACGACAACAAGCCCTGCTTCGGTACACCATTGAGTTCCTAAAATTGTAGAGAAGGAATGAACAATTGTAGAGAAACGAACCCACCGGGCAAAGTTTAGAGAGCGATCGTAGTACCAAATGGAGGCCGGAGAAATGGATCAGAGCTCCATGCGGAGATGTGGAACAAGACCTTTGAACGGAGATGGAGATCGAATACAGAGACAATCAACAGGTCAAAGTTAGAATCAATTGAGCACACCCCAGATAAAACGCCAAACCATGATCAACCAAGGAAAGATATCATCGGCTCTTTGATACCACGTAGATCGAGAAGGAGCACCTCGTTCTCCTGCAAGTTCCGATATCCCTCCGCTCCATAGTCGCAAGGCATACAAGATTCCCCAAATTGAAGTCTCAGCGAAATATATAAGCTCGTGACATGTGGTCACACCTGAGGAGTGTAACAGCCCGATTTTTTTTATAATAACCTTGATTTCCCCCTCCCCTCTTATAACCTAAACCCGAGCCAGCCGCTCCCCCGATAAAAAACTTCCGCTCCTTGCCGCTCCCCACAAGCCGCTGCTCCCGCTCTTCCCGATCCCGACTCCAGCGCAAGCCCTGTCTCCCGGCGCCGATCTCATCTCCTGCTCCAGGCGCCGACAACTCCTCTGGATCCTCCTCCGTCTCAGGCCGCTACCTTCTCTCGCGCCTCCCGATCCCGCAAGCATTGCACCTCCCTGCTCGCCGCCTGCTCCTCTCCTCCTTCCCGTGGCTGGAAGTCATCTCTTCTAGGGCCGACTGCTTCTTCTCCCTTCCTCCAAAGGGCTGCAACAACTCGTCCCTTCCAGCAGCCCTCTTCCCTCTCGGTTTTGGCTGACATTTGGCTAGAAGAGCGGCTAGGGTTTACTCCCTCCTACTTGGGCTCCGTTTTTCTGCCTAGGGTTTGGTTCTCTCCCCTCCTTGAGCCCAGATTTGACTTCCTAATGGTAAGAATCTTCCTCATCCATCTTTATTCAGATTTTTTCTTAATTTCCTAAATAATTTTTGTGCTCCAATTTGCATGAATGTTGTGATTCATATTTTTCCCCAATCATAATCATCTAACTACTGTGATATGTTCGTGTTTTTCGGCGCCGCTCCACGATTCAGTTGGTGGGAATCATGTGAAGCCCTCTCCGATTTAAGGTTTTTCCATACCCAAGCATCGTCAAGCCTCCGTTTTTGCGTGGTAATCTTTTCTCCCCTCTCTTTTGAGGGAGGTAAATTTCTTAGCCCGCTTTTGATCTAGTTATGTATCGAATCATGCCTATGTTAATGTGATGTTGTTTGCTATGTCGTTTTCATCGTTCTTGTACAGGTTCGCTTGAGGAGTGTTAATTTTACTAGCGCTGCTTAGCCACCGCCGCTAATTTCAGCTTCTTTAAGGCAAGTAGAGATCTCTCTCTCTCTCTTTTGCAAAGATTGAATTTCAATTACTTGAGCTGTTCTTATGATTATACGAATTCACCCTTATTTGTTTGCGTTGTTATATGAATTGAAGTATCGAATATCTAATCCGGCAAGTTAATATCTTAGGGTTAATATTTTTGAAATGTCCTAAGATTGTGATCACAGACAATTTTATTTAAATGCACACTTAGATAAACGGATCCCTCGTCTGATGTATAATTTGAAGTATGGTGAATTTTTGGAAATGATAAACAAATATCATAATGAGAATTATTAAAAATTGTATGAATTGTATCATTTGTATTCGCACTTACATGAATTGTATCTCACTTGATGGATGATTAGAAGACTTATAGTTCTTGTGAACATGATCAATAATTATTTTGAAGGTTAACAGTTAAGATTTCTTGCTACGATTAAATGATTGGTGATTTGTGTCATGCTCGTATATATACACACTGTTTTATTTTGAGGATATTTATGTCTGAAAATTGTTTAATCTAAATGAATATTTGGTGTCCAGGAAAGTAGCGTATTGTAATCGTATCACTCGTAAATATTTGAACCCGCTAAATATATTGCTCCCTATCCAGTTTTGTTTGACATCGAATCTTGTGACAACAAACCTTGTGTCATCGAATCTGCTGTCATCGAATCTAGTTTCTTAGGTCTGTTCTAAGAATTGAGTGAATTTTGTTCCGTATCTCAATTGCTCTCTTGACACGTTTATGAACTCTAGCTTTGTACATCTGAATCGCTAAATTTGTATCAAGTATTGATATGTTAGGAATCTCCTAAATCATGAATCCTTAAAATCGTTAATGTTATAAGCAAATCCTTGAACTGTAGCGTCTAACTGGGCATCTGTCTGTCGTCATGGTCACGACAAGTAGGATTACTTTTTCGACAAGACTTGCACGCAGATCTGATCGTGAACCATGTGCACCCGCTATAGCACATACACCCTTCATCGATCACGGCTTACAATATATTACATGAATAATTTTAGGTTATACTCTGGAGTATTATAATAACTAACTTGTTATGTTTATCTATTTTATTTGTCTGTCTCGAATAGTTTTGTTTCATGAGAAACTGGTACAATCTTACATTTCTGCTTGTATTACTGTTATGTAATTTACTTTGTTCACTCTGTTTATTTCAATATTCTGAGGTTTTTCTTTTCTGTTTTGGAATTGTCTTAGCGTTCGTGCAGCGCCGCCAGGTACTCGAGCCCGATCAGCATTAAGTTTCAGGTTTTATGTTTACATTTTTTTTACTGTCAAATAATTCTTTTATGTAATAATTGCAATCAGATATTTTCTCTGGTATCATGGACAACTACTAGACTATTTATATATTATATGTACTAAAATTTAGTATTATTTGCATGTTCATTCATCTGAGCATGTCATGACATAAAAAACTTGTATCCGAAACTTGTGTTCGGAATTTTATTAAAAATGCTTTTGCATTCAAATTTTCCACTATCATGTTCTAAAAGCTTCCACATATAAAAATCAATCTGTTTCTACTATTTTAAAACTATTTTAAGTATTCTCTGCATCCGCCTTAGCAGACATGACTTTCTTTCCGCCCATGCATGTGACATCACGGCCCGCCCGAAGCGCACTCTAACTTTTGTCGAGACGGGTCGTGATAGTTGATATCAGGGGGAGGTTAGAGAGGTTGAGCATCTATAGATAAAATATTTTATAAATTCTACATATTTTGAATTCTATTATATAAAAAAAATATATATGCATCATTTTCACTCACTTGTCATTATCTGTTGTTCGCGGCTGAAACACGCACACATTCACTCATAAGCATGTGTAGTATGCACACAAATGTTAAGGAGTTATGGGCAAACTTAACATTTTTGTGCATAAGAATTTCCACTAGAATATACACCGCTTGCAAATATTAAATTATATGGGCGGTTTAATATTTTCAAGTGCGTTGGCATTAGAGTCCTAATATGCATAACATGTTAAGTGATATGGGCGCTTAACATGGCATGTGTATCCATTCATTTGCATTCATATCATAAATCATTGCACATGTGTGAAGCCAAGAACAACAATAATGATTGTACATACATGAATTTTCTATTTGTTTGACATTGCACATGATCTCGGTATTGCACTTGCATTATTATTACCTAGAATTGTCCAATGAAAATGTTGTAATTATTACATAATTTATGTACATGACAGTAGAAAATGTGTTAGAATCTCTAGTTTCAAGTCCTCGATATCTGTATTCAGGTCTTTCTGTTTTGCTTATCTATCGATCTTATTATGTCCTCTTGGTCTCCTTCTAGATAGCTTCTGAGTGTCGGCAAGAAATGAGTTTTTTCTTGTAAATTATTAAGTTGTATTTTTCAGCATTGATTGTGTTCTTCCATCTCTACGATTACTCGCTCTTGTAGAAAATCAATTGTCATCAAGTTTTTTTCCTCTTCGATGTTCTATCTTCGCTTCGTGCAAAGATTTTTTCGCCCTCGGATTTTCGTGTTTTGCCGCTCAATTTCGAGCTAATTGAAAAACTTTTCTGTATTTCCTGAAGCCAATCTTTTGTATCTTGCCGATCTCGCTAAGTCCGAAGAGTTCCCCTGTGAACGTGTATCTGATCGGCGTAACAAGTATCTGCAACTTTTCTCTTGACTTTGATCAGTCTTCGCGCGTGTTCTCCTCTTTGTTTCTTTCTATTCATAGTTAAATTTTATGTCTTGATCTGCAAACCATATTGGAATGAATGTCATCTGAATCTTCGCCCTAAGAGTCCTCATTCAGAGAATTTTCAGAAAGTTTCGGGACGAAACTTCTTAAGTAGGGGAGAATGTAACAACCCAATTTTTTTTATATAATAACCCTGATTTCCCCCCTCCTCTTATAACCTAAACCCGAGCCAGCCACTCCCCCGATAAAAAACTTCTGCTCCTTGCCGCTAACCGCAAGCCGCTGCTCCCGCTCTTCCCGATCACGACTACAGCGCAAGCCCCGTCTCCCGGCGCCGATCCCATCTCCTGCTCCAGGTGCCGACAACTCCTCTGGATCCTCCTTCGTCTCAGGCCGCTACCTTCTCTCGCGCCTCCCGATTCCGCAAGCATCGCGCCTCCCTGCTCGCCGCCTGCTCATCTCCTCCTTCTCGTGGCTAGAAGTCATCTCATCTAGGGCCGACTGCTTCTTCTCCCTACCTCCAAAGGGCTGCAACAGCTCTTCCCTTCTGACAGCCCTCTTCCCTCTCGGTTTTGGCCGACATTTGGCTAGAAGAGCGGCTAAGGTTTACTACCTCTTACTTGGGCTCCGTTTTTTTGCCTAGGGTTTGGTTCTCTCCCATCCTTAAGCCCGGATTTGACTTCCTAATGGTAAGAATTTTCCTCCTTTATCCTTATTCAGATTTTTTTCTTAATTTCCTAAATAATTTTTTTGTGCCAATTTGCATGAATGTTGCGATTCAGATTTTTCCCCAATCGTAATCATCTAACTATTGTGATATGTTCGTGTTTTCCGGCGTCGCTCCTCGATTCAATTGGTGGGAATCATGTGAAGCCCTCTCCGATTTAGGGTTTTTCCATACCCAAGTGCCGTCAAGCCTCCGTTTCCGCGTGATAGTCTCTTCTCCCCTCACTTTTGAGGGAGGTAAATTTCTTAGCTCACTCTTGATCTAGTTATGTATCGAATCATGCCTATGTTAGTGTGATGTTGTTTTCAATGTCGTTTTCATCGTTTTTGTACAGGTTCGCTTGAGTAGTGTCAATTTTGCTAGTGCTGCTTAGCCGCCACCACTAATTTTAGCTTCTTTAAGACAAGTAGAGATCTCTCTCTCTTGCAAACATTGAATTTCAATTACTTGGTCTGTTCTTATGATTATACGAATTCACACTTGTTTGTTTGCGTTGTTATATGAATTGAAGTATCGAATGTCTAATCCGGCAAATTAATATCTTGGGGTTAATATTTTTGGAATGTCATGAGATTGTGATCACAGACAATTTTATTTAAATGTTCACTTAGATGAACGGATCTCTCGTCTGATGTATAATTTGAAGTATGATGGATTTTTGGGAATGATTAATAAATATCATAATGAGAATTATTAATAATTATATGATTATATCATTTGAATTAGCACTTACATGAATTGTATCTCACTTGATGGATGATTAGAAGACTTATAATTCTTGTGAATATGAGTAATAATTATTTTGAAGGTTAACGGTTAAGATTCCTTGTTACGATTAAATGATTGGTGATTTGTGTCATGCTCGTATATATACACACAGTTTTACTTGGAGGATATTTATGTCTGAAAATTGTTTAATCTAAATGAATATTTGGTGTCCAGGAAAGTTGTGTATTGTAATCGTATCACTCGTAAATTCTTGAACCCGCTAAATATATTGCTCTTTATCCAGTTTTGTTTGTGTCATCGAATCTTATGACAACGAACCTTGTGTCATCGAATCTGATGTTATCGAATCTGGTTTCTTAGTCCTGTTCCAAGAATTGAGCAAATGTTGTTTCGTACCTCAATTCCTCTCTTGACGTGTTTATGATCTCTAACCTTGTACATCTGAATCGCTAAATTTGTACAGGTCTTGATATGTTAGGAATCTCCTAAATCATGAATTCTTAAAATCGTTAATGTTATAAGCAAATTCTTGAACTGTAACGTCTAACTGGGCATCTGTCTGTCTTCATGGTCACGACGAGCAGGATTACCTTTCCGACAAGACTTGCACGCAGATCTGATCGTGAACCATGTGCGCCCGCTATAGCACCTACACACTTCATCGATCACGGCTTACAACATATTACATGAATAATTTTAGCTTATACTCCGGAGTAGTCTAATAACTAAGTTGTTTTGTTTAGCTCTTTTTATTTATCTGTCTCAAATAGTTTTGCTTCATGAGAAATTAGTACACTCTTATATTTTTGCTTCTATTATTGTTCTGTATTTTACTTTTCTCACTATATTTATTTCAATGTTCTGAGACTTTTCTTTTCTGTTTTGGAATTTCCTTAGCGTTCGTGCAGCGCCGCCAGGTACTCGAGCCCGATCAGCATTAAGTTCCAGGTTCTATATTTACATTTTTTTACTGTCAAATAATTCTTTTATGTAATAGTTGCAATCAGACATTTTTTTTGGTATCGTGGACAACTACTTGACTATTTATATATTATATGTACTAAAATTTAGTATTATTTGCATATTCATTCATTTGAGCATGTCATGACATAAAAACCTGTATCTGAAACTTGTGTTCGGAATTTTATTAAAATACTTGTGCATTCAATTTTTTCACTATCATGTTCTAAAAACTTCCGCATATAAAAATCAACCTGTTTCTACTTAACAGTAACTATTTTAAAACTATTTTAAGTATTCTTTGCATTCGTCTTAGCATGCATGACTTTCTTTCCGCTCATGTTTGGGTCATCACGACCCGCCCGAAGCGCACTCTGACTTTTGTCGAGACGGGTTGTGACAAAGAGAGAACCATATATGCATCCCTCTTACAAGAAAAGATTATCAATGTGTCATAAACTCAAGTTCTTTAAAACAACTAAAGACAATCAAGATATAGTCATCTTAGGTACAGTGTATTACAAAGTTCATAGTTAAAATTTACTGGCTACATTATTTTTTATTTTGTTCAACACAATCCAAAAGAAAAAACTGTTGCATTGCTGGACATGGCCATGAGATGTTCAGGTATGTTAATATAAGAAATATTAATATGGAAAAGAAGGCAAAAAGTCAAGATAATGCCTTGAAAACGCTCAGCCAAAAATATCACATCCTTAAATTATAAATCATGGCTATAATAACATGGCATGTTACTCATCAATATTTTCTTGTTACAATTTTCTTTTTTCACAACGAGTGACGGTACACGGGTGCCCCGCGCTACAGTATCTGGCTTGCGACGGCGGGCTCCGCCCGCCCTCGGCGGGTTTTATATTTTATTTTAAAATTATTGTGATTTTGTATTATACTTTTTATTAATTTTTTTTATTATTTTTATGTATCTTTTTTCAATTTTACTTTATTTTATTTTAATATATTATAAAATATATTAAATTGTACAATAGTCATAAGTTTTTTTATTTAATTAACCACCGCCTGAATGGTGTCTCCCTCTCCCGCCTCTCCCTCTCTGCCTTCCACCGCCGGCTATGTCTTTGCAATTGAGGCCGGCAAAGCCGCCGGCGGCCTGGCCGGCTCCCACCGGCGGGTTCGCTAGACCCCGGCGAACCCGCCGTGGGTTGTCCGACGGTGAGCGGGTAGAGCCACCACCGGCGGTGGCCCTATCCATGAGACCCAGTTCTGGGCCTCACGGTCAGGTGCAGTGGCCCTGCCCGTGAGACTCAGTTCTGGGCCTCACGGTCAGGTGCAGTGGCCCTGCCAGTGAGTCGCAGTTCTGGGCCTCACGGTTAGGGGCACCGCCGGCGATGACCCTGCTGGAGTGCCGCCGGACTACCCCCGGCTAGTTCACTGGGAACTAGCGAGTCCGCCGATGGGTTCCGGTCAGGCCGCCAGCAGCTCCACCGCCAGCGGAGGCGACAAACATGTACAATTTTTTTAAAGGAAACTGTTGTCGGGAGTAGCAACGAACGAATTGCGGACGGCGAATGAATTGGACGGTCAAGATCTATCCGACGGGCCTCAGTTGTTACACCATGCAATCGCAACGGCTACTAATACTTTTTTGTATATATAGTATAGATAAGTATACATACCATTTGTATCCAGTTCTCCCCAATTCCGACCACTGACTGAAAGTTGTTTCTCATCAGGTTTTATTCCAATAGTTTTCTCTATAAAACTTGTCAGACTACTGACATCCTGTGAAGCCAAAAATAAATAAGATTAGTATGGTCGTCAAAAGTACCAATCAAACTATTAAGTAAGAAGATAATATCCTAATATACTGTGAATAAATGAGCACAACCAAATGCACACCCATCACGTGCAAAACATTAGTAAGATCCACTGATATGCCATAAAGACATAAAATCCTTAAATTCAGCTGAGATACATTTTTATCTGCAAGGTCACGTTAATAATTAACAGCTAAGTTGTTTGGTAATTTCATAGCTAAAGAATTAAATAAAACAAGTACATGGAGCCCTAACTGACTGAATAGCTTTCATAATCATCATAAATTATATCCCCAACTGCTTAGGGTTCACTTTATGAATCCTTGATTTTCATTTTACAAGTAGAGTGCTGTCCTTAGTATTAAACCTTGAGTTCAAAAACTATCTTTAACAACCTTCATCCTTGTTACATTGGACCTATCCATTCTCCTACACAATCCTTTTATATTTGTTGGAGAAAACCGTGAACTACTTAATTAATTCCAAAGAGGGGAAGTCTCATCTATATATCGAGGTGGACCAGAAATAATACAGTGAATAATAAGGAAATACAGACAGAAAATAAAACATATTGTAACACTCTCCCTCAAGTTGGGCGATCATGCCCAACTTGACAACAATTCTTCCAAAGGTACTTCCATTTAGACGTTTCGTGAGAATATCAGTCAGTTGTCTATCTGAGGGAACAAAGGGAGTACACAAGTCCCTTTTCAATGTTCTCATTGATGAAATGACAATCCACTTCAATATGCTTAGTACGATCAAGTTGGATAAAATTGTGTGCGATGCTAATAGCAGCCTTGTTGTCACTGTTAAAAACCACGGTGGGGCCCTCGTCGGGCACATGAACTCAAATCCGGTGGTCGACTGCAGTCGTATGGCTAAGAATCATCCCCAACCAAATCTCCTGGGTGCGTGTGGGACCCTCGTCGGGTACATGAACCCAGATCACGCGGAATAAATTTTCAGGTAGGTTGTTGAGGTCAGGGCTTGATCCCTGGACCTCCTTTATCAAGCTCCTTAGCGGAGACTTAATACCCAACTGTGCTCAACAACCTACCTGGGAATCAAGTCTCCGCTAAGGAGCTTGATAAAGGAGGTCCAAGGATCAAGCTCTGACCTCAACAACCTACCTGAGAATTTATTTTGTATGATCTGGGTTCATGTACCCGACGAGGGTCCCACACGCGCCCGGGTGTGACCTGGATGAAACTTCTGACCTCCGCCACGGTTCTCAGAACAGGCCAATCTCTAATGGCTTCAACTTTTGTCGGATCCACTGCGACCCAAACGCCACTGATTACATGGCCCAAGAACGCCACCCTCTTCAACCAGAACTCGCACTTTGAGAATTTTGCATAAAGTTGGTTCTCCCTCAGAATCTGCAAGACCACTCTCAAGTGAGCCTCATGCTCCGTCTTTGACTTTTAGTATACTAGGATATCGTCAATGAACACCACCATGAATGAATCCAAATACTACTAAAACACTCAATTTATCAAATCCATGAACATTGATGGCGCGTTCGTCAAACCAAACGACATCACCGAGAACTCGAAGTGACCATACCTCGTCCCAAAAGCTGTCTGGGAATGCCCTCATCTCGAATACACAACTGGTAGTACCCCGACTTCAGGTCCAACTTGGAGTACACCACCGACCTTACCAACTGGTCGAACATGTCATCTATCCGCAAAATCGGGTACTTGTTTTTGATGGTCAACTTATTCACCTCATGGTAGTCTATACACAACCGTATACTACCATCTTTTTTCTTTACAAACAACACTGGCGCGCTCCACGGCGAATAGCTAGATCTACCATACCCTTGCTCCAGCAACTCTTGCAACTGGACTTTAAGCTCGACCAATTCCTTTGGTGTCATCCTAAACGGAGGACGATACATCGGCCTTGCTCCTGGCACTAATTCTATCGTGAAGTCAATCTCACGTTGAGTAGGTGCTCCCCGAAACTCCTCAGGGAACACGTCTTCAAACTCCGCTACAACATGCACATCTCTAATTGCCCACTTTGTGGAGTGAACCTCCAACAGAGCTACAAACTCTACACCTCCCTAATTCAGTGCACGCACCAACTACATGGCCGAAATTAGGGAGCAGACTGCTGCATTAAGGCCCTTGAACCTGACCTCCTCTTTCTCTTCACTTCTCAGGGTCACCACCTTCAATAGGCGGCCATTACTGGCGCAATGAACAGCTACGATTTGCTAACGCTCCGACTAAAAAATACAAAATACAACCCGAAATAAAATGCAAAGAGAAAAAATACTATGATCGACGAGCCACTCGAAATGAGCGGTCCTGATCGTCACTATGCTCAAGGTCGTCGGGAGTAGACCCGAACGGGTCGGGTGGGCTACTCCCTATCAACTACGGGTCGGGCAGGTTGCTCTCCATCAACTTCCCCCATATCAAAATCATTCATCTTCGTGGAATGAAGATGATCATATTGTCGTCTTAGGGTGGGGGCGAGCCTCTCGAACTTTGCGGCAGATATCCAGGTATCATCGGTGAAGTGGTGCCTCTGCCAATGGACCAAATAGCGAACTTTATCATGTGTTGGTACAAGCTCATGGGCCACGATCTCCGTAATGATGTTAAACAGGTTGGCGACCGAATAAGGAACTGTTGAAAATGATAGAACTGCTGAAGGCGATAAAACTGTTGATGACGGCGGAACTATTATGGACGATGTAACTGCTGACGGCGATGGAGGGCTAATGACGGCGGAACTGTGGAAGATGATGAAACTGTTGGTGGTGGTGGAGCTGTTGTCGACGAACGAGGTGCAGGAACTGGAGAAGTCAAATGATCTATCGATGTCGGGGAGTCGGGTGGGAAAGAAAGCTTCGTGGTAGGCGAAGATTGTTGCTGAAGCGGTGAGGTGGAAGAAGATAATGGTGATGCAGGACAAGCGTCACACCTGCCTACCACCCTGGAGTCCCACCAAGGTGTCCACCTTGGCGTCCCACCAAGGTGGTTTTATCAGGGAATGCAGCCCAGTACACCCTAACCCATCTTCGGTCCCACCACAGGGCGCAGCGGGTTGTTGAGGCCGGGGATAAAACACCTGACCTCCTTGATAAAGAGTCTTCAGGCAGACTCTCATCATCAATTGAGTTGCAAATCATTTAGTGATGAGAGTGTGCCTGCAGACTCTTTATCAAGGAGGTCGGGTGTTTGATTCCCGGCTCAACAACTCGACGCGCTCTGTGGTGGGACTGGAGATGGGTTGGGGTGTACTGGGCTACAGTCCCTGATAAAGCCACCTTGGTGGGACCCCGATATGGGCCCACTGGTAGGACTCCAGGGTGGCAGGTGTGACGCCTGTCCTGCATCAGTGTATCAACCAAATTATGAGCTCTTCAAAAGACCACGCCAGGAGGTTATTATTCACATTTGAGGTACTTAAAGGCTCACATGATCACACTCTTATTTATGGATCTAATGATCATGGACAAGGCTCATGTTATCAAGATACTTCAATGCTCAATGAGTAGGATGCACCCAATTACTCATCGATCAACCAATGGCTAGTGTATATTCGCTAGTGGAAATATTGTATCCAGGCAGAGTAAGAAACAAACTATCATAACCAAATCAAGTATTAAAGCATAATATATGGTATGGACCATTCATGTGAGATTGCTTGGTTGCAACACTTTCTAGAAAAGTTCGAATGTCTATTTCTCTACCAATCAAGATGCATTGCGACAATGAAGTTGTTAACAATATTACTTCGGCCCCAATCTTTCACAATATGACTAAACATATTGAAGTAAACTATTACTTCATCAAAGACAAGCTCCTTGGAGGAAAGATTGCTACTATCTTTCAAAAATCAAGAAAACAACTTACAGACATGTTTACCCTTACAAAGAGGAATAGATTTGTAACAAGTTAAACATTGATGAAATGTGCTTCATCTTCAAGGAAAATGCTACAAAAAAATACAGTGATATAAGTAATAATGTAATTATCAAATGAGTGTCTATGTATTATAGATAGTAAACCTACAGTTAGTACGAATGAGAAACTTCTCCTACCATTACTTCAAACATTCATTACCCTGGGATGTGAATCCTTTCAGGAGACAGATCAAAAAAGAGTTTGTCTTCCTACCATTGCTGGCCTCCAACATCATCTAGCTACAGGTAATGCAACTGATTTCAAGATCTAACAATTCATAAATCCTTCAACATCAAGCGTTATTATTACCATTATTGAATTGGTTCGACAAAAAATAGTGATGTGTAGATGGTTGTTTAATAATTACCAACTTGCAAATAATCAAATAAAATTATGGCATAGTGCCCTAACAATATATTTTTTGAATTCTATTAAGGTTTAAGATAAAGAAAATCCCCTTTCTAAGAAATTACCTCAGAGAGAAAGAGAAATTACTAGTTTAGGTCGAACACATGAAAGGCTATTTGTGTGAAATGTCCATCATGAGTATGTAGATGCTCACTGGACATTTTATCTCTACATCAAACATTATATAGTTGGATAAGCCAACATCAGTCATTCTGTGTATAATATATACTTATAGAACTATCGATTTGGTATGAACCCATAAATACCTTCGTAGGAAAAACCTAAGAGAATGAGCTCCTTATAATTTGTTACTTGTAGCAAAATTTAAAATCAATCGAAGTAAATGTGCCTAGAAATTTGGAACTCTTGTGATATAATGGGAAAATATTATTCTACAGAACTAAAATATTAATTAATGGCACTTTAGTTTATCTAAGCAATGCAAAAATCGCTTCGCAAGCGGATTTGAAGAATATAAAAGTTGACATGCATATTAAGGCCCTTCAAGTGAGATTTCCATGCATAAAATAATGCCAAATCAACTGACCATTATTTTGCTTTCTTTCCCATTAGTATCCAAGAGTAAATACTCAACCATCGCTTTTTACATAGCACAGCATGCAATTAAAATGAATTGCACCAAGGTATGAGGGAAACACAAAACAACAAATTATAATAAACTGAACCAAATCAGCATTATGCTGGAATTTCAAATTGTGAGCCCATAATAGAGAATTTTATATGCAATTGATGCACTTACAAAAGGAAAATTCAGAAAAATAAAATTAAAAGCATTATGGAGAAGTTGTTGAACCAAGGCTAATCTACATATAATGTGTACCCTCCCTTCCTTTTAACCATCGGCGCATAAAATGAGGAGAAAAAAAAGCACCCTCCTTCCTCAGAACTACAAATAGTTCACAAGTCACCGTATGCCATCAATTCAACAAACATGCAGAAATTAATGTAAAGTGGATATGATAGTATTTAACAAGAAACAAACACACCGATCATCAAATTACCAAAAGAAATCACAATGTGGTCTCCAGCCAATCTCATACATTTAACTTCAAGCATCCCAAGTTGACAATACATGAGAAAATAAGATAGTGGAAAACATACCTGCTCCCGGAAGCCTATGAATTTGTAGGAAAGTCCATCTTTAACCCGGACTCCGAGCTGGAACGCCCTAGGTAGCTTCATCCAGGTCACACCTGCAATATCAGCCTTGTCCAACTCGACCACCTTCCCTCCTCCAAGCTTTCTCCATGCAACTCCACCAGAATGAACCCTAAGCTGCCCGGCATTCTGCAAACACGGCCAATCCATGTAACAAAAATGAAAACTCCAGACTGAAACAATAATTACATTAAAAAACATATCAAAGACCTCATGAGTAACCAAAAAAGGGTGATAGAACCCTGTGAAGTGAAATACAAGATGGGGGTGAGAATTACAGTTCCGCCTCGGCCTCCAAGGAGAATGTTGTTGAAGAGGTGGTCGTCAGACATCGCTAGAGACATCCTCTTTAGCCCAACAGACCGCCTTCACGTTCTCCTAACCCTGTAATGGTACCATCAAATGAATTATAATGATTGATTCAAAATTAAATAAAATAAATCTCCTGTAAAAAGCATCCATTATGCACATTAACTTATGCATTTCATTATAGTTATACAGAAGTAATCATTATACATTTTATTTAGGTTTAGCATTCCAAGATAAAGGAAAGAAAAAAAATTGTGAAATCAAAGCCATTATGCTTGATGAAGGGCTAGCGGGATGCGCCTGAAGGCTAGAGGGATGCGCCTGAAGGCTAGCGGGATGCGCCTGAAGGCTAGCGGGATGCGCCCGAAGGCAAAAAGCCAAGAACAAAATGAATTCACATATAAGGAACGTTTCTAAGTAATGGAGTTTTGAGGGGCATGGAGAGAATGGTGCATTCACATATAAAGAACTGAATCTAAGTAATCTGTGAATAATTTATATGAGAATGGAGTGATCCGAGGATTCTGACTGAGAATGAAGCAGTTTGAGTGGAAGTAAAAGCTATATAAAGTAAAAAAATACCATCAATCTCAGCATTTCCATAGAATCAGATATGAATAGCACAAAAAGGCTGAAGAACACGTTGATTCCACATTGATTCCAACTTAAAAAAAATCACAAAAGCAGGCTAAAAATATTGAAGTGCTGAAGTATGGCATCAGAATTGCAGCTCAGTAAGTTAGTTAATGATGCAGGTTGCTTATATTTAAACAAACTCATAGCCTTCATTCGGCTATGAGTTTAATTTACACTCATAGCAAAATTTGCTTCATGGTTAGGAAGTCAAACTCAACCATAAATATCATTTGACTGCTTTAGTGTTTTGCAGAAATGCAGCTCAATCAATTATTGTAAATTAAACTAACCATAAATATCTATATGGACTAAATAATTAACCGCAAAACATATATTAGTTAAATTTACACTCGACCATAAATCATCATCTGAACTGCAGCTCACAACAAACATCATCAAGAAAATGATAATTATATAACTAATTTAATGAGCTATGAATAATGAATTCATCAGATGAAACAACATTATCGAACAATGTTTATGCTACTACCTACTTTTGGTCTAGTGGACAGTAATTTAAAAATCCAAGACAATGTTTATGCTACTACCTTTTGACTTCAAAGAAATGCATTTTTAATCGGACAATTCTCTGAATGAATTTAAATGACTTACACTAAGTTGATCAGGGGTTTTAAGTTAACATTTAAATTTGATAAAACTCAGCGGAAAGACAAACAGATTGGATGAATAAATTGAACATCTTACCAATTGTTTTCATAAATTCAATGTTTAAGAGAAAGGAAACTAATATCACTGGGGAGAAACCTGTCAAAAAAATTATATTAGCACAAATCATTGCACTGAGGAGCAACCTGCCGAAGCATGTCAATGAGGCAGGTGCAAAAATATTGATTAAGGGCCTCTTTGGCGCGTTATTGGGACTCTGGCACGGTGGCAGATGGAGGCAGGAAGGAAGCGACCTAAAAGCGCGATCAGCATGACGGCGTTTAGCCCTGTCTACCACCGCATTGAATCCATCCGTACAGACTGGAGCCGGACAGTCCAACGTTGCGGCCCGCCTCTCGTGGGAGACGTCCTACCAAACAGAGCCTAATTGGTGATAATTCCTGAACCGGGAAGTGTCCTTTCTTTGCATCAAGAAAATGTGCAGCATGCAGGAATGCAGAATATTTTGATTGATTATAAAAGAAAATCCAGAACGGGAAAAAAATTGTTGGATATTGGGAGAAAATTGAAGCACTTGACGACTCAAGATGTCTCTGCAGGAATGTAGATATGTGGGGAAGAAGAATACCCAAAAGATTTTGGTAGAATCAGGCATCGGCCGAAGGTTTCCATTCCAGATGGAGGCGGGATGCTTAGGCGGCATGCGACAACAGGCTATGACGACGAATACAAGAGTCAAGGGCAGTCTTTGATTGGATGCGGCTCCGTCAGGCAGCAGTAGGTTGCGTTTGCAGGCGGAAGCGGCAGGTATCGTTGGGGAGTTTGAAAAGGGAATCAAGAACGGCTTGGAGAGGGAATCAGGAATGGTGTTTTTAAGACGAGAATGAGATGTGCGCATACCTAATGTGCACAGTTTTGTTTTCGGTTTAGGCTATAATCAATGGTTCATATTTGTTTTTGGATCTAATCGTAGAGCTTTACTTGAAAGTATGGTATGAGTGAAGAGATTGTTATATTATTATATATAATAAATATAAAGACTTGTGGTGAGTGTAAATTATATGGCTAAATAAACTTGCAATACCATACCACACCATACTTTCAATTGAGTCAAACTAACTGAAAGTAGGGTATGGTATTGTCTTATATAATAACTAACTGCATTATGGTTGAGTGTAAATTAAATTACTTATTGAACTTCAGTTTATTTAAACAAGCATAAATATCATTTGATTGCTTCAGTGTTTAGCAGCTCAATCATAAATTTGAACAATAGTAATGAAACGTATATTAGATTTAATGCAGCAAATTTTCTTTTTCATAGATTGAAGTACATTTGATTGCTTCAGTGGATGTTATAGAAATGAAGTAAACTCACTACTTACTCAGCTCTCACTTAGAGGCAATTACACAGATGAAATGCATCATGTTAATTTTAGTATATTAAATCTACTTATAGAATATATTGATGTTCCATTAACAACTCATTAACTTTTTCACGGAGCTTCGTTCATTTAGTATGGAATGTTTAAACATGGAGAATCGGTCAAAACCCTAATCAAACTATTTGTATTGATTTTTAACCATATGATCTACTCAAAATGATTTTATTAGTTATACTAACTACAGCCGAGTTGGGTTCAGGAACCACGGGAGTACAAACCCAAATGTTTGAGAAATCATCCAGATTCACAATCATGGATGAATTTAATGTAGTTATGTGTGCTATTGAAAAAGGTGAGAACAGCAGCCCAACTTCAGGACTAGGGATGAATTTTGATAAGTTATACTTCAGAACAATCTCAATGATAGTGGTTTTACCAAAAACTTTTGCACTTGGATTAATAGCAACATGACAGAAAAATGGGTTCGACAAAGGTTCGATTGATAACTTAGTATATAGCATGAGCAAATTATTCACAAGCAATTATCATATTTACTGAACACCACATGAACTTACAACAATAAAATCACGAAAGCAGGGTAAATTAATAAGAAAACTCTCATTCAGACAATACATCGAATATATGAAGTAAGTTGTCTATGAAGAGATTTGTAGACAAAGAAATGATGAAGATTAGATGCGCAGAGTAATAAAAAAACTTAAGAAGGGATAATTAAGGAGAAATAATACTCCAATGTGTAAAAGTTGAAGAGAATACCTTCGAGAGGAATTCGTCAATCTGTCGATACAACTTATATTTAAAGCCCAGAGGAAGCATGCACTGTCCTTGGAGGCCCCGGACTTACCCAACTTTGCGCAGGATCAAACAATGACGGGGATCAGGAATCGCGAGAAGTCTCGAGTGGCGGAGAAGGGGTATTGTGATGGTGCCCTACTGTCCTCTGCAGGGTTGAATCGCTGGTGGTGGCCGGCTGCTGCGATAGCCAGAGAGAAGTGGGATTTTGCAGCGTCCAGAGGGAGAAAGGAAGGAGACGGGGCGGATTCCTCTGGAATCTCGATCTGCGGCCGAAGGAAGAGGGAACACGGTATCGGGAGAGTTGTATTAGGCGACCAGCGTGGGATCGGAGAATTTTTTTGCCCGACGCAGCGTGGGATCGGAGATCGCGGAGGATGAGGGGAGGTGGCGGGATTAGAATGTTCGTTACTTCACTAAAAGTGGCTAACACGGGCGGTCCGTCTTATTAACATTAATCCAAATTTAAATAATCCAATTAATCTGATTTCATATTTTATTTTATGGACGGTTGGAATAATGTGTAAAAATTACGCGTGGTTTAAGTTTATATGATTGACTTAAATGTGGACAGACGTATTAGGTTTTACTATAAATATGTTATGGTCTTCGGGTCACAAGATATCAAATCATTATCACTTTTATTCAGTTCTAACATCCTATCACTGGATAGTGCCTAGGGAGGAACAGGAGGAGTCGTCCTTTTCATCAGGACCCTGTAAACTTGGAAGATATGTGACTGCAACAATTCATTCTCAGGCTTTCAGGTATGTTTCCGCTCAAATTTTCATCTCGATGTTTCGACTAAAGCTAATCCGTCTCCATTATGGATTCATGGATTCACCGTCAACTAGTGGTATCAGAGCATCTCTACGTCCATTCATCGGGATTTTCGGTGGTTTTCGGATTTTCCGACGGGCATTTTTTCCCCTTGCAAGTTCTCTTGTACTCACTCGGCACGTCCTCAAATCTGATGACGTAGCGAACGACTGCGATTTTTGAGATCGTTGTGACCGTCGGTGGTGGCCCTTGGCGGCTAAATCATGGTTGGGGCGGCCGAATCCTGCAATCGACGGCGGAATCCATCCACATATGGCCGCAGGAACCTCCACCGGAGATTTCTTGTCGGAGCAAGACCTGCTACACCCAACGGCGGCCATCGAGCCACTGGCACACGAAAAAAAAAATTCGGTGTGTTTCTCCCACTTAATTTTAGCTGGGGGATTAAATACGGTCGTATTATGTGATATCCTACCGTTAAGATGTTTTCGCGGAATACTGCAGTATTGAAAAAATATTGTCAGTATTCTCAGTATTTCGATCAATACCGTTGTTTTTACAAGTATTTAGATTCGCGCTCCCACCCTGATCTCAATATTGCACACTGGTGTTTTGCGCGCATCCCGGGATGCCCTATCGGGCAGCAGGAAGTTGCCCGCGCCTGATGTTCGGGCAGGCGTTGGGCAGGTACCAAGAGCCGTTGGGCAGTCTCGGGTAGACATTTGGGCTCGTTTTGGGCAAGCCCTATTTTGGAATATTCTGGCTGCCCGTTTGCCCCCTCTTTGACGGCCATTATTTGTCCCCATTTGGGCTTAATTCATGCTTTTTTGGCCCCTTTTGTAATTGATTATTGGGCAAATATGGTGTAATATTTGTTTATTTTTTTGCTCAAAATCATTTCTAATTATGCCAATTTTGGAAGCCTGGTTTAGGCTTCTTTTAATTTGTTTTTTTTTATATATTTTGGCAATCGAATTAAATCAGTTATCAAAATTAAGATAGTTATAGTTTGAAAATTAATTATGGCATAGAATATTTGTTTTGGGCTAAGTTTACTCAAATTTTGTTCCCTAAAATATTTGAAATATTTAGACAATAAATTTTGAGTATATTTTATAGCCCATATATGCGTGTTATGTAAAATTATTTAAAGTCATAATTAACTATTATTTTGGGCAATTTTGACAATTCGTCCATTTAATTTAAATATATTATTATTTTGCAAGATTTTGAGAACCGGATCGAAGATCGAACCGATATGATGAAAGGTTCAAGGTCCGACCTATTAGACCTGTCGTACCAAAGTCGAACCGTGATGTTATATTATACATTTATATTATTATTTTAGTAAACTTTAAAGAATGTAAAGTTATAAACCATTGAGTGAAATCACTTGTCACAAAAAGAAAAATTCTGGGAAGAGAAAAGAACAGAAAATGAGAGGAGGAATTAGTTGTGAGTCTGTCACAAGTGAGGCTTTAGAATTTTCTCACCACTTTGCTTATAACAACAACTTTTAATTCTCATCAGTTCTTGTTGGACCAGCCCGGTTATTGAAAACAGACCATGGTTTTCGGGCTTCCGATAAACCTGTTGTGGTGGTTCTTCTACCCGGATCGGGTTGGTACCCGGACGGTGGTCCGATCGATTCGACTGGCCGGTCCGGTCCCGTTTTCAAAAGCTTGTTATTTTGATAATAAATATTATATCAATCCATGAAGCTCAAATTTAAGTCATTGATTTAGCGGAAATTATAATTATGAAATTGTAAGGATCTAAATATGTAACAATTAAATTTAAAACCTGACTTGAAATTCGTCATTTCGGGTATAATTTGAAGATTAAATCGACGTAAAATTTGTCAAAAAAATATTATTATTTAGAGAATAATATATTACACTCGATCTATATATTTTTATGAGCAAATTAATTTTAATATTCGAATAAAATACTATTTATTTTGGATATTTAAAATAATATTTTTTTATTAAAATTAATGTGTTTTAAGTTTTGAGAAATCACTATTAATGTGTTTTAAGTTTTTATTAAAATTAATTTATGCTCGTGCTTATTATAGAATAGTCCAATTTAAAATTTAATCGCCGAGACAATTTTGTAATTATGTACCTGTACCGATTAATTAAATTTGAACTTTAAAATTAAATTCATTAAATAGTGATTTAGTAATTATTAAATATTTAATTTTGCCGAATAAATTAATTAAACCAACATACCGCCAAAGTGAACTCTCACGCGTAGATTAATTTAATTCAGCATTATTAAGATTGTAGTGGGTGTGTAATTCATGCAAATATTGATCGGCCCAAAGGAAGATTTATATTTTGCTGAATTGCACACACGAAAGTGGTAATAAATGCATGATGATCATTTCATTCTACTTGTGAGCAGTATGTCGGTCCAAAGAAAAGTCTATTGCTAGACATGACTTATCGTCAGTGTTTTATTACTACACCAAGAGGATCACTTGGAATCGGCATTTCTGTACAAAGACTAAATGTTGTTGTTCCATTAGGTATTTTATGATGAGCCCCACTATTAAATATTGAATTTAATATGCGTATTATGATGTGTAATTTAATTTTATGGGCATGAAATTAATACTTTTAATTTTATTTTATTTTCAGCTCAAAACTAGATTGCTGCGATTTTTGCAAATATTAACTCAAGACCAATGCTCAATGTGACTAATTTTAAAGACTGGAAAGAAAGCAGCATGGTCGTGCTCGGTTGCATGGACCTAGATCTTGTGCATAGAATTGAACCTCTCGCATTTCCTTCAGATGATAGTTTCACTTAGATGAAACAGAATTTTGAAAAGTGGGAGTGTTCAGATTGCATGTGCCAAATGATCATGAAGCGGGGCACTGCAAAAGCCTTTAGGGGAACCGAGGAGGGCACCCCTGCCTTAGAATTCCTTGACAACCTTGAAAAATATTTTGCACAAAACGATAAGTCGGAGACAAAGACGCTTCTTGCGAAACTTGTTTCCATGAAGTATAAGGGTAAAGTGAATATATGTGAGTATATTATTGAATTATCTCTACTTGCTTCAAAACTAAAAGTACTAAAGTTAGAGTTGTCGGAAGATCTGCCCGTGTATTTAGTTTTAATTTTTCTGCATACACAATTCAGTCAATTCAAGGTCAATTATAACTACCAAATGGAGAAATGGTCTCTTAATTGGTTCATTTCATATTATGTGCAAGAAGAAGATAGACTGAAGTAAGAAAGGACTAAGAGTGCTCATGTGGCAGTAGGTCTCTCTAACAAGGGCCAAAAAAGGAAGAAAGAAAAGCAAATTGCAAGTAGACCTCGGCAAATGAAGCCACAAAAGGAGCATACTAAAGACTCCACCTGTTTATTTTGTCAGGGTGGTGGACACGTGAAGAAAGATTGTGTCAAATACCACGCTTGTCGTGCTAAGAAGAGTACACTTCTCAATTTTATTTGTGTTGAAATTAATGTAACTTATGTACCTAAACACACTTGGTGGATAAATTTTGGTGCTTCTACTCACATAAGTGTATATATGAAAGTTGCCTGAGTTGCTGAAAGCCAAGTGATGGTGAAGGATACATCTTTGTGGGCGATGACAAATCAGTTGAAGTTGAAGTTATGGACACTTTTCGATTATTATAAGAGACTGGTTATTACTTTGATTTGTTTGAGACTTTTATTGTGCCGCCTTTTAGACCAAATTTGATTTTTTTTCTATATTGGACAAATTTAATTATCATTATTTCTTAGGAAATAATAAATTTAGTCTCATTTTGAATTCAAATCTTATTGACACTAGTTATTTATCTAATAATGATAACTTATATTTGTTTAATACAGTAGTTTCATATAATGAAACCTTACACATTAATTCAAGAGCTACTAAACGTAAATTAATTAATCATAATTTCGCTTCCTTATGACACAAGCGCTTAGGACACTTCTACAAACAGAGAATTGAGAAACTTCTGTAAGACGAAATTCTTGATTCCATTAATTTTACAGACTTTAAGCTTTGCATAGACTGTATAAAAGGAAAACAAACGAACATAAGGAAGATATGTGTTAGTAGAGCTACGGAAGTCTTAGAACTGATACATACTGATATTTGTGGACCCTTCCCTACGGCCTCTTGGAATGATCAACAATATTATATCGCATTCATAGACGACTACTCTCATTATGGATTCTATCTTATTCATGAGAAGTCACAACCACTAGACATATTTAAATCTTATGAAGCTGAGGTGGAAAACCAACTTGACAAATGGATTAAAGCTGCAGATTTGATCGTGATGGCAAATATATGGTTGATATGACAGATCAGGAGAACAATGTTCAGACCCTTTTGCTAATTTTTTAGAAGAGTGCAGTATTGTCCCTCAATATACCATGTCGGGTACCCCTACCAAGAATGGTGTTGATGATATACAAATTAGGACGTTGAAGGATATGGTGAGAAGTATGATTGCTCATTCTTCTTTACCTCAATCTCTCTAGAGCGAAGCACTTAAGACTGCAGCTTACATCCTTAATAGAGACCCAAGTAAACAATACCAAAAACCGCTTATTAGCTTTTCACTGGTCGAAAGCCTAGTCTAAAGCATCTTCAGGTTTGGGGTTGTCCAGCTGAGGCTAGGCCTTATAGGCCAAATGAAAAGAAACTAGACTCCCAAACGGTGAGCTGCTATTTTGTTGGGTATCCTAAAAAATCTAGGGGATATAAATTTTATGATCTTGCTGCTATGGTTTTCTTCGAGACTAGAAATGCTCAGTTTTTTGAAGATGTTGAATTTGGAGGGGAAAATATGGTTAGAGACTTTGTATTTGAAAAGGAATTTATCTCTCTTTCAATAATTGTTACTAACAATACTCAGAATATCATTCTCGATATTGCTTCAGTAATAAATCCGGATCAAGACATTATTGAAGAGCTTCCGCATACAGTCTCTAATGAACAAACTCAAAAATCTCAAAAACTTTTGTCATTAAGGAGATCCATTAGAGAAAGCAGAAGGGTGGTACCAGATGATTATATCATCTTTCCCTAAGAACATGAGGATGGTCGAGGGATGTTAGATGATGATCCGGTCAATCTCAATTAGGCTATTCGGAGATCTAATTCTTAACAATAGATTGATGTCATGAAGGAAGAGATGAAGTCCATGAAAGACAATGACGTTTGGGATCTTGTCACATTATCCGAAGGTTTGAAACTCATTTATTGTAAATGGATATTTAAAACCAAAAGTGATTTAAATTGTAATATTGGGAGATGTAATGCACATTGCTAAAAAATTCACTCAAAAAAGGCATTGATTATAAAGAGACTTTCTCTCTTTATGATAGCTAATTGAGAGCCTATTATATAACTGATAATTAAACTGTTATTTTTCAATTATATTATGTTGCACGTTTTTCCTAGATAGTGCTCCTAGCTTATAAATGAATGTTACTACTAACTCTCTTGTGTTTTGGCTATTTACTTATTGTTGGGTGCGTAAGCTCGTCCACAGGATATAGATTCGGGGAGGAGATGTGTTTCCACTTAGCTCTGTGACTAACGGTTATTTTAATAACCATTCACAAGAGACGGGACATGGTGAATCCCAGCTGCCGCAGGACGGTACGCCGGCTAACATAACTACCAGAGCAGAGGTACCCCCATCGTCCCCAAACTTCCGAGTCGTGAGTTCCTAGAGCGCGGGCTTGAGAGAGAGTGAGAGATCTGGTAGTAGTCCTTTTGAAGCGCACGGCCCCGTTTGTATAAATAGTGGCTACGGTCTATGCTTTTCCTCTATTAAATATATATATTGTTATATATATTTGTGTGACTTTCTGATATTGCTTTCGTATATCTACGATGTGATGTGAATGTTGTGATTCATGTCAAGAAAGGCTGGCAACTAGTTCTTGGTAGTGTGGGTTGTAGCCACTTGGGAAGCAATGGGTGGTCATCTTGGGCAGTAAGACCCGTCTCCAACCCGACCTGGACAAAAGTTGGGGGAGGGAGACTTACAGATGGCGAGGATAAGTTCAATAGGTATTGGCACAAAAAGATAACGAGAGGAAGTCTACATAAAAAACAAATGACTGAGAGATAAAGATGGGTCCACTACGTTCAATAAAGATGTATTGGACCTAGGTATTTTATCCAGCAAAAGAAGCAAGTTAGTCAATAATTGTCTGTGTGGATGTTTAAAAGCTACTGGTTCACTTGTCGAGTGTTTTTCTGGAATGGAGAAACTAGTTGCATCATGATGGCACAATGAGCACGATGAAGATTTTAAGTGCAAACACGGTGCTATTAACTTACGATACACAATGTGTATCTTACTAAAGCACGTTTCGAAGCAATACAGCCGAAAAATATTTGCAATATTCGAAAAAACTTTCATGGAGGGAGTTATGAGAGTTAACACGGTGGATGAAAATAGATATGATGACACTACAAGAAAACTGGTTTTTAGTGACCAAAATTTAGTGACCGAATATGTTTTGACACTAAAGACAAACTTTTAGTGACAAAAATAATTTTAAACACAGATAACATGTCTTTAGTGATGAAATAAATTTTGGTCACTAAAGACATGGTTTTAGCGACGAAATAAAAGTTTGTTCGCTAAAGGATCAACTTTATTTACGAAATAAAAAGTGTGTTCACTAAAAGTATGTCTCCAGTGACAAAATAAACATTTGGTCATAAAAGCATGTCTTTAGTGACCAAAACTTAGTGAAGAAATCTATTTCAACATGCTTTTAGTGACGAAAAAGATTTGGTCATTAAAGCCACGTCTTTAGTGACCAAACTTTTTTTGATCACTAAAGACGTAATTTTAGTGATAAAATAAAAGTTCGTTAACTAAAGACATGTAATTAGTGATGTAATATATTCAGCCACTAAAAATACATCTTTAGTGACCATATAAAAGTTCTGTCACTTAAGACACATTTTAAGTATGATATATAAGTTCGGCCACTAAAACAATGTCTTTAGTGACGACGTATAAGTTTGGTCACTATTTTTGAGCAAAAATGTTTTGGTCACTAAATTTGGATTTTCCCTCCAAATTTTTATTTCCTCCCTCATAAATTTAAAATTTATAATATAATAAAATGTAACTGCTACTCTCATGCCCTGAACCAAATCACATCCCGCACAACGACGAGCAGTAGCGACATCCCCATGATTCCCACCTCTTCTCGACGACGGCCAGCGACATCCCCGTGATTCCCAGCTTTGCTCCACGACAGCCAGCGACATTTCTACTTTTCGTCCTCCACCGCTTCAACGACAACCCAATTCCCTCATCGGCGAAATCTTAAATCTCTCATCGGTTGCCGAATTCCTCAACTTGGCACTCGCAGACATCCTTGAGGTAGTTCCTCTCCATATCACGTCTCTCTAACATATCTTTTGATGCATGTTTCTTTGGTTCTAATCCCTTATTGGACCTTAAGAAGGAAGGCACCCAGATTCACCAGTTGAAGAGAATTAGCGAAAGGTTATAAATATTTCTTCCCATTCACTTCACCATAAAGGTTTGATTTGTAATTGTTGCTGGTCGGACTAATAATAAAAGCTTCCAAATTTCTTTTTGATATTTGAGGATCTAACTTTTTTTGGAATAGCATAGGGATGCAGAGGGTTAAGAATGTGTGTGTATGCTTCATAAACTGCTTCAAGGAGGGAGACCTGGAAGCGTAAACTATAGAATTCTAGAATAGAAACTACTACATATGTCTTGTTTGATGAAATGCTTCAAAGAGAAATGAATAGGGGTAATTCTAAACTCAATCTAATTTCCTTTTTACAGATGTTTTGGATGCTTGCAATGACTAAATCTAAAGTTCACTTAATGGCATAACAAAAGTAGCGAAGATTTTGATTCCATAAAATTCTTAATTATATGTTTATTTTTCATTAGATCTTTATCTTGTTATTTGTACTGATAAGATTAATTTTCTCTTTACCTCTCAAATGATTCGGGCACTTAAATTTGGCAAGGTGGGCACTTGCATTGGAAATTTTCTGATTGTTTTTCATTTTACTTTTTTCAAGTGATACAAAATGTTCAAAGTAAATATGATCTTCCAAGTATTGCTAGTCGCTCATACTACTCACTTTTGGACAGTATCATCCACATTCAATCGACTATTTGTCAGCAATAGAGTTGAGAGTTGGTGGTTTCAAGAGAGAGAGGTTGTAGTATTCTGGAGATAATACATGAAAGTATATTTTAGCTTTAGTCATGAAATCTTGTGCTAATCTTATTTTAATCCACCTATTATCATGTGTGAACTGTATTATTGTACTTCTAAGGTATTTTTAAAATAAAATTTTGACTGTTTTTTGGATTTGCTTCTCAAAGTTCAATTACATACTTTATTATAATTACACTCTGCAAAACCAACAAAAGTAGTAGTTCATGGTGATAACTTCTCTCAATTTGTTTATTTAAAATTTGAATCTTTTAAACTGTGTTGGCTTTAGGATATTTGCATCAAAAAAGTCGATCACACCTATATGGCTATTTGTGATTGTAGAACTCTCATATTTGTCTTCAGATCTTGGAAAAGCTTCTTGTTGTAGCTGTCTCAGATGTTAATGTTAGTGTTCGTCGATTTGTATTTTCAATGCTCCCAGAAAACAATAGTTAGCTGAATGTTTGGTTTTCATTTTTTTGGCTATAAACAAAGAGGTATTATTTTTGGTGTCAGATCACTTTACATGTAGTTTTTGTTGTTTGGAAATTTCATCATTCTTCTTATTAGGATAGAAGTGTTGGTGGCTTTAAAATTTAATCAAAAATTCATAATTTTAATTTCTTTTTTGTTCTTTGAGGGTACAGATCTGGAGAGAAGGCTGGAGCAGTGGTGATGATGAAGGATGTGTCGAAGAGGAGCTTCTGGGCAAGCATATATGTAGATGTGCTAACTAAGGAGGCGGAGAAACTGTGGAAAAGCTCAAGAGAACCATCTCCAACTTTGTTATAAATCTCCGGAGTATAGTGCTAGGAGTTACATTATACATCAACTTTGTATTGTCGGATGCAGGTAGTAGCTTGATTTTCATGCTAATGAAAATTATCTAAAGAAGAGAGTAGAAGACAATAGTTGACTATCAAATATGTACAAGTGCGCACTCATTTATAAATTTTTCTTCTTTGTATATATTTTTTTCATATATTTTGTTTAATTAGAGTTGAAAGCACTAATAGTCTGTATTTAGAGGTATGGGTCATCTCCCACCCTTTTTTCTATTAATAACATAATGAATATTAAACATACACTTTTTTACCATTAAGCATTTTATTTATTCTTGCGTTTGAATGTTTAAAATTGAATTTAAATGAAAAATAAATGAAATAATTATATGATATTTTGTGAAAAATTAAAGAAATATATTGGCAATTTATCACTATTATAACATATCTTTGGTGACCAGAAATTCCGTCACTAAAAATATATATAATAACTTAGTTAATTTGGTCACTAAATCATTTTAGTGACTAAATTTATTTGCTCACTAAAAGGAGCTTAGTGACCAATATAATTTCGTTACTAAAATAAGTTTTAGTGACCGATGTAATTTGATCACTAAAAGAACGGTTAGTGGCCGATTTAATTTGGTCTCTAAATATTTACTTTTAGTGACAAAATTTTTTACAATCACTAAAGACATCTAGTGACGGGGTTTTAGTGACGATTTAGTGACAAAATAAATTTGGTCACTAAATAACATTAGTGACCAAAATTGAACATTTAGTGACAAAAATTTTCGTCACTAAAGGTTAATTTTCTTGTAGTGGATATGAACATATTATATATCACAACGCAAAGCGATGCAGTTGATGTTAATAAAAAAATGGTTAGTGTTGCGGACTAACTCGATGCCCCGATCGTACCGGATTTGCTCGGACCGTCTTAGCTCACGAGGCGGTCGAGCACGCACACAGTCAATGAAAGTAGAAGGTTGACACAAGATGTGATGACGTGGAAAAATCCCTTAAATGGGTAAAAAATCACGTGACCGGGTCTGCGCCGATCAAATTCCACTAGATTCTGGTGATTACAGAGCGTTGGAGAATCGGGGCGATAGGCCGCTCCCATTACAACTTGGGGGAGAGAGACTACGGCTCCCGACGGGCAACAGACTGCGCCGCAGGAGTAACTTGGATGTTGAAATGCGTTGGATGATCCTGGTGCTCTGGCGCTTGCGGTCGAGTACACTTGCTGGCGACGGTTGCCTTCTTCCTTTGACTTTTTTGGCGACTTGGATGTTTTCCTGTTGGTGGCGTGTTGGTGGAGCGCTCGTAGCCGCAGGCGGCCGCTGGTGGCCGCCGGTGGTTCACGGCGACAGGAGGCCGAATCGGGGGAGGAGGCAGGCGAACTCTCACCTGAGGAAGAAGAAGACAACCCAAAGAAGAGAAAAAGGTGAAGAATGAAGAGGCAATGGGGTCCCATTTATAGCCTCCGAGGGAGGATCATGGCGGGCCCCAGCACTAAAGTAGGGGGTTAGTGGGCGGTTACCCTCTTGATCGGACGGCGAGGAGAGCCTTCCCTCGATCGGACGGTGGGGAGGTCGTCCACGGCGGCGGTGGTGGCCGGACGGGCGGTCGGTGGCGGGGGCGGCCGGTGGCGGAGGCCCGTCGGAGGCCGGCCACGGCTAGGCCGACGGCCCACCGTGGCTAGGCTGGCGGCCTGCCGCGGCTTGGCCGGCTGCCCGCCGCGGCTTGGTCGGCGGCCAACCGTGGATAGGCCGGCGGCCTGCCGCGGCGTGGCCGGCGGCCTGCCGTGGCCGGGCCGTCGGCCTGCCGTGGCCGGCCATGGCTGGCCGCGGCTATGGCGGTCGTGGCCGGCCGCGGCAAGGCCGGCCATGGCCAGGCCGCGGCTAGGCCTGCCACACCCGGCCGCGGCTAGGTCGGCCATGGTCGGCCGCGGCTAGGCCGGCCCTGGCCGCCCGTGGCCAGGCCGGCGGCCTGCCGGGGCTACCCTGCCAGTGAGGCCGGCGGTTCGGTCGCGGCAAGGCCCCGAAGGGGGCCGGCCACCGGTGGTGGTCAGACTGCCCGACGGTGGTGGTTAGGCTGGCCATGACGGTGGTGGTCATGCTGCCCGACGACGCACCGATGCGCGAAGGCTGGGGCGTCCATAACGCTTGCGTGCGCAGGCCGTGCGTGAAGGCTGCGTGCGCCGGCGGTGTGCGCCCGCGCAGGCCGGCCGTGCGCGCACAGGCTGGCCTCGCGCTCTGGCTGCGCGCGCGCTGTGCGCGGCCCTGGCCGTGCGCGGCTCTGGCCGCGCGCGCACGCAGGCCGCGCGGACGCGGGTGCGTGCGTGCGCAAGCAGGTCGCACGCGCGAGCAGGACGAGCGCGCAGGCCGCGGAGGAGGGCCGCCGTCGCCGGGAAAACCACCGTCGTCGGGCAGCCTGACCACCACCGACGGCCGGCCCCCTTCCGGTCCTTGTCGCGGCCGAATAGCCGGCCTCACCGGCAGGGTAGCCGCCGGCTTGGCCACGGGCGACCAAGGCCGGCCTACTCGCGGCCGACCATGGCCAACCTAGCCGCGGCCGGCCTAGCTGCGGCCGGGTGCAGCAGGCCTAGCCGCGGCGTGGCCATAGTCGCCTTGCCGCGGCAGGCCACGACCGCCCTAGCCGCGGACAGCCATGGCCCGGCCTAGCCGCGACCGTCCACCTAGCCGCCTACGGCTCGTCCACGGCATGCCGCCCGCCAAGCCGCGGCAGGCCCCCGACGGGCCGCTGTCGGCGGCCACCAGGCCGGCCGCCTCCGCCACCGGGCGCCTAGCCGGCCACCACCGCCGCCGTGGCGGCCCGTCGCCGTGGACGACCTCCCCACCGTCCGATCGAGGGAAGGCTCTCCTCATCGTCCGATCAAGAGGGTAACCACTCACTAACCCACTACTTTAGTGGTGGGGCCGGCCATGATCCTCCCCCGGAGGCTATAAAAGGGACCCCATGGGCTCTTCATTCTTCAATTTTTTCTCTTCTCCGGGTTGTCTTCTTCTTCCTCGGGTGAGAGCTCGCCTGTCTCCTCCCCCGATTCGGCCTCCTGTCGCCGTGAACCACCGGCGGCCACCTGCGGCTACCAGCGCTCCACCAACACGCCACCAGCAGGAAAACACCCAAATCCCCAAAAAAAGCCAAAGGAAGAAGACAACCGTCGCCAGCAAGTGTACGCGACCGCAAGCGCCATAGCACCAGGATCATCCCACGCATTTCACCATTCAAGTTACTCCTGCGGCGCAGTCTGTTGCCCGTCGGGAGTCGTAGTCTCTCTCCCCCAAGTTGTAACGGGAGCGGCCTGTCGCCCCGATTCTCCAACACACTGTAATCATCGGAATATAGTGTAATTTGATCGACGCAGATCCGGTCACGTGGTTTTTTACTCATTTAAGGGGTTTTTCCACGTCATCACATCTTGTGTCAACCTTCTACTTTCATTGACTGTGTGCGTGCTCGACCGCCTCCTGAGCTAAGACGGTCCGAGCAAATCCGGTCCGACCGGGGCATCGAGTTAGTCCGCAACAGTTAGTTAGCTATAATTCTACCACCATTGATGTGCAGTGCTCGTGTCGTGGTTTCGAGATTAAAGGTATTTTATGCAAACACATCATAAAGATTTATAACTTAAGAAAGGCTAAACAAATTTCGAGTAGTTATATGCTAAAAAGATTTACTGTAAAGGGCAAAAGGGGAATCTACTTAGCCGACATACCCTATATGACAGATTCTAACTCGAACTTGATATTTAGAAACCACTTAATGTGATTCAGCTACAACCTAGCACAGCGAGTTGAAAATTGCAAACTAACAAAGGAGCATGTTATAAGTAAAATGAATGTCATGTCCAAAAAGATAGATGAGTTGGTTGACAATGACGAGCACCAAAAGAAAGGATATTTAGATGAAAATGATAAGAGGAAGACAGCAGTGAACGATCCGCCAATGAAGACACCAAAATGCGTCTTGAATGCACGTATGAAGGGTCACTGGTAGCGAGGAAACCGAAAACTAAAACCTCGTAATATATCATGTTTATTTTTTTTAATATTTTAATACAACGTCGTATTATAAATCAAAGTAATGCAATTTTGTTTAAATGTGTCTTGGGAAAGAAAACGGGAGGGGGAAGGGAAAAGAGGTCATTGATGATAAACACTAAAGAGTTTGAATGCGGCACAACTAATGAGCGGCAAGCTTCACCTCCTGCCACGCCAACATGTGTTGATTCAAACGACGACTACTTCATTAATTTGTCATTTAATTTCTCCAGCGTTTTTAATGTATTCAAACACTATTGAAAGCAAAAATTGTATCCAGACAATGATGATAGCTGATGTTTGATATCTAATATTTGAAAGCACAAATTGTCATCGTCGTGAACCATCCAGACATGTTTAATTGCTATGATTTTTCAGGCTCAAGTAGAAAAATTCAGCATAAACATCTACAAGTTCAGTAAGATAAACTCAGAAAATGAAAAACTCGTAAACAAATAAGCAGGTTCGTATCACAAGCTATTGCTAACAGATAAATCATTATATACATGCCACACATTTTGTAAATCATGAAAATATATTGAAAAAATATTACATAAAAACACTAGAGAACTAATTATCTAGTTTTAGAAAAAGTTGAGGCTGCTATTTGGTAACACCAAAATAAGGGCAATCTCATTAACAGTAAGGGAAACATAAATTCTGTTTCTCACTATTATAACTACACACAAGAATATATAGAAAGGGTATGTTTTGAGGTAGCTTCGATATCCTAAATAATGGAAGTACCCGAGCCTCGTTTACTGCATTCCTCGAATAGGACCACAAATAATGGTTGTGCATTAGCAAAAAAATGTTGAAACAACGCATCTATAGTTTACGTATGAGCTTCCTAGCACTGCATTTGGGAAACAAAAACAATCAACTAATAAAATCCAGATAAGGTATAATATTTTTGGACATGAGTACCATCAAAGACATATTCCCTTGTAAAAGTAGCAGAAATATAACTCTGTATTAGCTGCAATCCGACTGTAAAAGCAAATAAGGAGCTGTATAATTAAGAATAAGCATAAATAAGACTGCAAAACTGTCCAAAAACAAACTATATAAGAAAAAACAAAAAACCAACTGTAAAACATCCAAAAAATGAACCGTATAAAAACCAGCAAAAAATTGACTGTAAAACAACCTCAAAAAGAAACTGTATAAGAAGATATGAAAATCCGACTGAAAAACTGCTCAAAAAATAAACTGTATAAGAACCAACAAAAATACAACTGTAAAACTACCCCAGAAAGGAACAGTATAAGATTAGCCGGCTAAAAACCAAGTGTAAAGCTACTCAAAATATGAACTTTATAAGAACCTGCAGATACCAAACTGTAAAACTGTCATAAAAAGGAACTGTATAACTGTAAAACTTGCTCAAAACTTTAATCACAAAGAATGCAGCAGACATCAGGATATAGAGAAGCTCAACAACATCAAAATGACAGAAAACACTTACCCAAGCAATCGAGGAAGTTGTTGCCTTCTGGAGGAGCCTTCGGCAGCGAAAGGGGATGGGGCGGAGCGTAGGTGGAAGCCTTCGAGAGGTGGCTAACGGTGGTGGATGGAAAATATTGGGTGGATTTAGGGCTAGAATGCGGTGAGCGGAGGCATCGGCAAAGAGGAAGTTGCAGCACAGGGTGAAGTCGGGAGAAAATTTTCAAATTCAGAAATAAACTAGTGGGCCCCAATTTATTTATACATGCACCAAATTTTTGTGTTACACGCACCGAATTTGTGTGTTTAATGCGTGTGTTTACGCGCACCGAAAATTTTCGCCCTCTGAAAACCCCAGTCGTTTTCACCTTGCTGAGATTTTAAATACCAAGAAAGCTTTCTTGATAATTAATTGCATCTGCTTGCAATACTAAGAAGGCTTTCTAAATACAATCTTATTGTCATCAATATTGTAAAATTGAAACAAGATCGACTTTAAGATCTCATTTTGTCAATAATATATAGTATCGTTACAACCATATTTGTAATATTTCAAGCCAAAACATCACTGCTAACATTCTAAAGTGTCCGGGCAAATAGAGCTCAGTGCAAGCACCAGTGCATTCCCAAAATCAACACTGACTGGTGCGGGTCCTTGCCCAAGGCAATACTGAGTTGGGCATATTGCACTTCTCACAACCTAATTAAAGAACTATCAAATCAGTCAACGAAGAAAAAAAGTTAGTCGCTGCCACTTTCATTGCCGGAGTCAACATTGACTGGTGCTGGTCCTCCTGCTCCACTCTTGTAGCCAGCCATGGCTTCCTTGTAGCGCTTCGTATCCGCCTTTGCCATTGATTCATAAGGCTCCTTCTCCTCCACTGCTTCCAACACAAAACAGAAAGTCATTTTATCACAAACAAAATGATTTTTTACTTTTTTAGAGAACATAAAGGGAAGGAAAAAACAATAAAAAGAAAATGTGTGCTGCAGTTCAAAAACATCTTTTCTTCTTTATAGAATGAGAGTATGCTGCAAATCACCTGACATCTTCTTCCATTTCTCCCCAAGAGCTCTTCCCACATCCGTAAATTGCATTCCCGGATTAGCTTTCTTCAGATTCTGAAAACAAACATGAGTTGAAGTTGCTAGATCAAGGTGGTTTCAAATAAACAAAAGCAGACAAAAATAAATGTTGATTATCAATTTAACCCGCCCACGCCAATTAAGCTGCTTGAACCCAAGGGAGAGAAATGACAAAAAATCCGCTTAGAAGATGTAATGCCTAGAGAATGTGATTGTTCAATGAAGCCTCTTTTGGGATGAAAAGAGGAAGTAGCATATGAGAAAGAATTAAATGGAAACCGAAAGTAGAATAAGAAAAAATTAAGAATAATAATACTGGCATCATTAAAAATACAGCAAATTACTAAATGGAGAGAGAGAGAGAGACAGAGAGAGTTGGTTCTGCTGTTAACTTGTAACAATTTCTACATTGGTGTTAAGGAAAACTTGGGAGTAACATGTAATATTTTATTTGAAGCATATTTTGGCCCAAATGCTAAGCAAACACAGAAAATTAGCCCGTTTCTTTCATTTCTCTTATCAGCATTTGAAAAAATTAACCTCTCTTTCAGCATTTGAGAAGAACATAAAGCCAGACATGGCCCTTTTTGGAGCATTTGGATCTTTCTTCCTCTTCGGCTTCCGCTTCTTTGAAACATCATCATCTCCATCTCTAGATTTCTTCTTTGATGATGGGGCTTTGCTCACGGAAGCTTCCCTTTTAGAATCTTTTTTGGCAGGTTTCTGAAGAAGAGTGGATTGTCAGAAACAGTATCTTCCATAGTAAGTCTTGTTATATATCATTCAAGAAGTAACAAAGGAATGAATTAAAATTGGAACATACTAGTAACAAAAATGTTCATTACCAGACAACCCTGCATTATAGTTAAATAATCCTAACAAAAAATGGTTCTCAATCCCACTTACTTCTTTCTCGACCCCATTTTGACTAGCATCAGATTCCTCTGCATCAGAATCATCAGTGGGAGATCCACCGTCATCTTTTTCTGCAATAAAATCTTCATCCTGCAATATTCAGATATTAACACGTAAAACCCAAAAACTAAAATTATAAAGTTATGGCACACAGTGAACATAGACATGCTCCATAAGAGGAAACATTAATCACCAACCTCCTCGTCACTTTCCTCTCCCCCAGCAGCATTTTTAATCCGCTCAAGATGTGGATCAACAGCATCATCATCGTCATTATGAAGAGCAGCCGTAACTCCATTGGTACCCCGTCCATCACCAAGGTTCAAGATTTTCAACCCTTTTCCACTGAATTTAGTTAAAAGCTTCATGCATTATAAAAATCCATTCAAATTTAAAAGTTAATGTTTAAAGAATCAAACGGATTACCTAATAAAATCAAAAAGGTTGTGATATTCATTTCTTTGAATATTTCCAAACAAGTGTTCTTGGTCATTCTTTAACTTTATGAGGAGATCAAAGTAGTGTGATGAAACACTTGAACCCCCGGCACCATGCCTCTCAAATTCAACATACACGATCTGACAGATTGACGCAAGAAACATGCTGAGACAACTCTATCAAAATTCAACATTGGTAGCATAAAACAAAACAAGATCCCATGTGACAACCTCATCATGTAAGATGAGAGTTGGAGGCTTAGGCAAGAAGAAAAATCCCTTTTCAAGTGGATATAGCAATCCATCTTCGGCTTTAAGAGATGACTTCACTGCATAGCCATCTTGACAGCTTCTGAAGCTTCCTGGTTTAGTAACCTTGGCACCACAGGTAGCATTCAGTATTCTGGTGAATTCCTCATGAATCAACCCCTAAAAGTGTAAAGAGAGAGTTAGTATTACCTTTCTGATATCATAAAACCAACAATATAAAATGAAAAGGCAATTAAATACACATCATTCTGATTGGAAGCAATGCTCCAACACTGTTCAATTCTCGGTAGCCATCTAAAGTGAATATCACTTGAATGGTAGATTTCAGTAAAACTGTATTGTGTACATTGTTAATGCAAAGCTATTGAAAAATATTTACAGGATAAAATATCTGATGAATACACTTAATTAAACCATCAAAACAGAGATAATGACAGGTGTAAGTATAGAGATTTTGTGAAACATCTCAATAGATGTTTAGACATCTACTCTGCTACATCATGCTCATCATTTATGGACAGATAATTACCTTATAAGACATATCAGTCAATTTTCCCTTAAATTTTGTTGCGAACAGTTCCTCACTAATTGACAAGGTACCTTCAACGACACTTTCTGTCTCAAACTAAACCAACATAAAAGAGGAAAAAACGTTAATTAGTTTTTTTGGGGATAATGAGCTAAGTTATGTAACTTCTGGAAATTTGAGTTGGGATAAAGGAATTAAAGTTGTTACCTGGATAACAATATGTGGATAGGTAGTTTGCCCTTTACGAATAGGTGGATCAAGAGTAACCACAACGAAAGTGTGGGGCTGATTGGACTGCATGAGGAACAACATAAAAAAATGATTCATGAGTTATCACATATAAACAACGATAAAAAAAAATCAAATCCATTAAGCTTTTTAATTGGATAGGCAAGGACAATCAAAGAATAAATAGATGGCTTTAACATGAACTGATTAATTCAATCACAGGAAAGTTAGAGAAATGAAACCTTAGGTAACCTAAAAAGTCTGACTACACTGCTGTACTGAATTTTGAAATCGTTAGCCTGCCCTTGGAGCCTCATAAATTGATGATGAATTTCAATGCTGTACCGTCCTCTGAACACAAGTATTTAGACATTTTTTCATCAGAGAACATGATTAGTTTAGAGAAGATTGAATATTGAACAAAAAATGATAACTAGAGAAAGATACAGATTATTCACAAAAATTCATCATCTTTATCATTAAAGCATGTCTCCTACCTTGGTGTTAGGATTGCAATGCCATCGAACGTGGCAATTGCATCTTCAGTAGATGATCCAACATCCGCCATAGATGATATTTTATCCAACAAAACCTTCATCACAAAATTCCAATAAATCAACAGTGATTCTCACTAATTAGAAAATGAACAAGTTTTTGGTCATGGAGACATGAATTTTAAATACCTGAGCTGGGGGATGGTTCTCGTCTCCAACATATTGAGTATTTGAATTGGGTATGTGGAAGCATAAATCCATCAAAGAGTCTTTCTGTAATGGCAAAAATAGTAATCAGAGGATGCATGTGGTATTTGACTTAATTCTATACGATGAGGTAGGAAAGCACGCAATAGAAAGAGATGGATAACAACTAACCTAACACTAATGTGCACCTATACAAATCACATTTAGCATTATCTGCCGCACAATTAATCAAATAAGAATACTATAAAAAACTTCACAATGAATCAGAGCTGGTTTCAAATAAAGCTAACAAATAGAATTGCACACAAGAAAAAACGGCAGCCCGGTGCATAATGGCATCCCCGCACAGCAAGGGTCCGGGGAATGGTCCCACCATAAGGTTGAAATGTATGCAAACCTTACCATGCATTTTTGCAAGAGGCTGCTTCCAGGACTCGAACCCCTGACCTCAAGGTCACACGACTAACAAATAGTATTGCACACAAGAAAGTGACAAAATTAATTATGCAGCGAATAAACTCTACAAATATTCCCACATAGACGAGCAAACCAATAATCACTAAGAAACAGTTAGTTTCATACTATATGAGAAATGGGAAACTAACTATGGAACTCACCAAGAAATAGGCCTCTAGGCGTAGGTGATATCGTAGGCAGGCTTTATGGGAGCCTAGGAAGCACTGGTACGGGTACTGGTACCGGATACGATACGTACCCGGTACGGCGGTACGACAAAATTTAAAAAATAAGGATACGGGTACGTCATGATGCGTTATAACAAATATAATATATATTTATATATCACAAGTGCAATAAATATTTCTCAAAACATCGAAACATTAAACATAAATCATAACTTGAAGTACAAGTTCACAAATCAATGCAACATAACATGAGGTTTTCAAACATTAACCATTCGTAAATATTACAAAATTTAACGTCTTATATGTTTAACCAAAAGAGAAAATTAAACTTAAGTTTACTTTTCAGTTTTTTTCTTCTTCATTGTTGGAGATCAACGTCATTGTTGGAGATCAACGTCATTGTTGGAGATCAACATCTTCAATCTCCGGTTAATTTAGAGACAAGTTAGTCATTTGTTAATAACTTGCGTTGAATCAACACGTTCAATACATGTACTTGTAACAAAAACGTACCGATACATGAAATATACTCGGTACACATACACAATTTAATTGAACGTACCAACCTTTGTTTATTCTAGAAAAACATATTCTTATCACAATATGCAAAATGATGTGCTAAGTCCAAGTGTGTCCACATAGGTGTATCCGTTGAGTATCGGGTACGTACCGGTACCGGATACGTATCCGGTACGGGTACGCTGCCTTCGAGGAAGTATACGTGCTTCATAGATGGGAGCAAAGCATATGTGTTAGATGTAGTTAGCGGATGGAGCTAATATGAAATTTTACATATTTCAGTTGACAAAAGAATTTCAGTCCAAGGATTGGGCTATAAGAGAAGCGACTTGGCATTGGTTGGCCCCTTGGCAGCTATAGCAGGATGGAGAGCTGGCTGGAATGCAAGGAAGGGATGGATGGCTAGAGAAGTAGCATTGCCGCAATGCAGGTTGGGCTGGTGGAGTTGGACAGAGAAGCTGCGTAGGGAGTTGGAGAGGAAGGAGGCAATGGCGACTGGGCTAGAAGAGAAGCTGGTAGTGACGGTAGATGCAAATGCAATGGCTAAATATGGGGAAAGAGGAGGTTATTGTGGGTGCAAATTTGAATGGTTGTTTGCAGTTGCTAGTGGAGGACGAGTCAACTAGCATATAGGTGGATGGAGGAGGCTCCGACAAGAGGATATGATCTTGGCTTCACCACAAAGGTAAAGGTAGAGATGGCTTGATGTAAGCACTGAGAGGAGTGATTGAAGGGTTCCATGCAGATTTCCACATTGTTTGACACCCTCGCATCTCACATGACAACTTATAAAAAAATGTTATGAAGCACCGGTACTGGTACAAGTCTTGGATATGATATGTATCTGGTACAGGTACGAGTATCAGATGCGATGCGTAGCCGGTACGATGGTACGGGAAATTTTTTAAAAAAAAGATGCGGGTATGTTTGGGGTACGGCGTAATTACAATTGATACATTCATACTATATTATAATTTATAAAACAATATAGCATTCTTGGCGCTAATATTGTCAAAGAAATCTGTCATATAATTTAGCGCAACTTAATCCCTCGCAGTGAAATCTGTACTCACGGATTCGGCTTCTCTATTGCAACCGCCTAAACCACGATATCACGTATCAGTTAGGAATAAACCCTCGCCGAAGCCAGCTTCTTCCCCCTCGCACAATCACTCAACTGAAGCTTTCTTCCTCCCCTTCCTCGCCCACGCAGTCGGCCGAAGCCACTCCTCTATCAAGCACGAAGTTAACGCCCTATTTTTTTCATCTCTAGGAAGAACATCCTAGCATGGCCCTATTATTTAACATCTCTAGGGTGTTATTCCACCCTGCAATCCTTGGTTTTTTTTTGCCTCTACATCCACTGGTGGGCCTCTGATGCATGATGGTTCTTTGTGATGGAGAAATAATTAATGAACACCTACATGCAACCACACATAAATCCGACGATTCTAAAACTTGCAATAAATTTTCTTTTATAAATCAATATAAGAGGATATGCCACAGTAGTTACAAGTGTAGAAACAAGGAATCAAGAGTGGAAGTAAAAATGCAAGAGTGCGTGAAAATAAATGACTAGACAAATAGAAAATTACAAAGACTTGAAATTTTGGGAACACTGATTACAAATCAACATCTTGCAAGGGGAGAATTAAATAATATTCAACTAAAAAGAAAAAATAAACCAACCTTGGAGACACGATACTGAAAGAGGAGGGCTGGAGATGTATTTTGAGTGCTTTGGAGAGGCCGAGGTCATAATCCGGGACTGGTTTTTGACCTCCTGATGAGAGCCCAACTGCTGGACAGCAATAAAGGGTGCTGGAAATGGATTCAGGATGCTAGCAAAAATTGGATGGGAGCGGCAGGAAACAACCAACAGTTGCTGGAATTAAACTCCAGCAACTCTGACTTCTCCATGAATGGTTCCGGGCAGCTTTAGGTGCTGTTCTGACTTCTGAGTATCCAGCTGTAGGAAAGCAGGGTCCAGGAATAGTTCCAGACAGCTGTAGATGCTGTTCTGAGTAACCAGCCCCTGCAAATAAAGTTCAGATGGTAGAATAAGGGCTACTGCTGTCGGGGACGGGGGGGGGGGGGGGGGGGGGGGGGGGGGGGGGGGGGGGGGGGTATGAGGGTTCGGTTTGGCTGAAAGGGGTTGGATTTCGGAGGAATGAGAGATGCTTTTAGGGTGGTTAAGAGGGATACACGTGAATGAGAGGAAATTGGGTGGGCCGACTGTTATGATGGAGGTGGGGAGTGGAGTTTGTGGGGAAATATGGGATAAATTTTAGATGTGGATGGGAGAAAATTAAGGGGAGAATGGGAGAGTGGGGTAAAGGGAGGAGAAAAAAATTTAAGTAGTGGGCCTAAATTTTAGGAGGGTGGAGATAATGGGTTATTGGAGAAAGTTGGGAGGTAGCTATGGAGTGGTGGGGAAGGTGCCTGGATGGGGGTAGCTGGTGGTGGCCGGAGGTGGCTGTCAGAGGTGGTGGTTGTCGCCGGAGGTGTTTTCTGGTGATCGCCGGAAAACCAAAAAATGGAGGAAATTAGATGGAGGTGGTGGTGGTGGTGGTGGTGGTAGTGCGAGGCCGGAAATATTTCCTGGTGATTGCCGGAATTGAATTTTCGGGGGTTGTTTTCGAGTTTTAGTGTGAGGGTGTTATGGAAGTGGTTCCATGACAAGAAGGGGGGTGGGGGGGGGTGGTCAGCAAGGGGAATGGAGGAGGCATGGTTATGCAGGACGGCGCGTAGGGTTAACGCGTCTGTCAGCTATTTCTAGGAAATCCTAATTGTATGCAACGAAATATGATTTTTTTAGTTTTTTAAAAAAATTTGAGCGGACGTTGCACGGAGTTATGAACTTAAACAACGTAATTTTGTAGGCACGAAATCACTACGTTGTTAGAAAATGAAATTTCTTAATAAGATGGTTCAGTTTTAAATCCGGGAAGGAAGCTCGCCACTTTCGTTCCGTTTCATTTGTCGTAGCACAACGGAAATCGTGAACTCCAAATACGTTTCCGTCAGGAGTTTTCGACGTAGCGTTTGCTGACGAAACTCAGGCGAAAACCCGGCAAAGAGTCTGTTATCCTACGAGAAAATATTGAGGCGCACACAAAGGAAAAGAAAGAAACAATTACCCACGGAAGAGGTGTCTTCCGTATTCGAAGTCGATGGCGATTACGCGAGGAACTCCTCGTCACCTTCGATCTCCGCTCCGAGGTCGGCCGCTATCGCATACGGGCACCAAGGAATTAACTCACACCCTCACACGAGGTGGTTCACGGAATCACTCAAAGCAAGGAAGCCACAAACTAACATTCCTAAAATTCATTCGCTCTCACACTCAGGGTGGAGCCACGAAATCTCAAACGCTCGCGGTAGATCCACGAAATCTCTAACACACGAACTAAATTTCACTCACAATAGAAAGCACCCAACCAGTACGATTAATAGCAATAGTAACAATTAAATTATTGTTCACCGTCTTCTTCTAAAGCTAACAGAAGTCGGCACTCACCAGTTCCTCCACTGATTGAACTACAACGGGAAGCAAGACATGAACAGTAAAATTAGAGCTATTTACACTGCTCATTATCACCAACACCACATCACACTCTTATGCAGGCATCACAACCCGATTTCTTTCTCCTTCACTGGAAGCAAATCTCCACACTACTACAGGAAAATCATCATCATCCAGAAACACAAGAACAGGGCTGCAACTCCATAAACAGGACACAGGTAGCAGCAAAGCTTCAACAGATTATATTTTCCTTACCTAACTCTAACAGGAGGCACCAGCCTTCACACCTAATTCACCTACAGGAAACACAGCAGGCTCTCACAGGAACATCGCACTGTTCATCGACGGGAATCGTACACAAAATCCATTTCAAGCTTCAATATTTCAGCAACAATCAACAACCTAACACCTAAACAGGAAACAGATCAGTTCTATCCTAACTGTAACAGGAATTCGCACTGAACTCTTACACAGAAATCGCATACATCGATATCAATTTCATATTTTCATCTTCATCAAATTTCATCATCCCCTCTCTACAGAACGTGGATCTCCTTTTTATAGGATTACAACAACAGCAAAATGAAATCAAAATAGGTAACTGGCGGTTGAGGGAAGAACGGCCATGGCGGGATCTTTGGTGGTGCGGGACTGGCGCGGCCTCGTGGCTGGCGGTTGCTGATGGCGAGCTTGGACTAGGGATGAGTGGTGACCGACAGTTGCGGGGGTCGTGTCCGGCAGTTCTAGCTCTGGTGGAGGAGACGTCGCGGTCGTGCGGGAGCTTCCTGCGGCTTTGGGATCGAGAGGCGGAAGGCGCGTATCAACCGGGAAGGTGAACAGTCGGGCCGGCTTGACTGGAGGCTGAACCGGCTTCCTGCTTAATACCTATATATCTATATATATATGTTTATATATATACGTATATATATTTAGAAGTATATAGGTATCAGCTCACCCAAGGCTTCTTGGGCTGTGGTTGATCCTTTCATGGGTCTGCTGAAATGTGGCTATCCAGAGCTTCTTGGGCTGTATATATATATATATATATACATATGTTTATATATATATAAACAATTTTTAAACATGAACAAAACAAGCCGCTATGCGCGCAGGCATGCGTTACACATAAAATCCAAACTAACATTTTTTTTTGCTAAAATAAAACAATTCATGCTGAAAGAGATCCAGTCGGGTGCGGCGTCGGGCATTTTCCGTCGACCTGGCCTAGGTTGGTCTCCACCACATGGAGGTCGGCTGCTTGTCGAGGGGGCTGGAATGGGGGCTGTTGGTGGGCGGCAAGGGGAAAGGAGGGAAGCTATGGGGGCGACTTCGGCACCGAATTGACCAAAGGACGTACTTCAATACTCTAATCATTCAATGCCTCTAAATGGGAGCTCACACCCTCAATATATAGACACTAGGGCCCATCACGGACAGTAATGATTCTTCGATCATGACAACCCTTAAAATACATGAAAATAAAATTCACAAAAATACAGAAAAACAACTAGAATTATCGGATCGTCGATCTGCGTAAAATGGATGGCTCTAATCATCGTGCAAGTCGATGTGTGTCACGATCCTGGTCGACATCCAAGCCCCTTCTCACGTTAAGGTCCATCCCATGCCAACCTTTATCTTGGCATAGCTTCTCGGATATCCTGCCCAGATCTCATGCCAACCTTCATCTTGGCATAGCTTCTCGGATATCCTGCCCAGATCGCATGCCAACCTTCATTTCATAAATCTTTGGAGTAATGGGGAAAACCCTCACCTTAAACTTTGTGCAAACCCCTCCACTGCCCAGAAATCCAGCCAGCCCCCTCTCATATCACTACCCAGCAGCAATTTTCGCCCCTTTTAACTCCAATAAGCACTCCCAGCAGCCCCCCTTAAAGCCTCTTACACTCCCCTACTGTTGAACCTTATCTGATCAAGAAAATTGTCCCTAGATTCAGCTCTCTCCACTTCCGTTGTCGGATTCCAGCAACCATACAACCGTCGTTTCCTCCCCGAACAGCCACCAACCAACCCAAAATCCCTGAATCTCCACTCGCGGCTGCCCTCTTGCTTAGTGAGTATTTACTTTGTTGTATGGAACATTTTATTCAACATTAATATATGATAATGTGATTTCATGTTGATTGGATCTCCTGCTGAGTAGTTTGCTTTGTGATATTCTTGTGCTTTGCAGGAGCAATTCGCAATGCGCTCTTGCTTTGGCCCTTCACGCGGAGGAAAGTCTAAGTTTGTTTTGCCTTAAAGAACTATTTTGTCCGTGTTTAAATTATCTCTTGTGATTTAAATATTCATTACTATAGTTTGATCACATTGTCCTTACTAAATAGTGCAAGGCTGCAGTTCATGGGGGTATCAAAGGCTTGCGGCAGTTTTTGCAAACAATCGGTCACTTTCCTGGTGTGATGCTGGAAGTTCCCCTTGGTGCGACTCCAACATAAAACCCCTCGAACTCCCCCTCTCCTCTTGTATTCCTTATCTGAAGCCCCCAGATTCCACAGTTTCCCTCTTCCAGGAGGGTATCTCCCACCGTCGACACCGCCTACCACAGTCGTCACTCAAGCATCTGTCAATCACGCCTCCCCAACAGTGCACCGTCCGCTTCCTGTTTACAACCACGCCTAGCATACCTTCAACGCCATCCCTCCCTCCTAACACATACATCTCGACGATCTAGAGACCGTAATTCCCAAAACCTTCCATGCGCCTGTTCGTCTCCCTTGTTTCCATCACATCCTTTGTTTGCAAATTTTAAAATGGACCTACTCTTGTAATTGCATCAATCTATTGCGTTCGATCCCCCGCCACCTGTAGACTCGTGCTGCATCAACTTTGTTTCGGTCCAAAACTGCTGCCCAAGGCTAAAAACTCGAGAAATTACATTCGAACAATTGTTTTAGCCTCCAAAATTGCTACTTGTAAGTAATTATAGTAGTTTTGAACATCTGGGTAGCAGTTATGCTCCAGGCAGCAGTATTAAACCCTAAAATTATTGTCCAGCAATGTAAAAATTATGCTTGATGGTTCGAGCACTTTTGGACGAGAATTAGATAGTGCAAAATTGTTGTTTGAGGCTTTTACTCTTCTTTTGTATCACATTATTTATTGTTGGCAGTAATGCTAGTGTGATATTATGATGCTAGTTTTATGTTGTTTTTTGCATCGTCTTGGCTTCAGGTTCCCTCCGCGACTTGGTGCGTCTTGTACCTTTAATAACATAGATTACAACACTACACATGTGACAATCATTGGGAATCCCAATTTATCTCCCGCAGTTATCCAAAAGTGTCGTCAAGTAAAGGCATGATATTATTTGTGTTCTCGGTAAGGACTGTGGTCTGATCGGTTAGTTACTTAGTTCTGAAACATTTTTCTTCTTTGTCACCCCGTTTTGTTATGGTGTATAAACACAATTAGTTTGACGAATGATGTCATGAAAACTGCAAAAATTGGAGAACTATTGGCTCATATATTCTTTGACATTATTTATACGTAGAATTTTCAAAGCAATAGCAAATTGAGTGTGAATTTCATAATGGAATTTATGAAACACAGTAAAGAATTCAGATCATTGTTTTAAAAATTACATTCAAGTGCATCTGGATTAATCATCAATAAAAATAATAAAATACATGCTTCCTCCACCAACAGATTCGGAGGCTTAGACCTCAAACAATTAGAATGAACAAGGTCAAAAGGGCATTCAGAACTAATACATAGTTGGACAGAAACGGAGATGTTTTCTATATTGGAAGACTTCACATTCTAAGATGGGCTTAGACACAAAAGACGACATAAGATGTTGAAGAAAATTAAGGGGAGAATGACCAAGACGTTGATGTCACTGAAGTAGGGAGACCTTTGCGAAAGATGCTGAGAAAGTGGGAGGATCATTTAGATAGTGAAGTCAGCCACCCACCCCACCCCCCACCCCATAAAAAATCTCCCACGTCAATTCAGTCCTAGTAGTAATTGGCTTTTTCGAGTGAAGGTTCTGAAAGTAACAATGCGTAAGGAAGAATGATACATAACATTGTAAACATTTTGTAAGTACATTGACAGACAATAGATTGCAAGGAAAATTGGGGACACAAAATTTTAGTGAATTCAGTTCAATTGGAGCATGAGAGTCAACAGCCACAATCACAGGTGGCAGTCGAGTATGCTTTTCAAGGTGAGTGAATGCAAAGAAGTTCTCAATCATATGATTATTGGCGCTGAAGTTGATGAGCAATTTATCTGGAGCAGCAGCAATATATGTCTAACTAAAGAATGGCAACATAAGCAGATTTCTTGGAAGCATTAGTCAAATCCACAATGTTCGTAGAGGAGAACCATCTACCAGACTCGAATGGCTGAGGGGAGGCAGTTGGTAAAGATATCTCGAACTCACGGACATTAGCCTGAGGTTGGAAACGTGAATGCTTCGTAGAGCAACATTTGACAAGGGAAATAAGTTTGTTATAGTGAGAGCAAAGAAAGCAACTTCCACTACATCCACCAGTGCAGCCACCACAACCAGCATGATCATAATTCTAAGAGAGTGGAGTGGGACTATTGGAGGTCGATTCGATGGGTGTGTCACAGCGGAGACACAATTAATAGTAGCATTCAATGTGAGAAAGTCAGGTTCTCTCAATGCTTGTTGACATATCATCTCTTAGGGATCGAAAGACGCGGAAGATAGCATGCAACATGGAGCTTCTGAAAATGCTTCTGCTGGGTTGTAAGATCATTTGAGAAAGGATGTTGGAGAAGTTATGAGCTAAGAGATTGAACTTCCTGGTAAGCAACATTGGAAGAGAGTGACAGTCAAGTAAAGAGATCCGAGTAAAGAGTTTAGATAAGAAAAGTTTTTCACTTTTGAATTAAAAAGCAACAAGAAGATCCCAAGCAATCTTCACAGTGCCCACATGTCGAATAATAGGCAAACATGTATCACAAAGACATCCACGTCATGTGCGGACAAGAGCATCATCGGCGTCCTAGTCAGCATAGGTGGGAGATATAGGGCTAGGAGGAGTATTAGTGAGATGGTATCTCTTGTATTAAGATCGCGCAAGGAAGGTGAAGGAGACACTCCAATCAGTATAGTTGGCTCATGTTAACTTGGACACCGTCCCAAGATTTTCCGGGGCATTGGAAATAAATGTGGGCGGAGGAGCATTCGATCTCAAGTGAGTCGCAGGAAGTAGATCTTGCGAGCCGTAGGAGCACGATCTAATGTACACTTGTGGGAAGTAAGGACTAGACTGCTGAGGTTGGCTAAATTCCACGAGATGGAGGTTATGTTCAGGAGTAATATATATATGAGACCGGAAGTGTTCACATGGGACCAAGAGATTCACAAAAGACCAAGAATATTCACGTAAGAATTGTCATATGAGCTAGAGCAACGAACAACTCGCTTGTTTCTGATACCATGTGAGAATTTGAAATATTAAAAAGAAATATTTTAATCAAATTATTACATTGAAGTTCCCCACTTTATATGGAGTATAGGAGGGAGGGGGTTGTGAGACTAAATACAGGTGAGATGAAGGACCTGCAATGGGCCCGCTTATGGGCTCTTACAATGGGGCATTAACAATGTAGACGACAAAAATAGACCCTCGGTGGCCCTTCATGTGCCAGCTCTAATCGATCTGTGTGATCCCCATCAACTCACTTGGGCCCAAACTCGACATTTATGAGCAACGTGTCTTGCAGATCTGCAATGAAAAAGGAACTGCCTACTCTGATTTAATAGAGATGATGCACGCGAACGTAGCTTGAAAATATAATAATTAATAAACTAATATCTCATAATGGCTATCTTCGATGCCTGACTTTCATCTTTGTAGGTATCAATAAGAAACTCCTGGGCTTAAATCTCTTTAACGATTCAGGATTCTATCGCACCTTAAAGCACAATTATTAAAAATAAATTCAGTATCACAGAAAGCATGGTAAGCAAACACTAATGGACATAAAATGAGGTAATTACATGCACGCTGCTTGTAAAATTGTAAGATAAATTACCTCATTTGCACTTGTTGTGTCATCCACATGGAACTCCAAGTAAACATCATTTTTCCCTTGCAGCTGTGTTTGAGCGACATCAGCTAGAGAAATTTCAAATGCTTGCTTAGAACCAACTAGAAAAGTAAGCATGTTTCCTGCAATGAGTGAGAGTAACTAACGGTCAACAAGGAATAACTTTGGAAAAGCATATACAACCTGAATGAGTACAAAAGTAGGAACCTGTTACAAATCCACGTTGGGGACCTACATACAAGAGCCGGGAGTCTCAAGTGGCGCCCGCCTAACTTATCTTCGCTATTTGTATTCGTATTTTTATGCATGTTTCATATTTTAAATCCCGACTTTGTTAAGCCCTAGTGAGGGGGCGTTTTGGTACTTTTGATGGACTTTATTCCCACCATATATGTGGGGGTTTCCGGTTTTAGAGGCAAGCAAGAAGTAGTATCAATTTCTCTCCCTCTCTATTCTCTCTCTCTCTCTTTCTCCCGACTCTTTTTTCCCGCAGAACCCTAGCCGCAACCGGCCGCTCCACGCCGCACCCCTCCACATCATCACTGCTTCGCTCCTCCGCCACCATAGCTTCTCGGGCTTCCAAGAAGGCTTCCTCCTCATCCCTCGAGGACTTCCCCGGTGCACGCGCTCTCAATCGAGGGCACATAACAACTTGGTAGCAGAGGGTACCCTCCTCCCTTCCCCCGACAACCCAGATCCAGTGCATCCCGCCTCCAACGAGGCCGATTCCACCCTCCCAGCGCCACTGCTGTCCACCCAGCCGGTCCACCCGCACCTTTCGCGCTAGAACACCCCGCTCGAGCCCCGTACGGCCACCCCAACGCCACCGCGGCACCCTCCGCCGTCCAGCCTCCCCTCCTCACAGCCTATTCTCCTCAGATCTTCCATTATTGGGGGTTCTCTCCTTGCGGCGTCCACCGGTTTGCTTCTTCCACCTTCATTCTCTCTGTCTCGGACTTCTTTCTCCATGGACGGTGGTACTGGGGGCAGCCCTACCTTGGCTCAGATATTGGAGTCCCTCAAGACGATGATGGCGGACAACCATCAATCCCTTCTCACCGCTCTCCGCCCGAAGAGCATTCCGCCGCTGCCCCACCCCGCTTCAGATTCTTCCCCATCTGTTCCTGGCATTCATGTCGAGCTCCAGCCGCCTGATATTCCCTCCCGCTCTGATTATTACACCATGTCGCGTTATGTCAAGTTAGACTTCCCGATCTTCGACGGCCGCGAATATCCCTTAACATGGCTGACTCAGTGCGAGCAGTTATTCGCCGCGCAGCGCACCCCATGGGAGAATTGGCTCGGCGTGGCCTCCATCCACATGGGCTCGGCCCAACTATGGTTCTCGCACCTTCAACGGGAGAAGCCCGACCTCACATGGGACGATTTCAAGGGTCAGTGCACTCTCCGTTTTGGGTCATCGCTCTGCAACAACCCCATCGGCGACCTGATCTCCCTCAAGCAGACCGACTCCATCGATGAGTACTTGGAGCGGTTCCAGATGCTCTTAGCCCGCACACTGTCTGTTCCACCGGCCCACTAGATCGCCTTCTTCACTGCGGGCTTACATGAGAGGTTGTGCATGGATGTGGAGTGTCAGAACCCACCGGATCTCTCTACAGCGATGAGTTTGGCTCGCCTCTGCGAGAAGCGCATTCTCATGGACCGACCGTAAATGGGTCGTCGTACCAGAGACAGCTCCTTGCGGAGTCCCGGTCAGTCCCACCCACCCGTGAGCGGCAGCCTACCCCGGCCCAAAGAAGGGGACCGACCCTCCAACATCTGACGTCTGTCCCACCAGGAGATGGCAAAACGACATGCAAAAGAGCTTTGCTTCAACTGTGATGAGCCCTATGCCCGGGAACATCGTTGTAAGCGCCTCTTTGTGCTAGAGGTTGACGACCCCTCCGATGAGGAGCTTGGGGATGATGGGCCAGGGGACCCAGCGATCTCCCTAAATGCTATGTCCGACCCCCACACTTCTGACACAGTGCAAATGCCCATCACCGTAGCGGGGCACCGTCTCCTAGCCCTCATGGACACATGCAGTGCACACAGCTTCATCAGCGATCTCGTCACCCTGCGGCTCCAGCTTCCCATCACCAGTCAGAGTCGTTTGAGCGTGGGCGAGCCTAATGGTGCCACCATGGCCTATACTAGGGTTTGTCGGGTCGTTCCCATCATTGTGGAGCACTATCATTCTCATGTTGACTTATTCGTTATCGCTTTGCAGAGATTCGACGTGGTTCTGGGAACACTTTGGTTGCGCACCCTCGGTCCCATCTTGTGGGATTTGGAGAGCCTGACGATCTCTTTTGGTTCCGGACCTCACCTGACGGTTTCACGGGGTCTTACGACCGTTGATTTGAGCCGCATTTGTTCCCTCCAGCTGAGCCCGCGGTGCAGCATGATCTTTCTTCCCTTATGGCCGAGTTCGGGGACACTATGGTTGCACCCATCGAGCTTCCACCCTCACGCCGCCAGGACCACCGCATTTGCCTTCTTCTGAATAGAGCCTCAGTGGTTGTCCGTTCCTCCCGCTACCCCTTCCTGCAGAAGGGTGAGATTGAGCAGCAGTGCGCCGATATGCTTCAGCAGGGCATCATCCGCCACAGCGTGTCGCCCTTCTCCTCCCCGGTCCTCTTAGTTCACAAAAAGGACAACTCGTGGCGTTTTTGTCTTGACTAGGGCGCTCTGAACACGGTCACAGTGAAGGACAAGTTCCCAATACCAGCGGTCGAAGAGCTGTTGAACGAGTTGCATGAAGCCTTGCTTCTTCTCCAAGCTCGACCTTTACTTGGGCAACCATCAAGTCCGCATGTTCCCTGACGATGTGGAGAAGACGGCGTTCCGCACGCATCATGGACATTTTGAGTTCCTCATGACGCCCTTCGGGCTCACAAATGCACCATCTATATTTCAGGCCCTCGTGAATGAGGTATTCCACACTCTCCTTCGTCGATGAGTACATGTTTTTTCGATGATATTTTGGTGTACAGCAAAACCTGGGAAGCCCATCTCGATCACCTCTGCACAGTCCTCCAGCTAGTCCGCTCTCATCGGCTCTTCCTGAAGTGGGCCAAATGTTCCTTCGGCACGGACAGGGTGGCGTACCCGGGCCACATTGTCCATCATGCGGGTGTCTCTGTCGATTCAATCAAGGTTCAGGGCGTCCTCAACTGGCCCCTTCCCCAGACTCAACAGGAGCTTCGCGGGTTCTTCGGCTTAGCGGGCTACTACCGCCGCTTCATCCAAGGATACACAGTGATCGACGCTCCCTTACTGTCCCTCCTGCGCCGCCTGTGTTTCATATAGGATAACGCCGCCACAGCGGCTTTTCGGGCCTTGCATCAGGCCCTGGTCTCGGCACCAGTCCTCCAGCTTCCGGATTTCACGAATGAATTTTAGGTGGAGTGTGACACCAACGAACACGGGTGTGGGGCGGTCCTATAACAGGATGGACACCCGATCGCTTATTTCAGCTGCACGGCAACCCTCCACCATCGGAATCTCTCGGCTTACGAGTAGGAGCTCATCGGCTTGGCTAAGGTCGTTCACCATTGGCGACCGTGTTTGTGGGGACGGGCCTTCGTGATCCGTACCGAACATTTCAGCCTCAACTACCTATTAGAGCAACGCCTAACGACAGTTCCACAGCAACGTTGGGTCAGCCGGCTTTTGGGCTATGATTTTCAGGTGAAATTCAAGGCAGGGCATTTGAATCGTGCTGCCGACGCTCTCCTATCACGACTCTTCTGACGTGCTTCTCTTCGTCGTGTCCACGTCGTCGTCTCTTGTTCTGCCCCGTCCCCGTCAGGAGATCCTGCACACACCGGCTTTCTGCGAGCTTCTCCACCGCATTCAAGAGGGACACCTTCTGTCGCACTGGATCGTTCAGGACGGCCATATTTTGTACAAGGGCCGCTTCTTCATGCCCGGCACTTCCCCGCTGATTCCTGACATTCTGACAGTCGTCCATGGTCATATACATGAAGGGGTCCCCAAGACCCTTCAGCGCGTGCGCGCCGAGTTCTTTTGGCACGGCCTCAGACGGAGCATTCAGACATTCATCGCAGCATGCCTTATTTGTCAACACAGCAAGATAGAGACACTTTCACCTGTGGGTCTTCTGCAACCCCTTCTAGTTCCGACACAAATTTGGGCGGACATTTAGATGGACTTCATAAAGGGATTGCCTCCCTCTAGGGGGCACTCTGTCATCTTCGTGGTCGTCGACCACTTCCCTAAGGGTACACACTTCATCGCCATGAGCCGCCCTATCACTGGACCCGCTGTGGCACGTGTCCTTCTTTGATAAGGTGTTCTGCCTTCATGGCGTACCAGAGAGCATTGTGTCTGAAAGGGGCAAGGTCTTCGCTTCTCAGTTTTGGCAGGAGATTTTTGTCCTTTGCGGCACGAAGTTGGCCCTCTCCTCCGCCTACGATCCTCAATCGAACGGCCAGACCGAAGTGGTCAACTAGACACTTGAGATGTACCTCTGTTGCATTGCAGGGGATCGCCCCAAATACTGGGCCTGTTGGCTTCCATGGGTGGAGTATTGTTACAATATTTCCTATCACAAGGCCCTCCAGACCACTCCGTTCAGCCTCATCAACGGTCGCGATCCGCCCCGCCTCCTTACCAATCGGAGTGCCTCTGCCCGCTCCCCCGCCGTCGACACTAAGTTGTGCTCGTGTGATGAGCTTCTGCAGCTTGCGTATGACCGCCTCCTTCGGGCCCAGGCACGCATGGAGACCGCCCACAATCGGGGTCACCACGAGTTGTTCTTTGCACCTGGGGATTGGGTATGGCTGAGACGCTACTCCTACCGTCAGTCCATTGTCTCCAAGGGAGCCTATCAGGCCCAAGTTCTCTGGTCCATTTGAGATTTCCCACCGCATCGGGGACGTAGCATATCGCCTCTGCCTACCTGCCGACGCTCAGATTCATGATGTCTTCCACGTGTCTCAATTGAAGGCTTTCAACGGCGAGACACCCACCGTGCCCTTGGTTCCACTGCCGCCGCCGCCAGCGGGCAAGCTTGAGGGAAAACTTGATGTCGAGCAAGGTGGAGATGTTACGGATCCACGTTGGGGACTTACATAGAAGCGTCGCGAGCCTCGAGTGGCGCCCGCCTAACTTATCTTCACTATTTGTATTTGTATTTTTATACACGATTCATATTTTAAATCCTCACTTTATTAAGCCCTAGTGAGGGGGCGTTTTGGTACTTTTGATGGACTTTATTCCCACCATATATGTGGGGGGATTTCCGATTTTAGAGGCAAGCAAGAAGTATTATAAATTTCTCTCCCTCTCTCTCTCTCTCTTTCTCCTGACTCTTTTTCCCGCAGAACCCTAGCCGCAACCGGCCGCTCCACGCTGCACCCTCTGCATCGCTGCTACTCTACTCCACCACCATAGCTTCTCGGGCTTCCAAGAAGGCTTCCTCCTCATACCTCGAGGACTTCCCTCCCCTTTCCCGGTGCACGCACTCTCAATCGAAAGCACGTAACATAACCTTACAAAAAAATTCATCACAAATATCCAGATCCATGAATATGATAAGCATAACTGGAAGATTTGTCATACTAAGCTAATTCAAGAACTATTAATAACATAGCCCTAAGAAAATTGCATATATAAGCCATAAGTATGAATCTATGGATTTTAAGTAGCATGGTGTTACGGACGTGCATGCCGAAGATACATAATGGTGGGTCTACACGCGTAGAAAGGCAACAGATACTTGCACACCGATCATGGCAGAGACCGCCGAAGAGCGATCTAATTAATTATATCTATTTTGATGTTGTTTTGAGTTTTATTATTTGCAAACTGCTTTTGTTATTTGTACCCCGCTACTATAAGGGGTTTGTATGCTTGTATTAGTTTTCTATCTTTGGATGAATGAATCTTTTATGGTTGCTCCCTAATTCCTCTCAATTCCACTTCCCTCACTTATCACTCTCCTAGCCGCTGGTCCTCCCCTTGCTGGATTCCTCTCCGAGATCGTATCAATTTGGTCTGACTTGCCTCGCTGCCCGCCACCCAGCCGTCAGTGCTCACTGCCTTCATTTCAGTGCCAGATAACGATCTCGTCTGTCTCCAATCGAGTGAGTTCCGCGAGCGCCAAGATCGCCCTTTGTCGCTGATCCAGCAACCGATCTGCCTTTGTTCGCTCGTTCAGCGCCTAAATCGGCATTCGTCGCTCGTCCAACTCCAAATCGGCTTTCGTTTGCTCGTCCAGCGCCCAGATCCCCGTCGATCCTATCACGATCCGCCCCCTCCGGCCGTTGTCTGCCAAATCCAACCTCATGGCTCCCACCACTCGCTCCTCCGGTGACCCCGCTACCGATACCGCCTCCGACGCCCTTTGTCGTCGCGTTGAGGATCAAGACCAGATCATCGCCTCCACGCATGCCTCGCTCCTGACCTCCATTCCAAGATCGACTCCCTCCATTCACTAAGCACCCACTCCAGTGCCAGCTCGGTCGCTGACCGGGGCACCCTCGGCGCCATACAGATGAGATCTCCACCCGAGCCGCAATCCCACCCGACTCTGGGCCGCTTCGCTCTCTCCGCTGACATTCCGTCCTTCGTCAGCATCGACCCGATGGGTTGGATAGCAAAGGCGGAACTGTACTTCGACCTCAACTTCCCGTCGAAAATGGACAAGTAGACCAATGTTCTTGTTTGTCTGGACGGCTCTGCTCTCCATTGGACTCGGTGGCTCCGTCAATCGAACCAATCCCTCTCTTGGCCCGAGCACAAACAAAAGATGATTAAGTGGTATAACACCTACTACTTCGGCTCCTCCGCTATAGAGCGCCTTTGCGGGGTCCGCCAGACGGACGACCTTGATGACTCTATTGATGAGTTTGTCGCTTTGATCGCCCACGTTCTTGGCCTCCCGCCCAACCATTACTTGGGATTCTTCATGCAGTGTCTGTTTCCACACATCTGCTCTCGGCTTTGCACGCACCACTCCAGGAAAGACTTTGACGCTCTGGACTTGGCGCGCCTGGTGGAGGCTGACCTCTCCTTTCAGCGACCGGCCCCTGCGACTAGCCAATCCCCTGCTCATCCACCATGGCGGGCACCCGACACAGCCCCTCCGCCACCTGGGGGCAACCGCCATGGATGCCCACTGTCCCCTCAGCGAATCTCCAACAGTGATTACAACGAGCTCCGTAGCAAAAGACTTAATTTTTGGCATCGCCGGACTTATTCCCCGAACCATGAGTGTGTTGTGAAGGAGTTCTCTGCCATCATCTGCGCGTCGACCCATAAATTACCTTGGTAGATTTTAAGTCCCTCGAGCTTTTAGAAGAGGATGGGCCCGGGGACACCGCCACGAGTACCTTCCACCGTTTGGAGTTGCCTTGTTTTTCGATGGGGGGAATTTCCAGACCCCAAACCATGAAGCTCTCAGGCATGTTGTGTGATTGTCCCATCATTGTCATGGTGGGCAGTGGTGTGGGCCACAATTACCTCCCAGAAACATACAGTGACATGTTTTGAATCTTCTATCATATAGAGATCATGTCAAGCCAGCATTAGTGATTCCTTCCACTTTAAAATGTCTTTGTTTCTATGCATTAACCAAACTACTCGAGCCCTTTAGATATCTCAAAATGCGAACAACAGCTTCCAGGTGCAAGGCTCTAAACCTAGTCGTGAACTAACAACACTGTCAGAAAACGAGATCGTCGGTCTGGTGATAATAAATAGTACAACATTCCTGCAAAGCACTTGCATATATTAGTATCCATGTATATGGGCTCTGCTCCATCTATCGTGAATTTCACTTTTAGATCCAATTGTGTTTACGTCGGTGTGTACCTTATCGTGTCTTCTTCTCTCAAGAGATTCAAAGTGTACTTATGTAGGTGGACACATATCCTATTCATGCCACTTTGATGCCAAGAAAGTAATTCAGTTTCCTCAAGACTGTCATCTTGAATTGCCTTCCTAGATGCTCTTATAACTCTGCCATGTCTTACTCATCACTCCCCAAAATCACAATATTGTATGCATACACCACCAGGAGGACGCTTCGGTGTAAAATGTTTGTAGAACACAGGATGGCCCATCATACATCTAATCATATCAGTTGCATCTAATGCAGAATAGAACCCGTCAAACCAATACTCACGAGACTACTTCAAGCCATATAAAAAAAATTTTAAGCGAACATGTCAGGACCACACTTCCTCTAAGAAACAAACTCAGGAAGTTGCCCCATAAACACTTCCTCCACAAGTTCACCATGCAAGAAGGCAATAAAGATATCTAGTTCATGTAAGGGCGGGCAAGAGTGATAAGTAGTCTTATGGATGTCATATTAGCAACCATGGATGATGTTTTTGTTAAGGTCCCACGCAATCGGTTATTTATTATCAATTATTGTGCATATTTAATTAATATCACTATTTAGTGTCGTAAAGTGTCTATGTTAGACGTCTTGTATTAATTGAGTTTATGTTACGAGCCGTATAAGTCCTTAGTGTCTTTTATTGTTTTTGAATATTTCTCTTTAATTGTATCAAATTTAGTGTCATAAAGTGTCTATGTTAGACGTCTTGTATTAATTGACTCTATGTTACGAGTCGTATGAGTCCTTCGGGTCTTTTATTGTTTTTGAGCATCTCTTTATGTTGAGTTTATCTACCGACATGTCATTGTGTGATGTCATTTATAGAGCTTTGGAATCATGAATAATGCTTAATTGAAACTTTCCTCCGTCAAGGGTGCCCTATGACGAGCAATAGTGTCATCAGAACTTGTTTTCATTGCATACAACCATCTGCACCAAGCCACATATTTACCCTTCGGTAAATGAACTAGATCCCATGTCCATTCAATTCTAAGGTCTGCATTTCTTCTAACATAGCATCCTTCCACTCAGAAAAAAATAGGACTTTTATATTTTAGGAACCGAGTGAGATACCAAAGTTGTACGGAAAGCTTTAAATTGAGATGACAAGGTGTCATACGAAATACACAAGAGGGTAGTGAGTACACGGGCCTTTACCTTGTGGCTGACCCATAAAGACAGTAACAGAGGAAAGACCAGGAGCGTTATCAGGACCATTAGTATCAAGACAAGGACCAAAAAGGGCTTGAGGAGAGGGAGTAGGATCTGGAATGCCAATACTCCGAGCACTATCAAGGACATATTTGATGTGCTTCCGATATGTTCATCTAACAGGAGACTTATTATGCTCAAGATCACTTGTAGCTGACATACTCACAACCGTAATATCTTCATAAACAAGAGGGGAGTAGTTTCAGTAGGTGGGTTCCCACTCAAGTATGATACTCTAGCGTGATATCAAAAGAGGTGGTATGATAATATTCAAAAACGGTGACATCCTTACACAGGTTCATTTCTGAGTATGGTGTAATGACCCAAATCATTATAAAACACTTATAAGATATTAAATCCCGATGATAAGAAATAAATCAATATCAATTTGTTTTTATTATATTTATTTTTCATATTATATTTTTGACTTCCAAAAAAAATTATTTGGTGCCCATTTAAAGGTGTTTGATGAAAATTAATGATTGAGTTGTTTCATAATATATGAGTAACATGTCTAAATACTATATTATGAGTAAATATTAAATGAAATCTTGTTGGTTGGATTTCTTTACGCATGTGCTGTCTGGTTGGATGTAAAGAACAGAAAATGGGAATTACACATGGCTTCATAAAAGAATTTTGGAGTTAATCGGATGACACCTGGATAATTTAAACGGTGCTTATGTATGGTTGGCAAACATTGGGCGGTCTAAACCGCTTATTGGGCTCGATAAAAGGGTGTCTCCTCATCTTCATTCCCTCACGCTTTCATTTTCGACATTCCCTTTTTGGTATGCTCCAGCTAGGTCTTGACGGCGACACTCCCTCTTCTCCAAGCGTCGTCAACAGCATCTGATTCCCCTCTTTTGATTCCTCCCCCTCTTTTGATTCCTCCCCCTCTTTTGATTCCTCCCCCTCTTTTGATTCCTCCCCCTCTTTTGATTCCTGCCAAGTGTGCCAAAGAGGGCTCCCCTAACTGCTGAGGAAAAGCAAAAGCTGGCAGAAGAACGTGCGAAGGTATGACTCAAAATATTTACTAGGATAGAAGAAGCTCAAGAAAAACATATGGCAACATGTGAAGACTAGCAATGTCCCTTTTGTAACCAAATAGATTAAGCACATTTTTCAAATGTGCCTATGTATCTACTTTATATCAATTTTGAAATAAAACTTGTAAAATGAAATAAAAGTTTGTATTATATGTTTTACTTTGTACTCTTTGTGCATCTTGATGCAATGTGTTGCGACGAATGAATTGAAACGCCCAGATATTGAATACATTGTGGAGACCCAAAAGGGTCTTCACATAGGGCAGTAACATGTGTACTTTTTTAGTACAAGAATAGCCAAGAAAGATACATGTGGTGGATTTGGGATCAAGCTTCCCACGTTTGGGACTTAAATTGTGGGCAAAGCACACGTCCCCAAAAATCCTAGGAGGGAGAGGAAATGACTCAAGATTGGCATATAACACCTGAAATGGAGTGTCATTCCCAAAAATAGCTTACAGAGCCTATTAATGAGGTAGCAGGCCGTGAGAATGGCATTGTCCTAAAAAGTCTTAGGAACATTCATTTGGAACATCAAGCAAAACCAACTGCCATGAGATAATGGTTCTTTTGTTCTGCAAACCCATTTTGTTTAGTGATGTAGGGTAGGCTATGGAGTGCACCACCTAAACTCTATATGCAACACAACAATTGGTTCACGCGACGAATTATTAGAGCAATGGAAAATAATAACGCCACAAGCAAATAACTACAACAAGAATTAATTTTAATATTGGGCGAATTCCTTAGTTGGCTTTCCTCCGCTCGGAGGGCCAAAAGCGAAGCGCGCGGCGAAGAGATCCACCTGCAGGTTAATAATCAATCGATACCAAAATGCCCCAAACAAGCTCCAAGCAAATATGAGATTATCCAATATTAATATCAAGAAAATAGTACAACCCAATCACAAAATAACTCAAGACTCGGGGCTGATTTCGGGCAATGGAAGTGGAAGGTTCAGGTGGCGTAGATCGGGTGCCGGGTGGTGGAACCGGAGGTGGAGATGACGGTTGGGGCTGTTTTTGGTGGTGGGTGAAGGGATCGGGACGGAAAACGGGTGGATCCGGATGAATGCACGCGGATCCGGACTCGGGTGGGCGGATCCGGTAATAGATGGCCGGATCCGGTTTAGGGAGAGTGGATCCACGGATTTAGGGTAGGGGAAGGGGTTTGGCGGGCTGGTAGGGGGCGGAAAGGGGGCTGGGTGGCTGGCCGGAGTGAGGCGGAGGCGGGAGATGAGTCGACTGCCCAGATCCGGGCGGGAATAGGCCGGCGGTTGGCTGGTTCCAGGCGCGGGACAGGGTGGGGCTGGCGGGTTGGATGGGGAGGCGGAGGAGGGGGTTCGGTCGGCCGAACCTGGGCGGAAACAGGAGGGGCTGGCGGGTTGCAGTCGAGAGGAGGAAGTGAGGGAGAGGAGGAGGAAGACTTACCCCAAGGCGTCGGCACCAAGGGTCCACGGCGTCGGCACCGCGGGAAGACCACCGGAAGTAGGGAAGATGAACTCTCCAACTTCAGCAATAAAAAAACCCTAAACTAGCCACTAGTCCTATTTATAAGAAAAACAAGCATTAGGGCATCCCATCAAACGGCTATGATTGGCCGGTGGGTTCGCCCTTAAATAAACTAACACATGTCCAAAAAAATACATAAATATATGATTCAGATTCGCGGCGACGTGCCGGACGCAACCGCGGGGTCGGATCGGCGATCCGATCACGTCTTCCGGCGGGAATAAATGAACGTGGTCCCGCCCCATCATGTGCACGATCCGATGGACTCTCATCAACTCCCCCCGACTGAAAGGCATTCATCTCCGAGGAATGGAGACGATCGTACTGGAGTCGAAGTCCGGGGGCAAGTCGATCAAGCTCTGCCGGTAGTATCCAAGCGTCGTCAGCGTCTGTACGACCCCGCCAATGAACCAAGTAGCGAAGGCGCGGCCCGTCCGTGGTGGGAACAATCTGGTGGGATCTGATCTCCGTGATGCTCTCGTCTCTCATGGTGGGATCCGGTGCGAGTGGTGATGCCGGCTGTGGTACCAAAGGCGACGAACTCACAGGGGAAAGGGTGTCAGTAGTGGGCGGGCTGTGGTGGCAAACTGGTGTGGGTGGGGCGGTGGGGAAGGAAGGCAAGGGGAAGAAGGTGGCGCACCTCCACTGCTCGGGTCCCCATAGTCATGAGGCTCGTAATAGGGTGTCAGATCCTCGATATTAAAAACTGGATGAATCCCCATAGTTGCCGGGATATCTAGCCTGTAGGCGTTTGTCCCGATCCGACTAATAACTGAGAAAGGACTCATTCGCCTGGCGCTTAGCTTCTTAGCAGACCCCGAAGAGAGCCTCTCCGGGCGGACTCGTACCATCACCCGTTCGCCAATATTAAAAATACGCTCTCGTCTTCGTTGATCTGCGTGGGTTTTATAATTTTCATTGCTCATATTAATACGTCGGCGAACCGACTCATGCAACTCATGCAGATGTTGTGCAAATGATTCGGCAGACTCACTAGGACGAGATTCTAACGGGCTCGGAATAAGGTCAAGGGGTTTCCTGGGGTCGTAACCTGACACTATATGAAATGGACTCAACCCAGTAGTCCTATTGACGGAGCTATTATATGCAAACTCGGCGACCGGCAGGTCCAAGTCCCAACTACTCACTCGCTCTCCCACCAGACACCTCAACAAGTTCCCTAAACTCCTATTTACTACCTCTGTCTGGCCATCCGTCTGTGGGTGGTAGGCAGTCGAGAACTTAAGGGTGGTGCAGTCTTGAGCCACAGGGTCTTCCAGAAGTAGCTCATAAATCTCACATCGCGGTCCGATACGATGGATTTGGGAAGGCCGTGTAATCGGAAAACGTCCCTCATGAAAATGGATGCAACGTGGGTCGCGTCCGCCGTCTTGCGGCATGCAATAAAATGATCCATCTTCGAAAAGCGATCAACCACCACGAAGATGGAATCGTGCTTCCGAAGAGTGTGGGGAAGTCCAAGAACGAAGTCCATGCTAAGGTCCTCCCAAGGTCGACGTGGGACCGGTAAAGGAGTATATAGGCCTGCATTCTGCTTCGTGCCCTTGGCCGTCTGGCAGGTACGGCAGTGGCGGACGACTCTAGTCACATCCTTCCTAAGCGTGGGCCAGTAGAGACGGTCCTCCACAATGGCTATAGACTTATCGCGCCCAAAATGTCCGGCGGCTCCGCCCGCATGCAACTCCCAGATCAGAAAATCACGATACGATGTCCGGGGAATGCATAGGCGGGATCCATGGTATAGATATCCCTCGAAGATCTGATATCCCTCAACGGGGTTTGGGGGATCTCGGGATAGGGCGGTGTAAATCTCACCAAAATCAGGGCACGTCGGATACTCTAGGATCACGCGCTCAAGCCCGTCGACACGGGCGGTCATAGTCTGAAGCAAAGAGACACGACGACTCAGGGCGTCCGCAGGCTTGTTCTCAACACCAGCTCGGTGTTTGAGAACGTAGTGGAAGTCCTGCAGGTACTCAACCCACTTGGCATGGCGATGCCCCAGCTTGCGCTGAGAATCCAAGTAGCGTAATGCTTGGTGGTCGGAGTAAAGCACGAACTCCCGGGGAAGGAGGTAGTGCCTCCAGTACCGTAAGGACTGGACAACCGCATAAAACTCTCGATCGTAGTTCGAATACTTCTGTTTCGCCTCGTTTAACTTCTCACTAAAGTAGGAGACCGGGTGTCCCTCTTGGCTCAATACACCACCGATACCAACTCCAGATGCGTCGCAAGCGACCTCAAAGGCACGGCCAAAGTCAGGAAGCCTCAGGACTGGGGTCGTCGTCAGCTTCGCCTTTATCTCCTCGAAGGCTCTAGTGGCAGCGGGGGTCCACTGAAACTCTCCCTTCTTGAGGCAGCTCGTGAAGGGGGCCATGATCGTGCTGAACCCCGGGATAAACCTCCTATAGAAGGTGGAAAGCCCGTGAAAGCTGCGAGCCTCGTGGATAGTCGTAGGCACAGGCCAGTCTCGAATACATTGGACCTTTTCGGGGTCAACAGATACGCCAGTCGAAGATATAATGAATCCAAGGAAGTGGACGGACTCGGAGAGAAAAGCGCACTTCTTCAAATTCACATACAATTTCTCCTGGCGCAGGGTGCCGAAGAGAAGCCTCAGATGATCGAGGTGGGCGGCCTGTGTCTGGCTGTAGACCAATATGTCATCAAAGTATACAACAAGAAACTTGTCCCATGTAAGGCCGCAACACCTGCGTCATGACTCTCATAAACGTACTAGGGGCGTTTGAAAGCCCGAATGGCATGACTAGCCACTCATAGAGACCATCCTTAGTCTTGAAGGCGGTCTTCCATTCGTCCCCTTCACGCACTCTGATCTGGTGGTACCCACTATGCAGATCGATCTTGGTAAAGATCTGGGCACCGGACATAGTGTCCAATAGATCATCTAATCGAGGAATCGGAAAACGGTACTTGACCGTGATCTTGTTTATGGCGCGGCTATCGACGCACATACGCCAACTGTCGTCCTTCTTAGGGGTAAGAAGGGCGGGAACAGCACACGGGCTCATACTCTCACGAATAAATTGCTTCCGTAGAAGCTCGTCGACCTGCCGTTTGAGCTCAGCGTGCTCATCTGGATGCATACGATAGTGGGGCAGGTTCGGGAGGGAAGCTCCCGGGATCAGATCTATAGCGTGCTGGATATCTCGCTGCGGGGGTAGCTCATCGGGGAGTTCGTCGGGCATAATGTCCGCAAACTCATTCAAAAGGGGACGTACCGCTCGTGGGTGGTCAACAGAGGGGCCCTCTGATACCTGAGTGGCGGCGACAACATACATAACATCTGCCTTGATACTGTCGCGGAGAAACTCGCCACGTCTCAGAATGTGCAATGGTCTCGAAGCACCCGTACTCACGGAAGGCTCAACCACGCCCTTCGATCTCTCCCTGGGCTGGGTGGGTGTTAAGGTAATCTTCCGCCCCGTGTCATAGAAGACACACGTGTTCGAGCGGCCGAAACACGTGACGTCACGATCAAACAACCAGGGGCGTCCAAGCAGCACATGCGCGACGTCCATGGGAATGACGTCACACCATACCCGATCCTAGAAGGATGCGATGTTGATCGGTACTAAGAAACGCTGGGTCACCTGAATCGCGGTCTTGTCGACCCAGACGACACGATAGGGGTGGGGGTGAGGCTCTGCCTTCACCTGCATACGATCAAGCCCCTTCTGGGCTATGATGTTCACGCAACTCCCACTGTCGATGGCTAATTTGCAGGGTCCGCCTGCACTAGGGAAATAGGTGTAGAAGATGGTAGTGCGGCGCCAGTCCTCATCTGCACGTGGGGTGTGTAGGAGGCGCCTAATCACTCCCACCTCTAAGGACCTCTCGGCGTCGCTCTCCCAACCTTCTTCAACAGTGGCTCTAATTTCTTCCGCGCCCTCAGCATCCTCCTCTAGATCGTGCTCCTCATCCTCAACCAACAGAGTCCGCGTAGGGCAGTGGGCCGCAACGTGACCTCTGCCCAAGCACCTAAAACACTGAATACCCCCAGGCCTCTGGCCCTCAGTAGCGATAGCCTTCCCCTTCATGTCAGGAGTGACTCGAGGGGGTGGGGTGGCTGTAGCAGTCTGGGACGGAGCGGGCTTCCTAAATGTCGACGAATCCGTCCGGGAAGGAAACTGCTTCGTACTAGAGGTGCGAAGGTATTGCTCATATTCCAGAGCGAGCTGGAATATCTGGTCTACCGTCTCTAAGCGATGGGGAATCAACTCCCTCCGGAGGTCCGAGCGGAGGCCTGCCTTGAATCGAGAGGCAGTGGCGATGGGTTCCTCCGAAATATCGCTCCTAACCACTAACTCGTCGAATCGGGCCATATACTCGGCCACCGTGAGCGTTCCCTGGCGCAAGTTTTGTAATTGCTCGAATAGCTGATCCCGGTAGGACGCAGGGAGGTACTTCTCGCTCAGTCTCTGCTTCATCTCTCCCCATCTGGTGATAGGGTAGTAGCCGTCACGCTCTAAGGATCTCTCAACACTAATCCAATATACCTTGCCCTGCCCGACTAGCTTCATCTTGGCAAACCGGACACAACGCTCATCACTCATGTCGTACCAGTCAAAATATCCATGTCAAGGAGCCAATCACTAAAGGCCTTCGGGTCCAAGCGGCCATCGAACGTCGGGGCATCGAGGCGAATCCGACGGGTGATGTCAAAGGCACGGTCGCCTCTCCGCGGGTCAGGATAATCATCAGGATCATCGTCACGGTCATAATCGTGTCGAGCGGGCGGCGGTCCGCGCTCACGTCGACCCGGCGGGTAATACTCGTCACGACGCTGGTCGTGGCGACCGAGCGGGGACACGCGGTTCCTAGGGCCAGGCTGTCGTGGCATACGGTAATCCTCCCACGAGGGTGGGGGTCGGCCACGAGGTGGCTCTGGGTTCCGCCATGCTGGCGGGGTGGGGGCTCTCACGGGGTCTTCGCGGTGGTAGCGGTCCGCAGGTGGCGGATCATCTCTGATCCGCTACCCACGACGGGGAGAGTCGCCCGGGTCACCCGCCTCATGGTCGTGTAGGGGGGGAGTACCTCTCGCGTGCTCTATCAGGTCTAGGCGACGAGTCACCGCGGCGATATCGTGACGCACATTCTCGAACTGGGTACCCATTGCGTCAAAACGCTCTAGAATAAGGCGTTGAAAGTCTGTGGTAGCGGTGCTCGAATTCGAGCCCGCTGCCCGGTCATTTGTGGCGGGTGGATCTATCATGCTTCTAAATGTCCTACCACTACGGAGCATGCAAATGGCCCGACCTGGGCTCTGATACCAACTGATGTAGGGTAGACTATGGAGTGCACCACCTAGACTCTATATGCAACACAACAATTGGTTCACGCGACGAATTATTAGAGCAATGGAAAATAATAACGCCACAAGCAAATAACTACAACAAGAATTAATTTTAATATTGGGCGAATTCCTTAGTTGGCTTTCCTCCGCTCGGAGGGCCAAAAGCGAAGCGCGCGGCGAAGAGATCCACCTGCAGGTTAATAATCAATCGATACCAAAATGCCCCAAACAAGCTCCAAGCAAATATGAGATTATCCAATATTAATATCAAGAAAATAGTACAACCCAATCACAAAATAACTCAAGACTAGGGGCTGATTTCGGGCAATGGAAGTGGAAGGTTCAGGTAGCGTAGATCGGGTGCCGGGTGGTGGAACCGGAGGTGGAGATGACGGTTGGGGCTGTTTTTGGTGGTGGGTGAAGGGATCGGGACGGAAAACGGGTGGATCCGGATGAATGCACGCGGATCCGGACTCGGGTGGGCGGATCCGGTAATAGATGGCCGGATCCGGTTTAGGGAGAGTGGATCCACGGATTTAGGGTAGGGGAAGGGGTTTGGCGGGCTGGTAGGGGGCGGAAAGGGGGCTGGGTGGCTGGCCGGAGTGAGGCGGAGGCGGGAGATGAGTCGACCGCCCAGATCCGGGCGGGAATAGGCCGGCGGCTGGCTGGTTCCAGGCGCGGGACAGGGTGGGGCTGGCGGGTTGGATGGGGAGGCGGAGGAGGGGGTTCGGTCGGCCGAACCTGGGCGGAAACAGGAGGGGCTGGCGGGTTGCAGTCGGGAGGAGGAAGTGAGGGAGAGGAGGAGGAAGACTTACCCCAAGGCGTCGGCACCAAGGGTCCACGGCGTCGGCACCGCGGGAAGACCACCGGAAGTAGGGAAGATGAACTCTCCAACTTCAGCAATAAAAAAAACCCTAAACCAGCCACTAGTCATATTTATAAGAAAAACAAGCATTAGGGCATCCCATCAAACGGCTATGATTGGCCGGTGGGTTCGCCCTTAAATAAACTAACACATGTCCAAAAAAATTACATAAATATATGATTCAGATTCGCGGCGACATGCGGACGCAACCGCGGGGTCGGATCGGCGATCCGATCACGTCTTCCGGCGGGAATAAATGAACGTGGGTCCCGCCCCATCATGTGCACGATCCGATGGACTCCCATCATTTAGGAGTGTGTGTTGTAAGATGGTACCCTTCGATTGTTGGAAAGTTTGAAGTGAAAGAGATGTCTTGCATCAGGAGCATTATCGCTTTAAAGAACCTTAATGGGTTTACCAAACGGACTTTGAATTTCAGCACAAAGATACAAAAATCATTATATTGCTCGGTTCTTTTCGCATTAAAAACACTGAAGTGCATCGAGAGAAATAATCAATAATTATAGCACTTAAATCCTCATAAGTAGTTCGACACGAGTACCAAATTTCACTTTGAACAAGTATATGATATAAGGCACACGCTTATGACATGGGGAACATATGAAACATGTGTAACACTTACCCAACTCTCAAGTAATTTCCAGCATTTGATTGTCACGTGTCACTCTATGACATGGTGATAGCACATTCTCCTATGTCCCCAACCACCAGGGTTGGTTGACGAAGATTCACCTCTATCAGCATGAGCTCACCCAAGACCACGTCCACTGCAACCCCTCCCATACGTTCAAACATACCAGGCTTGTCTTGAACAAGTCACACTCTGGATGGTACAATACCACCCACATCAACACCAAATGGACGTGAAACTCTAGAATATGTTGTAGATAAAGTGGTCATAGAAATGTCCCCTGCGTTTGGTAGCAAACTGCACTGAATTAAGGGCATAATTGTCTTGAGAATATCAACATTGCCAATAGTTCCTGATGTGTCGTCATGGGATTCAAATCAATAGTAACAGGAAGTAGGGCATTCAATTATTCATTAAATTTGCATAACTCAACAAAATGCTCAAGGATGAATTTATACCCCCATAACACATCCACTCCATGCTTCGGGCGCATCATATATGTGACCGGCAATAGATTGTCCTGAATAGAGCATCTTCAGGTAGGTCCACAGTTATTATTGGTGTGAAGTGTGAACCAAGGTTGGGGCTGTAGGTTTTAACGCCAATAGAATGCGATCTAGTTAAATAATTTTGGTGCGAAGGGATTTCACAGGAAATTTTAAACGGATAAATAACGGTCTAGGCGTCGCAAACGCTCGTAAAGCTACCGCACGCACATAATAACGTTGTGACTCACAATCCCACGGGCGCAGAAATATGGTGGCGGGCACACGCAGCAAAGGAAAATAAACGATAATCAGGAGATAAGATTAGTCGAGCAAGCTCTAATAATTTCGCTATTCATTTATAAAATTTAAGCATAAAAATTACTAAAGCTTGAGAGTGTAGAGATCGAGAGGCATACCACAGGTGAAGGTATAACAGCCGTGCATGAAATCCCCAAAGAAAGGGCTGCCTGGGACTGTGTGAAAGCTGAAAGCTGGCTGAAAAGCTCACTGGAAGCTGGGTTGGACTTGGCGGATGCAACAGTGGCTGGAGCCGTGGAACAGGCTGACCGAAAAAGGGGGGAAAGCTGGAGGTTCCCTGAATCTGGTGGACGTAGCAGGAGGTATCGTCGGAGCCTAGGTGTGCTTAGGCGAGTTGGCGGCTGGATATGGCTTCCAGGAGGCGTCCGGAGGTGGTTTCGTCGGAGTTGTTCACTGGAGGAGGCGGTGGCGTGGGGAGTTCCGTCGAGGAAGAAAGACGATGGAGTTGAACGTTGGCCTTGGGAGGGACTCCAGAGGTGACGCCGAAGCTGTACGGCGAGGAGGGAGAGGTGGAGTCGGGGCTTCCGTCGAAGAAGAGGAGCGTTTGAAAGGTTGCGGGCTTCAGGCGGCGCTGGAAAAAAAGGAAACAACGGCACAGTAGGCGTTATTCCCTTTCTTTTTCCAGCCGGCTGTCAACAGGAGTTGGGAATGCTTTTTATAATGGAAGCTTCGGGGTTTTGAAATGGGCCTTGAATGGGCTTTTCAAGAGGGCTGATTTCATAACAAGAATGAGGCATGACAGTAGGGATTCCCCAATAAAACCCAAAATTAGATTTTGAAATTAAAACGCATTTCAAAAATAATTTCAGAACTTAAATGTCAAATTAAAAGTAGTTAATTATTAAGCTTGCCCTAAACTAATTTATCCCCTAAATTACCGGATCTATGCATTTAGAGTCTCGTTGGCCGGTCACACCAACGAGCCCAACAAAAATTGTGCGAACATGCGTGATACAAAATAACACCCCAAGCACCTATAACATGTGTGATACAACTCAACACGTAACGAAGCCAAATAAAAAAGGCGTGAAAGCATGCACTACAAAAAGGTAGCATCAATTATGCACTATAGGCAATGTGAAACAAGGTTCAACATAATGTTTGTTGTGACTTGCTGCCCCACATGAGATTCACCAATTTGGCATCAGTCATGTCTAAATCTGCACTGCCCGGGACTGATACAACATTCTTTCAAAAAAGGTCGCATCCTTTCCCTTTTAGTTTGTGATTTGCAAGTTGAGCATGAACGACACTAGTTATAAAAGCATGAGCCGGCAAAATCCCTTTAAAAGGAGTATCCACGGTTGATGAGGATGAGTCGGACATCCACATGCAAGAAACACGCGGGAGAAAAACAGTCCTCCGATGAAGCACCCCGGCAGACAGTAAAAAAACAACTTTACAAATGAACACAAACAGTCGTTGGACCCAAACCTATAGCAAGATCGATGAACAAGTCCCCAGAGAGATCAAGTAGATGTCACGCTAACAAGTCCTGCTCCGCCACACCACCGAGTTCCTAAATAAATGATGCAGGAAAACACAAACCAGACGCAGGAGCAGAAATGAACTATTGTAGAGATACGAACCCACTGGGCAGAGTTTAGAGAGCGATGGGAGTACAAAATGGAAGTCGGAGAAGTGGAACAAAGCTCCGGGCAGAGATGTGGAGTGAGACCTTCAAACGGAGATGGAGATCGAACACAAAGACAATCAACAGGTCAGAGATAAATCAATTGCAGACACCCTACATGAAGCACCAAACCATGATCAACCATGGAAAGATACCTTTTATTCTCTGATACCATGTAGATCGAGAAGGAGTGGCTCGTCTCGATAGCCCTCCGCTCCACAGTCGCAAGGCATACAAGATGCCCTAATTGAATAGTCTAAGCAAAATATATAAACTTATGTCATGTGGTCACCCCAATGAGGGAACCTTATATGCATCCCTCTTACAACAAAAGATTATCAATATGTCATAAACTCAAGTTCTTTAAAACAACTAAAGAAAATCAAGATATCATCTTAGATACAGTGTATTAAGAAAATCATACTTAAAATTTACTGGCTACATTATTTTTTATTTTGTTCAACACAATCCAAATGAAGACCACTTCAAATTGCATTAGCCGTCAAAAATAGTTATCCCCAAGAAAATAATTTAACCAAAAAGGTGTTGCATTGCTGGAGATGGCCATGAGATGTTCAGGCATGTTATTATAAGAAATATTAATATGGAAAAGAAGGTAGAAAGTCAAGATAATGCCTTGAAAAGGCCTAGCCAAAAACATCACAACTAAATTATAAAGCATGCCTATAAATAAACAAATTATGTCAGCATATACAATAACATGGCAAGTTGCTCATCAATATTTTCTTGTGACAATTTTCTTTTTTCACAATAAGTATACATACCATTTATATCAAGTTCTCCCCAATTTCGACCACTGACTGAAAGTTGTTTCTCATCAGGCTTTATTCCAATAGTTTTCTCTATAAAACTTGTCAGACTACTGACATCCTGTGAAGCCAAGAATAAATAATATTAGTATGGTCGTTAAAAGCACCAATCAAACTATTAAGCAAGAAGATAATATACTGTGAATAAATGAGCACAACCAAATGGATGCATAATGCCCATCACGTGCAAAACATTGGTAAGATTCACTGATATGCCATGAAGTTCTTAGATTCAGCTAAAATGCATTCTTATCTGCAAGGTCAGGTTATTAATTAACAGCTAAGTGTTAGATAATTTCATAGCTAAAGAATTAAATAAAACAAGGACATAGAGTCCTAACTAACTGAATAGCTTTCATAATCATCATAAATTATATCCCAACTATTTGGGGTTCATTTTATGAATCTTTGATTTTCATTTTCTAAGTAAAGTGCTGTCCACAGTATTAAACCTCGAGTACAAAAAACTATCTTTAACAATCTTCATCCTTGTTATATTGGACCTATCCCATCTCCTATATAATCCATTAATAGTAACTTTATCTACTTATCTAACTAATGTATTTGTTTTAAGTTCATTATACACGTTCAAACCAATTAAGTCTATTCTCTATCATCTTATTTTAGATAGATATCAGTCCAACTTACCATCTAATAAAATCATTCTCTAATATATCTTATCTAGTTTTTTCATACCTCCATCTTTGGTTCTACACATTTTCATTTCTACCATATTCAACTTAGATTTCAACGATTTTTTTATTGTGCAACATAAAGATCCATACAACATTGTCAACCTAATAATATTTTTGTTAAAAACATTCATATACATACAACATTGTCGGTGTAATCATTTTGTAAACTATCACGGTGAAGTACAGGAACCACAAATAACACGAGCCCTTTTTTAACATATGCCCAAAGAATGGCTCTCATTACCAACACAAGAATGAGTTTATTCTTGAGTCTTAACTGGCTACTTTTTTTTCAAAATTGAATGCAACTGCCATTTTAAAAAATATATATTATCTTCTCTTATCGTTGAACTAAAAATTGTCTCCTTATATCGGCCTCCATCGTCTTTCTCCTTGTTCTTTTGATGTCGTCCACTTTCATTATATGTTGCACTCTGCTTACACGATCAGCCCTCAAACTCTTCTTCATCATTTTTGCCATCCTCATTTGTCGCCCGCTCTTGCCGTCAAGAATCACAATCTCCTTCCATGCATTGTCTTCCACTCTTGTCGTGAAGAGTTGCTCAAGCTATCATCCTCCCCTGTCACCAAAAGCCATAGTTATTGCCCCACGTTGTCGTCCTCTGTTGTCGTCCTCCCTTATCATTGAGGGTTGTAGTCTCATTGTGTTATTATTTTCAACTTCTACTGTAGAAGATGCCAATTCCGCTACTCCTATCATCCTCCGCTTTTGTCGAGAGTATTCGCTATTATGGATTCATTGAGTCCAATCATCTTTCTCTATATACAAAGTTATTCAGGAGGGCAATAGAAAATAATGGGGGACTAGGTTATTGAATCTCCAAGAATAAAGATAATACCTTCACTTATGCAGGGCATTTCACTGTTTAGAAATTGCAATTTCAAAATTTTGGTGTTGATGTCATGGAGGAAATATTTATTTATGGTTTCTCTTTGAGTTTGTAAATGATTTCAATAAGTGATTCTTGAGTGGTGCAAAGGGATCTAAGACAACCTGAGTCGCAGCTTACTTTACTTTTATTTCCCGCATTTTTATCTTTATTGCGCATGTTTTGTGCTTGTTTATTTCTTTTGTTTTTGCACATGTTATTACCGATATATGTTTTGCGTATGTTATTAGCGCACGTCTGGGTGTTTTCATACATATCACTCGTGCATGTTTATTCAGCATATTGGTGTGACCGGCCAATAATATCTTGAATGAAAAGGTACATCAGTTTAAGTTAAGTGATAATTAGGGCAAGCTCAAGAATATATATATATAATACAATATAAATGCAGTATTATATCTTCTTATTTTAAAATTTTGGGATTAAATATTTCAATGTATAAAATATCTGATTTAATATCAGCATCATTAAATAGTGGAGGAATTCCTAGAGTTTTAATCAAAGACTCATTCATGACATGAACTCCAAGAGCCAAGTTCATGAACCTCTCATTACCCCCCCCCCCTCCTCTTTATTTTCATTAATACCTAAAACTTATAAAAGTGATCATCCCCTCTTATTGAAAGGAGCTTGGGGAAAAAGTCGACAAATAGAGTTTTACTCTCTATTTTTATTTAGGTTACCCAGCCCGACTGTACCAACTCAAATCTCGACACGAAGTAAAATAAAATGACCACAATTAAATGCATCCCAGGAAGAGAAAATAAAATCAAGGTCGAGAGTTCTATGAAACTTTATTGTGCATGTCACGCAATGATGTCAATGTGACGAATGTATATGAAGATTGATTTGATTATTCATTCATGAAAAGAGTGTGAGGGTGTCATTTAAAAAGTGAATATGAAATATAAGAAATTGGGTTGCAAATAACAAAATTGGTGTGCCAATAAGAAATTTGATGCGTGAAGAGCAATATAAAGAGAATGAAAAAAAATTCAAACCTAATCTTAACTCAATTAGGTTCGGCATGGGTTTTGGACCGGTTCAACAGGAGATAAATGAAACCCGCGCACTTGTCGACTTCCCCACACCCGCACCGCCTTCGCCTTCTGTGATTAATAGTCGCGTGATCCCAATTCCTCGCGACAGAAGTTTCTGCTTCGCTAGGCCGCGACCAGGGCTCGGCGATGAGTTTTCCCCCTTCCATAGGATGACATCAATGTCTCTTGGGGTTCTCTAGGGCTCGCACAGAGCTCGGTCGACTATGTGTCGTTCTTCTTCTCCCTGAAGACTGAAGTATATGGCTCTGGAAGGGCCGATCAAGTAGTGTGCTCTTCTGCTCTCACTGTAAGCTTTCTTGCTGTTTTACCTCTTCTTTTGTCCTTCTATGGTGATACAGAAGTAGAGATGGGATGTTATGAAATGAACCTAGGGTTTTCTTCCTTCTATGGTAGTTGGATGGTTGTATTGGCTGTGTGGATTGTTGAATGGGGCTAACCTTCACTTAGTTTTAGTTTTCTGCATTGGAATATGATGAGATAGTTGCTAGTAGTTAGGGCCGGCTATGTTGTTGAATTTTATGATATGGGGAGAATTCCTGGGTTCTTGTTGATTTGTAGTTTAGTTCATCAATTCTTTAGGTGGTGGTTTTAATATGTTGATAGAAAGAAATTGATGATATTTGAGACGCGTGGCTGGTGGAAGGGGTTTAAAATAATGATTTCAGATTAGGCTTAAATAGGATTTTATGGATGATCGTTTGCGAGATTTTATGGATTTTATGAATGATTAGAATGGTTCATACATATGATTCTAGTTTTGTTGTTGAAGGTTGTTGTGGTTGCAATTAGAAAGGAATGAATGTATGATTGAGTTGAAAATATATCAGGTGTGGGAATTCGTTTATTCATGGTTGGTGATTGGTTAAAAGGTAGAAATTTAACATTGTAGTGAATTTGATTGGAAATTTGGGAATTAATGAGTTGGTGAAATTTGTATCATCAATTCATATATTGAATGTTCTTGAGTCATGTAGAGATTTCATTCTCAAAAAACATAGTTAATGTGTAATGGATGATGTCTAATTCATTTGACACCGAATAACAGATATCGCGATAAATAACAACAGTTGGTCAATATGATGAAGGGTTTAAGAAAGGAGAAAAAGAAGAGAAAAGCAAAGTGAGTTCTTACCTCTTTAATGCATAATTTCTTATTCATGTTTTCAATTATTTTCAGAATACAAATTGTATAACTTTTTCATGCCAGATAAAGTAGGTTAGTGATTGTGTATTAACATGAAAACTGCAATCGTTGAACTTTTGAGTCACTGATAAGAAAATAAGCTTCATGACAAGATGATAATTTGTTTTGTGAAAACATTATAAATTTGTTTCATTAACAGATGGTAAAGATGAAATAACAAGAAATTGGAATAAAGAAAATCGATGTGCAATCCTATAAAACGATGAATATTAAAAGCGTCGTAACAGGAAAGAAAGGACAAAAGAAAAAAAGAGTATGCACAGGGGCAATGATAAGGGTTAACTCAGTGCTATAAAGGGGTGTGAATACCCATGGCAGAATACTTCTAAAATTTATTTGTGGCAGTTGAAAGTCAGAGGCCGTTGAAGGCCCGGAGGTCGTTGAAGATCAAGATGCATTTCAACTTACCCTTATGATTTCTCGCATGAATAAAAATATAAACGAGAAATTTAAACCAGATGATTGAATATGAAGAACGAGTTTGATGATTGAAAGTGAATCACAGTTAATAGGCATGAATGACTATGAATGAAATATATCTAACGATATGAATGAATATTAATGGGGACAAGTCCATTTATAGAATTATTGGGATGTGTATAGCCCACTCCTCCATGATCCCACTATGTTAGTGGGGAACATGGAGGAGCCGTCGCACGATCGGCGCGCGCGATTGTGCGCGATCCGCACGCGGAGGATCCCACACCCGCTCCTCGTCCGGGGTAGCCCGGAGTGTCGGCCCCCTCCCTCACCCTCTCTGTCAGTCGGGCGGCCCAAGTCGGCCCGACTTCCGGCCGGCCGGTGAGGCCGCACCTCGCGGCCGCACGGCGCGGCTTTCCCACCGGATGCCCCAACAGGCGAGGCCGCCCCATCTCACGGATGCTGTTGCGGTCGCGTGAGGCCGCGGGTCACGGTCGGCCGTGCCAAGCCCTCCGGTCGGGCAAAATTGAGTTTTGTAAAAAAAAATTTGGTTAAATAGAGTTTGCAAAATAGAGTTTTGGAAAAATTATTTGGATACAAAACAGAGTTTGGGTTAAAAAAAAGTCTCAAACAACGACTGGATCAGCTCAAAATCACATCGACTAAACATCTAATTATATAATTGCTAATTAAGGAGTAGAAAACAATGGTCATTGGTTTAGTGATTTCTTACACAAATTATAGGTATTCTTAAACAAATTGATTCCTGAAGAATCCCCAGCCTACAAATTAGAATTTTAAGTTAATTATTTATAATAAATTCAAATATCAGAAGCTATAGAATCTTCTCAAATAACTTACATTTCATAATTTATAATAACTTACAGTTTCTTATCTAACTTGCCGCCACGGGTGTTCACTCATCTGAACGAATGTTGAGGATCTGCAGATCCAATTTTAACAAGTTTCTTATTTTCTCATGCATGTTTTTTATGTGGCATGTAACATTTAATTGCTGCACAGTTCCCTGTATATGTATGAATAATACAGTTTAACACGCGAGCTAGCTATTTGTTTCAGCATTTTGAAGCGAGTTCTATTTGTTTCTGGTTTGTATTTCCACTTTCGGCCATCGATCCTCATTGTACAAGCAGTAGGTGAGCCTGATGACTTGTGAGAATTTTGTAGAGATTTTCTCATAGTTTGCGTTGAGATCTTCTGGATTCTAATATTTGTATCACCCCCAGCAATACTATCGCCATTACAGTCACTTGGAGGCCTGAAGGATAGACCTGGAAATAATCCAAGTTCCAGTGAGCATTCCAGAAGAACCAGCAGCCTGCAATCCAGGAGTGAAGAACCAGCAGCCTCCAAGTTCTGGTGAGCGGGCAGTTTATGATTGAATTTTCACCAAAACAGGGAAAATCTCAGAAGCTACATTAAAATAGGGGATCGAAGATTCTTGTGTTTGCAAGAACTGGATGGCCTGCTTGTTGCCACCGTCAATGGAGTTGGCGTTATCTTATCTGGCGAGGGGAAGAGAGATTTTTATCAATACCACCAAAGGGGGAGGATCGAAGAGGGCGATGATCAGCAAGGGTTAAAGAATGTAGTGGGGAGGAAGAACGGCTTGCGGCGACGAGAATCTTTCAACTTCCCAGACACGCGTGTCTGGACCGCGTGAAAAGCAACCGGGAGGCATGATTAGGTTACAAGGATAAATTACGGATGTTAATAAACTTGGTTTTGACAATCAGCCAAATCAAATACGGCTTTTGAAGGAAATGGAGTTTTCCTCCAGACGCACCAGAGGCAATCCACCAAACCAAACACTACCTTAGTTGAACCGGGTTGAGCTTATTGGCCCTAAAGTTGGGTCCAGATTGTCGAATAGAGACTTATCCACGAAGCCTTTGGTGATTACCAAGTAACAATTGTCGGTCATTAAGTACCACTGAAGGATAGACTTATTAGTGTACATAGCTAGTTTCTTGCGCAAAGTGTTACCCAACTATGTTGAGTTAACTTTTCTAATGAAGTGATCGAAGAGGGTCATTTTTGGCTACATTGGTGCGAACGTGGGGGAGGTGCGGTGGAAACGTGCGGGTCGGATTGAGAACCGGGAGAGAGAGGAGAGAGAGAGTTAGGGTTAAGAAAGAAGAGGGAAAAACTCAAATTCATCCAGCATGTGTTCCACACAACAAGCGCTGCCCCTTATAAGCATCCGGAGCGCGAAAACATAAAAACAAAAACATAATTACCGCCCAAACAATTCGCCAACATAACTGCTGAAAAATAAAACATAATTGCTGAAATTAAATGACGCGGTAACGGCTAAGGCGTGATCTCTTCCGCGGGCTCAGTCCAGTCGTCCGATGTTCGCACCCGACGCGTGTGAACCTGCCACGAGGGCTTGGCGTCATGTAGTTCTATAACAATGCCGCCGTCTGGAAAATGTGTCTTTCCCTCAAGGCAGTAGTCGGCAAACTGGCGGTTGAAGTCATCCCGGGGCAGCCACGTCGCGTCCGAGTCCGGGCGGCCGGTCCAAGCCACAAGAACCTCCTCCGATGTATGGTCCCCCCAGTGCGGCATCTACGATCAAGGATCGCGGCGGGGTAGTACGGCACCTCCCCTGTGAGGTTGAGGTCGGTCGGGAAGTGATCTGTGGTGGCGTGCTCCCCCACCACGAGCCGAAGTTGTGAGACATGGAAGACCGGATGGATGCGGCTCCCGGTTGGGAGGCGAAGGTGGCAAGTGACCGCCCCGATGCGGGCGAGGATCTCAAATGGTCCGAAGAACCAAGGTGCTAATTTCGGGCACGGCCGGCGGGCCACTGAAAGCTGGCGGTAGGGGTGGAGCTTGATGAAGACCTTCTCTCCCACCTCGGAGGAGAGGTCCCGACGTTTCCTGTTGGTGAAGGAAGTCATCTTCTGTTGGGCCCGTCACAGGTGGTGCTTCAGATGATCCAGAATGGTCTCCCCGTCGGCTGTCGCGGAGAGCGTTGGCCAGGCTCTCCACCTGGCATTCCCCTAGGAGGTGGCGGACAATAGACGGTGGAGTTCGGCCGTAAACGACCTCAAACGTGGTAGTGTCGGCCGCCTGCTAGTAGGCGGTGTTGTAAGAGTACTCGGCCCACCAAAGCCACTTGGCCCGACTATGAGGCTGCTCCCCCACGAAGCAGCGGAGGTACGTCTCCAGACATCGGTTGAGTACCTCTGATTGGTCGTCGGTCTGTGGGTGGTACGTGGTGCTCATGCGTAGATGGGTACCCTGCGAGCGGAACAGTGTAGTCCAGAAGGTACTCAAGAAGAGCGGATCACGGTCGCTGACAATCGACGGAGGAAAACCGTGGAGGCGCACGACCCCCTGGATAAAGTTGTCGATGACGGCGGCTGCAGTGTACGAATGGCGGAGGGGAATAAAATGAGCGTACTTCAAGAGACTGTCCACCACGACCAAGATGCGGTCGTGTCCCTGTGAGCGGGGCAGTCGCATGATGAAGTACATGGCGACGTCGTCCCAAACCCGATCGGGAATTGGAAGGGGCTGAAGTAGACCTCCCGGGAAGGTGGTCTCGCATTTGGCCATCTGGCAGATGAGGCAGGCGGCCACAAACGCTTTGACCTGGTGGAACATGTGAGGCCAGTAGAGGGAGGTTGCTAGCCGATGGTACATCCGGTAGGCGCCGGCGTGTCCCCCCATCGGAGAAGCATAAAACTCGGCCAATAGCAGAGGGATGCTCGGGGAGGAGGGGGCGAGGACGAGGTGGCCCTTGAAGAGAAGGTGGTCGTCGACCAAGGAGTGTGGGGCTCGCGCATTCGCGTCCCTGAGGAGTGTTGTCCGGATCCCGTTGAGCGCCGGATCGGCTTCGACTTCCCGTCGGAGGGCATCTGCATCCTCCCAGATCGGACGGGAGATGGTCGCGAGGATGGGACTGCGAGAGAGAGTGTCGGTCGCGTGATTCGCCTTCCCTGGTCGGAACTCGATGCTAAAGTCATAGCCTAGGAGCTTGGCCACACACACTTATTGCGCGGGCGTAGCAATCTTCTGCAGCAGGAGATAGCGGAGGCTGTGGTGGTCGGTGCGGACCAGGAACCGTCGGCCCAGGAGACAGGGGCGCCAGTGCTGAACTGCGAGGACGAGGCCCATGATCTCGTTCTCGAAGACAGAGCGGATGCGGATGGTGTCAGAGAAGGCGCGGTTAAAATAGGCCACAGGGAGGCCGGCCTGCATAAGTACGGCTCTCACGCCGACGCCCGATGCGTCGCACACCATCAAGAAGGGCTGGGAGAAATCTGGCATGGCTAACACTGGGGCACAAACCAAGGCACGTTGAAGAGCGACAAAAGCGGCGGAGGCCGACGCCGACCATTCGAAGGGGCCCTCGACAGACTTCTTCAGGAGCTGAGTGAGGGATCGGGCAATCGAGTCATACCCTTGAAGGGCCTGAAAGAACCGACGGTAGTACCCCATCAATCCCAGGAACCCGCGGACATCACGGAGATGTGATGGCGATGGCCACTAGAGAAGCGCCTCGATCTTGTCACTGTCCATTGCGACCCCCGCAGCGAAAATGGTGTTTCCCATGTAGCACGCCTCTGGAACCTCAAAAGAGCACTTTATTGGGTGGAGCTTAAGGTGGTGGTGTCGTAAAGTGGCCAACGTCTGGCGGACGTGCCGAAAATGTTACTGCCAAAAAGAACTGTTGACCAAGATGTTATAAAAAAACAAGAACGTGATGTCGAAGTACCGGGCGAAAAATGTTGATCATCGTGGCCTGAAGGTGGCCGGCACGTTCCGACCGAATGGCATAACCAGGAACACATAGTGGTCGTCATGCGTCTAGAAGACCGTCTTGGCGACGTCGGCCGGCCGGACGTAAATCTGATGGTAGCCAGCACGGAGGTCCAGTTTGGTGAAGACAGTCGTGTCGTGGAGCTCATCTAAAAGCTCCTGAATCACCGGGATCGGATACTTGTCTGGAACAGTGGCTTTGTTGAGCTCCTGATAGTCCACGCAGAAGCGCCAGTTATCGTCCTTCCTGACTAGGAGGACCGGGCTGGAGAAAGGGCTTGCACTGGGGCGAATGATGCCCCCCAGGCCCCATCAGCATGTCGTGAACGAGCTTCTCGATCTTGTCCTTTTGCACGTGTCCATAGCGGTATGGTCGGACCGAGACAGCCAATACGCTGGGCTGAAGAGGAATGGCATGATTGTGTGGCCGAGCCGACGGCAAGCCGGAGGGTGCAGTAAAGAGGTCCGCAAACTCGGATAGGAGCGCCTGAAGGGCCAGTGGTGGTGATGGGGCCGGCGGCGCGGTGCTCGAGATGGACCAGAGCCATGCCAAAAAATCGAAGTCTGAAGTCCTCTGAATCGTGCGGAAGGAGACGGGGAGCGAAGTAGGGCGGCATCCCCCACAAGGTAGCACTCCCGACCGCCTTGGAGGAATTGCATAGTCATAGTCCTCCAGTTGACTCGCACGTCGCCCAGCGTGCAGAGCCACGCCACTCCCAGGATGGCGTCAATCCCGCCAAGGCCAAAGACGTAGAAGTCCGTCGTCACCGAGTAAGGACCCACTGAGAGTGAGACAGATAAGCAACGACCCTGGATCGAACGACGGCGACCATCGCCCAAATTGACAGTGAAGTTTGGTGAAGGCTCCATCGGAAGACAGAGTTGTTTGGCCAGTTGAGTAGAGAGGAAGTTATGACTGGCTCCGTTGTCCACCATGATGACAATGTGGCGCTCGCCAAGCTTGCCTGTCAACTTCATGGTTTGGGGACATGAAATGTCACCCACTAACATGGAAGCGCCAAACTGTGGAGGTCGGCGTCGGCGGCAACCTCGGGGTTCTACTCGGTGATCTCGAGGTCCTTGAAATCCGCCAAAGTGATCTCTGGTTCGAAGTCGTCGATGATGGCGCGGAACTCCTTGACCGTGCAGACATGTGTAGGGGAATAAGGCTGACGGCAGCGGAATCAGAGTCCTTTGCGACGAAGATTGTCAAACTCGCGGTTGGAGATTTGCTGAGGAGGGGCTGGACGGCCTGGCCGAGCGGTTGGAGGGGCCTGAGGGCCTTGGGGCTCTAGAGTAGTGGTCCGTCAAGGTCGGCCCCCTGGTGGAGGTCCACCTGGAGCGGGCGGAGGTCGAGGCGACAAATCCGCCTCCACGAGGCGGGCCATGTCAAGGACCTCGGAAACCGTCCGGTGATGAGTGCGGAGCCGGGACCGGATATTGGGCAAAAGATCTTGCATGAAGAAGCTGAGATAATGATCCGGAGGTAGGCCCGGAACATGGGTGACGCGGGCCACAAACTCGTTGATATATTTGTCTACTGCACCAGTTTGGCATACGCCACACAGCTGTTCGATGGCGGATCCTGAGTAGCAGCTGTCATAACGAAAGATCATCTCCTATTTGACCTCCGGCCAAGAGATAGTCGGGTTGGTCTGCCGAACCCACCGGGCCCAATGAAGGGTGGAGCCGTCGAGTCCCACAAGGAGGTCGAGACCATGTCCTGCTCGGAGTATGGTGGAGGTCGAAGTACTGCTTTGCCTTGGAGATCCACCCAATTAGGTCTACACCGGCGAAAGTCGGAAGGTCCAGGGCGAGGATTAGGCGGTCTGGAGGCAGTGGGGCCGCGAAGTCTCCGTTGTGGGGGAAAGGTGCCGCTCCGAGGATGGACGTGTCGGTGGAAGGGCCCGCGGATCCGTTGGCAGAAGAGGCGGTGGGGGTTGGAGGGCGTTGAAATTGGCGTGCAGCGAGAGTAGGGAGGAATGTTTGGGGGCCATGAGGGACTCATGTGCGTCGATACGGCGGAGAAGGGACTCGTTCGAGTCCGCCGTTGGGGCTTTGGCGGTGGAGCGGGTGGCTGGGGCCATGGCAGAGGCCCGGGGTGTGCAGGGGGCGGCGCGGATCCGGCTTAGGGTAGCAGGGGCGGCACAGCACGGAGGGCGCGGCGCGGCGAAGAGGGAAGAACTGGCGCTGACGGTGCAAGATCGGAAGGCGCGGGCGGCGGAAATCACAGTGCAGGAGTGGCGGGCGGCGCGGGCGGAACCGCTGCGCGGAGTGTGCGGCTCAGGCGACAGCTAGCGGGGTTGGTGGCAGGGAGCGGAGGATCGCCGACGGCCTGTGTCGAGCGGGACGACGGTCAGGCCAGTTGGTGCGAACTTGGGGGTGGAGCGGTGGAAACGTGCGGGCCGGATTGAGAACCGGGAGAGAGAGGAGAAAGAGAGAAAGAGAGAGAGAGTTATGGTTAAGAGAGAAGAGGGAAAAACTCAAATTCATCCGCATTCCACACAACAGGCGCTGCCCCTTATAGGCATCCGGGGCACGAAAACATGAAAGCAAAAACATAATTACGGCACAAACAATTCGCCAACATAATTGCTGAAAAATAAAACATAATTGCTGAAATTAAATGACGCGGTAACGGATAAGACGTGATCTCTTAAGTGGGCTCAATTCGGTCGTCCGATGTCCGCGTCCGACGCGTATAAACCCGTCACGGGGGCTCGGTGTCATGTAGTTCCGTAACATACATAGTCTGCTAATATGACATGTATATAGTGGATGTAGTGTATCTAATGATATGATCGGTGGCCCAAAAGTCAATGATTCACGGAGAAGATGCACTAAGACAAGTAGTGGCTTCACCCTTTTTAACCATAGTAGTGGTGTCGATGGATGGCCAAGATGAGGCAACAACACAAGCATGCTTCCAAAAATACTCATCATTTGCTTCATCTCAACAGATTCCATTGTACATTTTTGTTTATAAACTGCTAGAGATAAATTTGCACTATGTGCATTCAAATGTATAGGGTATTTGAAGGGATCTCTTTTCAAATAAGAGAGCAGCTCCAAAATTGAATATTCTCTGTTGAATGTAAATGTGTCATCGAATTATGTAATCAATTATGTGTCATATGATCATTTTTATTCTAAATACAAATGTTTTATTGCCTCTTTGTCCTTTATTACTAGTTGATGGGAATCCGTCGGATCGTGCACATGATGGGGCGGGACCCACGTTCATTTATTCCCGCCGGAAGACGTGATCGGATCGCCGATCCGACCCCGCGGTTGCGTCCGGCACGTCGCCGCGAATCAGATTTATATATTTATGTATTTTTTTGGACACGTACTTATTTTATTTAAGGGCAAACCCACCGGCCAATCATAGCCGTTGGATGGGATGCCCTCATGCTTGTTTTCTTATAAATAGGACTAGTGGCTGCCTAGGGTTGGTATTGCTGAAGTTGGAGAGCCTCTTTCCCGCTTCCGGTGGTCTTCCGCGGTGCCGACGCCGTGGACCCTTGGTGCCGACGCCTTGGGGTAAGTTTCCTCTTCCTCTCCCTCGCTTTTCCTCCCCATCCAAGCCGCCAGCCCCCCTGCCCTCCTCCGCCCAGTTCCGGCCGCCGGCAGCCCCTCCCGCTGCCCCCATCCAAACCGCCAGCCCCCCTGCCCTCCTCCGCCCAGTTCCGGCCGCCGGCAGCCCCTCCCGCTGCCCCCCATCCAACCGCCAGCCCCCCTGCCCTCCTCCGCCCAGTTCCGCCGCCGGCAGCCCCTCCCGCTCCCTTTTCCACCCCCCACCAGTCCGCCAACGTCCCGTCCCCACCCCAACTCCGTGGATCCACCCTTCCCGAGCCGGATCCGGCCATCTATTACCGGATCCGTCCACCCGAACCCGGATCCGAACGTATTCATCCGGATCCGCCCGTTTTCGTCCCGATCCCTTCTCCCACCACCAAAACAGCCCCTTCCCGTCGTTCCCACCTCCGGCTCCACCACCCGGCACCCGATATACGCCACCGCACCCTCCACTTCCATTGCCCGAAATCAGCCCCTAGTCTTGAGTTTTTTTTTTGTGATTGTGGTGTACTATTTTCTGGATATTATTATTGGAAATCTCATACTTGTTTGGAGTCAGTTTGTGGCACTTTGTATCGGTTGATTATTAATCTGCAGGTGGACTCCTTCGCCGCACGCTTCGCTTCTGGCCCTCCGAGCGGAGGAAAGCCAACTAATAAATTTGCCTAATATTAAAATAAACTCTTGTTGTAGTTATTTGTTTGTGGCGTTGCTATCTTCATTGCTCTATTAATCCGTTGCATGAACCAGTTGTTGTGTTGCATTTAGAGTCTAAGTGGTGCCCTTCATAGCCTACCCTACATCAGTTGATATCAGAGCCAGGTCGGGCCATTTGCATGCTCCGTAGTGGTAGGACTTTTAGAAGCATGGTAGATCCACCCGTCACAAATGACCGGGCCGCGGGCTCAAATTCGAGCACCGCTACCACAGACTTTCAACGCCTTATTCTAGAGCGTTTTGACGCAATGGGCGCCCAGTTCGAGAACGTGCGTCACGATATCGCCGCGGTGACTCGTCTCCTAGATCTGATAGAGCGCGCAAGAAGTACTCCCTCCCTACACGACCATGAGGCGGGTGACCCGGGCGACTCTCCCCGTCGTGGGCAACGGGTCAGAGATGATCCGCCACCTGCGGACCGCTACCACCGTGAAGGTCCCGTGAGAGCCCCCACCCCGCCAGCATGGCGGAACCCCGAGCCTCCTCGTGGCCGACCCCCACCCCCGTGGGAGGATTACCGTGTGCCACGACAGCCTGGCCCTAGGAACCGCGTGTCCCCGCTCGGTCGCCACGACCAGCGTCGTGACGAGTATTACCCGCCGGGTCGACGTGAGCGCGGGCCCCCGCCCGCTCGACACGACTATGACCGTGACGATGATCCTGATGATTACCCAAACCCGCGGAGAGGCGACCATGGTTTTGACATCACTCGTCGCATCCGCCTCGATGCCCCTTCGTTCGATGGTCGCCTAGATCCAAAAGCCTTCAGCGATTGGCTCTTGGACATGGACCACTACTTCGAGTGGTACGACATGAGTGACGAGCGCTGCGTCCGCTTTGCAAAGATGAAATTGATCGGGCAAGCTAAGGTGTTCTGGATTAGTGTCGAGAGAGCTCTAGAGCGGGATGGTTACTACCCCATCACCAGATGGGACGAGATGAAGGAGAGACTGAAGGAGAAGTACCTTCCCGCGTCATATCGGGATCAGCTATTTGAGCAGCTACAGAACTTACGACAGGGGACACTTACTGTCGCTGAGTACATGGCTCGCTTCGATGAGCTGGTCGTTAGGAGTGATATTTCAGAGGAACCTATTGCCACCGCCGCCCGTTTCAAGGCGGGCCTTCGCTCCGATATTCGGAGAGAGTTGATTCCCCACCGCTTGGAGACGGTTGATCAGATATTCCAGCTCTCCCTCGAGTATGAGCAGTACCTTCGTTCGTCTAGCACGAGGCAGTTCACTTCCCGGACTGATTCCTCGACCTTTAGGAAGCCCGCTCCTCCCCAGACCACCACGGCCGCACCCTCGCGCATCCCCGCGGATGCGAAGGGTAGAGCCGTAGCCACTGATGGCCAGCGATCTGGGGCATTGTATGTTTTAGATGCTCTGGCAGGGGCCACGTGGCGGCGCAGTGCCCACGCGGACCCTGTTACTTGAGGAAGAGGAGGAACAGGGCTTAGAGGATGAAGAGGCGGCCCCAGAGGAGGTTAGGGCTGCAGTCGAGGAAGGTTGGGAGAGTGATGCCGAGCGATCCTTAGAGGTGGGAGTGATTCGGCGCCTCCTACACACCCCACGTGTGGACGAGGACTGGCGACGCACGACCATCTTTTACACGTACTTCCCTAGCGCAGGCGGTCCCTGCAAGCTAGCCATTGATGGTGGGAGTTGCGTGAATATTGTAGCCCAGAGAGCGCTTGACCGTATGCAGGTGAAGGCAGAACCTCACCCCCATCCGTATCGTGTCGTCTGGGTTGACAAGACGGCGATTCAGGTCACCCAGCGTTGTTTGGTCCCGATCACCATTGCGTCCTTTCAGGACAAGGTCTGGTGCGATGTTATTCCATGGACGTCGCTCACGTGTTGCTTGGCCGCCCCTGGCTTTTTGATCGTGACGTCACGTGCTTCGGTCGCTCGAACACGTGTGTCTTTTATGATAAGGGGCGGAAGATCACGTTGACGCCCACCCAGCCCCGAGATCGACCCAAGGGTGTGGTAGAGTCATCTCCGAGCACGAGCGCCTCGCGACCACTGCATATTCTGAGGCGAGGTGAGTTCCTGCGAGATAGTGCCGAGTCCGACGTCATTTATGTAGTCGCCGCTACCCAGGTTACCGAGGGCGCTCCAGTCGATTTCCCACTCGCGGTGCGTCCCCTGCTAGGCGAGTTTGCGGACATTATGCCAGACGAGCTCCCCGATGAGCTGCCTCCCCCCCGGGACATTCAGCATGCCATTGATTTAGTCCCGGGAGCTTCCCTCCCGAACCTGCCTCACTACCGTATGCACCCGGATGAGCACGCTGAGCTCAAACGGCAAGTTGACGAGCTTCTTCGGAAGCAGTTCATTCGCGAGAGCATGAGTCCTTGTGCGGTTCCCGCCCTTCTTACCCCTAAGAAGGACGGTAGTTGGCGTATGTGCATCGACAGCCGCGCCATCAATAAGATCACGGTCAAGTATCGCTTTCCCATCCCACGACTCGATGACTTACTGGATACTATGTCCGGTGCCCTGATCTTCTCCAAGATCGACCTCCGCAGCGGGTACCATCAGATACGGGTTCGTGAGGGGGACGAGTGGAAGACCGCATTTAAGACCAAAGACGGTCTGTATGAGTGGCTAGTCATGCCATTCGGGCTATCCAACGCCCCGAGCACATTCATGCGAGTTATGACGCAGGTGTTGCGGCCCTACATGGGCAAGTTCCTGGTGGTGTACTTTGATGACATATTAGTCTACAGCCAGACTCAGGCCGCTCACCTCGATCATTTGAGACTTCTCTTTGGCACCCTCCGTCAAGAGAAGCTGTATGTGAACCTGAAGAAGTACACCTTTCTGTCCGAGTCCGTCCACTTCCTAGGCTTTATTATTTCCTCCACTGGAGTCTCCGTGGACCCTGAGAAGGTCAAATCTATTCGCGATTGGCCTGTACCTAGGAATATCCACGAGGCTCGTAGCTTTCACGGGCTTGCCACCTTCTATAGGAGGTTTGTCCAGGGGTTCAGCACGATTATGGCCCCCTTCACGAGCTGTCTCAAGAAGGGAGAGTTTCAGTGGATCCACCCTTCCCGAGCCGGATCCGGCCATCTATTACCGGATCCGTCCACCCGAACCCGGATCCGAACGTATTCATCCGGATCCGCCCGTTTTCGTCCCGATCCCTTCTCCCACCACCAAAACAGCCCTTCCCGTCGTTCCCACCTCCGGCTCCACCACCCGGCACCCGATATACGCCACCCGCACCCTCCACTTCCATTGCCCGAAATCAGCCCCTAGTCTTGAGTTTTTTTTTTGTGATTGTGGTGTACTATTTTCTGGATATTATTATTGGAAATCTCATACTTGTTTGGAGTCAGTTTGTGGCACTTTGTATCGGTTGATTATTAATCTGCAGGTGGACTCCTTCGCCGCACGCTTCGCTTCTGGCCCTCCGAGCGGAGGAAAGCCAACTAATAAATTTGCCTAATATTAAAATAAACTCTTGTTGTAGTTATTTGTTTGTGGCGTTGCTATCTTCATTGCTCTATTAATCTGTTGCATGAACCAGTTGTTGTGTTGCATTTAGAGTCTAAGTGGTGCCCTTCATAGCCTACCCTACATCACTAGTCCATATAAATTCAAATGGAACTTCATTATATAGGCATTTAAGATATCGTTGCAATTCACAATGACAGGATTGCTTTGGGAAATTGGTAGATTTATACAATCAAGATTATCCCGCATGTACAATGTATAAGCTAAAGGTTATGCCCACTGTCGATAAATAGATCAAACATATGGTGTCAACGATGCTGAAAACTTATCTTCTATTGTCAAATTTGTAATGTTTGGTTTTTTATTTCTCTAGCGGTCTAGCGATATATGTCATGGTCTATGTTTCATCTTAATATCAAGATTGTTTTTTAGAGGAAAACTTGTCTAAGTATATATAGAGAAAGTTTTCTCCTTTGAATGGCCTTATATAGTCTTAAGTTGTCTCTGGGGACTTGGTTCGAATATTCCAATACAAGTGTGTTAGAGTTTGAACTGAAAGAGGTGTCAAATTGACCCCTCGACCATTCACCGAAGCTTAATAGTTTAGTATATCTTCTTAATGGTATATGCGGATGAAATATTCATCACCTAACAGTGATATTTCGGACATAGAAGATCATAAGAATTTCATTTGAATCAAATACCAAAAATTCTGAACTAGAATGAAAATTGTCAGGATTGTGAAACATATATGCTTATCCAACATAAATATGTGTTTAATCAAATCAAGTAATCTGAACTTTTAGGAGTTAGTTTTGTCAAGACTCATATGGATTCAGTTGCCAAACTATGAGCACTACTTCAAACATTTATTACCATGGGATGTGAATCCTTTCAGGAGACGGATTAAAAAGTGTTTGTCTTCCTACCATTGCTTGCCTCCAACATCATCTAGCAACACATAATTTAATTGATTTCAAGATCTAACAAATCATAATTCCTTCATAATCAAGTATTGTTATCATCATTATTGAATTGGTTTGACAAAAAATAGTGATTTGTAGATGGTTGTTTAATAATTACCAACTTGCAAATAATTAAATGAAATTATGGCATAGTTCCCTAACAAAATATTTTTGAATGCCACAAAGGTTTAAGATAAAGATAATCCCCTTTCTAAGAAATTACCTCGGAGGGAGAGAGAGAGAGAGAGAGAGAGAGAGAGATTAGTTTAGGTCAACAACATGGGACGCTATTTGTGCGTTTTGTCCATCATGAGTATGAAAATGCTCACTCGACATTTTATCTCTACAACAAACATTATATAGTTGGATAAGCCAACATCAGTCATTCTGTATATATTATATACTTTAGAACTATCGATTTGGTATGAATCCATAAAAACCTTAGTAGGAAAAACCTAAGAGAATGAGCTCCTTATCATTTGTTACTTGTAGCAAAATTTAAAATCAATCGAAGAAAATATGTCTGGAAATTTGGAACTCTTGTGATATAATGGGAAAATATTACTCTGCAGAACTAATACATTAATATATGGTTCTTAAGTTTATCGAAACCCTACAAATTGAACTGCAAACATCCTAAGTTGACAATACATGAGAAAATAAGAGGGTCGTGGAAAACGTACCTGCTCCCGGAAGCCAATGAATTTGTAGGACAGTCCATCTTTAACCCGGACTCCGAGCTGGAACGCCCTAGGTAGCTTCATCCAGGTCACACCGGCAATATCAGCCTTGTCCAACTCGACCACCTTCCCTCCTCCCAGCTTTCTCCATGCAACTCCGCCGGAATGAACCCTAAGCTGCCCGGGATTCTGCAAACACGACCAATCCATGTAACAAAAATGAAAACTCCGGACAGAAACAATAATTAGAAAAGGGTGACAGAGGGTAACAGAACCCTAATTCGTGAAGTGAATGGATGAGAGTGAGAATTACAGTTCCGCCTCGGCCTCCAAGGAGAATGTTGTTGAAGAGATGGCCGTCAGACATCGTTTCAGACCTCCTTCTCTAGCCCAACAGCGCCCCTCTCGTTCTCCGACCAAGGCTTTTCCGTCTCTCCCCAGCGCCTTCTCGTTCTCCGACCTTATTAGCACTATAGGTTTGCTAATACGACTGCACCTGATTGCACCACAAAATTTTTCAATTTTTTGCCCGGTAATTGGCAAAATGCATCCTAGAAATATAAACTTTTGGTAAAATACATCCCAAAAATTTAAAATTGGCAAAATGCATCCCTCAAAGTGGGTTTTCTTGGCAATGTGCACCCTATAGTGTACATTTTGGTCATTTTATTTTTTGCCTAGTGATGGTGCACATTGCCAAGAAAACCCAATTTGGGGGTGCATTTTGCCAATTTTAAACTTTCGGGGTGCATTTTGCCAAAAACCGATATTTTCATGGTGCACTTTGCCAATTAGCCATTTTTCGCTCATTTTCAAAATATGTTTTGTACATGCAATTTCAGAAAAAGTGTTCAGCACGAAAGTCTTTCGTGCTGAACACTTTTCCTGAAATTGCATGTACCAGTCGTATTTCAAAAAGACACAAAATCTGGGCATATTTACAGAGTACGTCTTGTACATGCATTTTTAGGAAAAGTGATCAACACGAAAGTTGTAGATCTCATCGATATCTACAACTTTCGTGTTGAACACTTTCCTGATATTGCATGTACAAGACGTATTTCGAAAAGACATGGAAAATTATGAGATTTTGGGGTGCGACTAGCAAAATAACGGGTTGCGGTTAACAATCACCTTAAAAATAGGTCGTGTGGATGCATTTTTTAGAAAAATTGTTCAACATGAAAGTTATATATCCCTATGAGAACTATAATTTTTGTGTTGAACACGTTTTCTAAAAATGCATGTATAAGGCGTACTTTGGAAATACGTCCAGATTTCGCGTATTTCAAAAACACGCCTTGTACATACATTTTTAGGAGAAGTGTTCAGCACGAAAATTGTAGATCTCGTCGAGATCTACAACTTTCACGTTGAACACTTTTGTTAAAAATGCATGCACAAGACATATTTTAAAAAGGTATGAAAAATTATGAAAAAGCACGATAAGAGTAGTCAAAACTATAGTGCTAATAACAATCACTTTTTTATTTTTGTATATATTTATTATAGTTTATAACTTTATATTTAAATTTTTTATATACGTTATAAATATTTAAATATACTTTATAAAATTATGCGATCGTTAACCGCACTTCTTATATGGTTATCCGGACCCCATTTTTGTTTTAAAAAACTTTTTTCTAAAATTTAACTCTCACTCCATCTTCATCTCCTCAATTTCACGGAAGTCGCATCTCGTCTTCCTCTACGCCGAGCTGCTCCTATCTCTGTCATCTTCCTTGCGTCATCTTACTCTACTAGTTGTCCCACGCGGATCGCTAGGGGATATTTTCGGGTGCGCCAAAAAAATATCGGGGTACGCCAAGAAAAAAAACGAGATGCGATTATATTTTCAGGTTACAATTAACAATAGGGTGCAAATAGCCAAAACCAAATTGCGGTTAACAATCGCCTAAAATTATATTATATAAACTTAATAAACATGTAATTATACAAATATTTATATAATTTAAATTATATTATATAAATATTTATATAATCTAAATTATGTTATATTAACTTATATTTTAATCGGTATAAAAGAAATTATGAAATTATATTTGTGTGCTTGGAACTCCTTGTCAGTTGATGTAGTGGTTGCTTAATCAACATATGACCAATTGTGGGTATATACTCACGACAGCTCAATTTTGTCGGTATTAAATTTTCAATGAAAATAGAGGCAAAATTATAATTTTACATTATAAACTAGTGACCTAAAAATATAGGCATAGGACATCTTAATATAGTGTGTGATGTGGTTACCTATAAACAGTCCAGTCGAACCAAAGATTCTGTGTTGATGCCTCGATCGGCTCACCAAGACGATTCCAACGAACTCCTCTTCACATAAATCCAAGTTTGTTCCGTGCAACGAAAGGATGCATTAGTGCACGAAGGCCGCGCTCGCAAGAGCTCCCCCGAACTGCTCCCTCAACGAATACGCACAACGCGCCTAGCGCCCAAGTGTGGGGGACACTCATCTTGTGTGCGTACAACGTGCGTGCAACACACTAAACATGCATAGCGCTCATGTGCATGCACGTTGGACATCCGCGCGCACACACACAGGGACGTCATTGTCCATCTTCATCATCACCTTCGGTCGTCTTCACCGCCCGCAGGTGGACCTTCTCGGACCGCACGGGGGCATGGTCGTTATTTTCCAAAATTGGTAATCCAGTGACCACAATCGTGCATCCTATTCGCTATTTCCAATTCCAATAGGCGTTATCGGCGTGTCACTACAGAAAAACTATAAAAAGGACTCTCGGACCTTCATTTAATTTTTAACTTTCATTTGATTTAATAAAATTTTAGTTTAATAAAATTATATTAATTTCTTATAAGTACTCTCATAGTTTTGTTCTAGAATAGCAAAAGCTTAAGTATGAGGGTATTTGATAAGTCAATATTTATAGTTATTTTAGTATAGTTTTTGTTGAATGAATAGTTATATTCTAGTAAGATTTTACTAAAATTTATAATTAATTACTTAGTTTTCTTATTTCAGGTAAATGTGGGCGGTCACTATCAAATTGTAGCTTACATGACTGATCATGAGATGAAACTGAAGATTGCTAAAAAAATCAACTTTACACGGCCCGGACACGGGCGTGATCCTCAGGTCACGGGCGTGGCAGGTGGTCGTGACCCATAAAAGAGCTCTAGAGCAAACTCCACATCAGATTAAAGTTACACGCCAAGGTCACGGGCGTGACCGTTGGTTCACGGGCGTGACTATCAGGTGTGACATCCAGGCGTGCCTTATGTTATAAAGATAGTTTCGGATCCAGACGGTTTTTCAGCTTACACGCCCTAGGTCGCGGGCGTGACCTAGGGCGTGACTTCCCGCAATAGCCAGTGTTTAACTCCCGCCGTTTCTCCTTCCCGCCGTTTCCAGTAACAGACTTGATATGTCGCAGGTCACGGACATGACCTAAGGGCATGACCCACAAAACGACGAATTTTTGCGGCTTCCTCCCAACGTTCTCGGGCTTTCAAGACGACGGTTACGAGCCTTACAGGCCCCAGGTCTGGGGCTGTAAGGCTCTGAGGTTTTCTAACAGAGACTTGGTATTTTGAGTCTCCTGTTAAGCGTTCATTCTGACTCTCCCACTCAGTGTTCACTCATACAGCTCTCTTCTTCAGTGTTTGTTTTGTGCCAACTATATAGACTACTCTATAGATCGCTCCTGGGAGCACCATTGAAGACTTAATTTATTTTTTTTCTCAAAATATTTGTGAAAGGAGTTGTGGCTTGTCACCCTCTAGAAAACTAAAAACATTGTAAACGCCTACAACTAGTGGATTTGTCCATCACTGATCCGGTCCTGTGGTTTTTTCTCTTTTCGAGTTTTTCCATGTAAAACATAACGATGTTTTTGATGTTGGTTTTCCTCCTGACTGTTTGATCTCTTGGCTCACTCTCGAGCAAAGATTGTTTAATTTGTCCGGTTTGTGGGAGTGTTAAGAGACCGGTAACAGCTTGGCACCGTCTTGCGAATGCATTTCTAGCACTCTGAAGAACTTATGAAGATCATACTCGCTATGCAAAGTCCACCCAACTAAAAACAATCGCGAGGAGAAAATTTTGTGTCACCCGCAGGGCGATTCCTGCTAGCAACAGATGTTTCTCGAAGAAGTTGCAGCTGCGACGATTTTGTTGGTGTTTTCAAAGATGATTTGAAAGTAGTCAAGTTGTAACACCCCAGTTTTGCAAGAGAGTTAGTGTGCAGTTCTGGAAAGTTTTGGGTTTCTGGGCACACGACCTGCGACACGGGCGTGTCGCAGGGCGTGTCGAGGCCGTGTCGACACTCGGCTCAAGTGTCGACACTTTCGCTCGACAAAAGTGTCGAGAGTGTGACACACGGCCTGCGACACGGGCGTGTCGCTGGGCGTGTCGAGGCCGTGTCGACACTCGGCCCAAGTGTCGTCACTTTCGCTCGACAAAAGTGTCGAGAGTGTGGCACACGGCCTGCGACACGGGCGTGTCGCAGGGCGTGTCGAGGCCGTGTCGACACTCGGCCCAAGTGTCGACACTTTCGCTCGACAAAAGTGTCGAGAGTGGGGCACACGGCCTGTGACACGGGCGTGTCACAGGGCGTGTCCCGCTTGGTCGACGATCTTCGCTCGATGTTTTTCCGCGATGTCGACACAAAGCCTGTCGACGGGTGTCGAGACTTGGCACACGGCTTGGGACACGGGCGTGTCCCAGGCCGTGTCATCTCTCGGGTTGGTTTCGGGGCTGTGTCGATGGAGACACACGGCCGACCACACGGCCGTGTCACTGGGGACACGGGCGTGTCGGATTGAACACGGGCGTGTCGGATGCCCGTGTGCGGTTCCAGGCGCGTCGATTTGAGACGGCGAATGAGTCACACGGCCCTGGACACGGGCGTGTGCCAGGCCGTGTTCGGCCCAGATTTTCTATTTTCCCGGCGAATCGTGGCCATTCTCTTCTGGTTTTGGGATCTAACGGTTCAGGCCATCTCTTGGGAAGTTAAGTCCGATTTTAGGGTTGGAAACCCTCTTTGTTTTCCAAGTCTTCTCTTTCTAAGTTCTTGAGAGAAGCTAGAGCAAGAAGGAAGGAGAAGAAGGTCTTGGGCTGTAGGAAGGGTTTCGGTGCTCCAAAACGCGAGCCGAGTCCGGATCACTGAAGCTTAGAGCGTTGCGAAGATTTCCATCCGGCTATTTTTTTTGCCATGGCAAGGAAGAGGAGTCGGAAGGTAACGACATCTCTCCTCTCGGTCTTTAGGATGCATGTATTAGCATCATTTATTTTTCTTTCTCTCTAATTTTTGGGCACCAAACTCTCAAATGAGAGGGGTTTTGGTTTGCCAAGGTTCAAGAGGAACCTCCGGGTTGATTGAGTCCGTCCCCGGCATATTTTGCATTAGAGATCCGCTTCGCTAGTGGATTAGGCATGGTGGGTGAAGCCGTAGTCGCGACCGTTAGTCCGACGCGGTGATGTTGCATACGAACTTAGGGATTCGTAGAGATTTCTGTTGCGGCAAGATGTCGTTTGTGTTATGGCGGTGACTGTCCCGTTTGTTTGAAAAGGTACGTGTAGTCGGACCCGGACAAGGTTAGCTCCTCGTGGCGGTAGATGGTTTCCTTGAGGGACAAGGTTAGCTCCGTATGAGTTGGAGATGGTTTCCTTGGTGGACAAGGTTAGCTCCGCACGAGTTGGAGATGGTTTCCTTGGTGCGCGGGAACGCTGCAGTACAATGAGGGATTATGATGTATTTAGTCTTGGATTGTGATGTGCCAAGGCGTGTCTATGTCTCCGTGGTCGGCTGGCTATCCCGTGACATGTGCGCCATGTGTGGAGAGTGTCCCGGCGAGACTAGTCCCCTTCTGTGAGACTGACGAGAATGCCAAGCTTGGGGCAAGCCCGGGCAATGAGGTCATGAGCGGGTGGGGTCCAGCAAGGCTTCTTAGAATCGGTCGGTCTGTTTTTGTTGGAATCCTGACCTGAGACGTCAGAGCTTGCAGGCAAGCCCGGGGCTAAGCCCTCGAGCGGGTGGGGCCTAGGCAAGAATTCCATGTGGCGGCCTGTGTACCGTTTGAGGGAGTTGTGTCTCCCTTAGTGTTTGCGGCTTTATGCCAATGGGGAAATGTGAGTACCCAAATGTTGTGATGTTGTGCTAGATGCATACGCAGTAGGGTGCCTTGGGCGAAGCCCGGGTGTTGCATTCATGTTGCATAGTAGGCCCTTTTATTATATGCTCAACCAATAGAGAACATGTTTGATGATTGAGACATCCAAGCCTGTTTTAATGTTCTTCTGTTTATAGCTATTTATATTGCATATGAAGTGCTGACTTGCAGGTTGGAGGGTTCCCCGGGGTCCGTTAGGGGCGGCCGGGAGGAGATGTGTTGTTACACAGTTTGAGGTCAGCCTTTGCTGACCCACGTTACTAATAATTTTGCAGGGCAAGGATCGCATGCAGGAGCTAGCACGCCGGCCAAAAAGGCCTAAGCCCCATGAAGTGTTTTTCCCTCTTTTGTAGCACTACAGTTATGATGATGTTTGTTTGAGACTATTTGTCTGGCTTGCATGCCGATGTAGACTAGGGGTGCTGATCACATTCATGTTTGATGTACTTTTGGTTTTTGGGCACTTGTTGTAAGGCCTTAAGGCCATTTGTTTTACTCTTTAGTGGTGGATAACTTCTAGTCCTGTTCTGTTTCTGCTGTGTTGTGCAAAGAGTTTTGAGTGTGCGTAGCTATATCAACTTTTAATACTAAAGCTGTTGCGTTCGTATGTTGTGGGGCTCAGGCCGGACCCATATTATACGGTCATTACAGGGGAGGTGTTACAATTTGGTATCAGAGGGAGGTTAGATTCAAGGTCAGTGCGTAGAGAAGATATCCACATAAGAGTAATGCGGGACCGTGAGTGTCCTTATGTTTTAGTCTTGAGATTGGAGACTAATCCCTTATTTCTTGTTTTCCTGAAGAGTGCAAGCAACGAGGCGGGCACTTCAAGAGCAAGGGATGATCTCTCGACGAGCAGTGCCACTGCTCAAGGTCTTTTGGGCACGGGTGTAAACCCGGCCGACTTCTGCCGTATGCTTGCAGAAGCGATGGTGGCAGCCCAAGCGGCGGCTGCAGCCCAGGTAGCAACCCCTGCTACACCGGACACGGCGACGGCCGTGCCAGGCAGAGAAGCCAGACGAGTGGAGCCTTTGGCAGAAAGGGTGGTGGTAGGACATGGAGACCGACACATGAAGTATTTCCTGAGTTTCCATCCCCCGTCTTTCAAGGGTGTTGGAACGCCAACGGATGCGGAGGATTGGTGGGTTCGTATTCAAGAACTGCTAAGGGCGGCAGAGACGCCAGAGGAAAAGAAAGCTGAGTATGCGGCGTTCATGTTGGAGGGAGACGCCAAATTGTGGTGGGTGAGCCATAGCGGCCGCCAGTTCCCGGGACGCACCCCGTCAGTGGAAGAGTTTGGGGACGCTTTTCTTAAGAGGTATATTCCAGTTTCAACACGGTTGGCCCTGCAGAGGCAGTTTTTGCATCTAATGCAGCGAGACAAAACGGTGGACGAATACGTGCAAGAGTTCACCCGTTTGGGTCGTTATGCGGGAACGACAATGGCGGATGATGTAGAGAGGGATAACCTCTTCTACCAAGGGTTGAGGGAAAATCTGAGACAACCCTCATCTCCATGAAGAGGGCGGGATTTAATGATCTAGTTGAAGCCGCCAGGAGTTTGGAGAATGATCTGGAGCGAACCCAGCGTCGAAAGGGTTTTACTCCCAAGCAAGGGGAAGGGAAGCCTTCCCAATCTCATGTAAAGTCTGACGGGAGTAGGTGGAGGAAGAAGCCTCATTTTTTCGGGTCCGGTGAAAAGAGCAAGTGGGTGCCAGGAGGTTCTCACTCTAGGGGACCGCCGACGTGTTACAACTGCGGGAAGGTTGGGCACATAGCCCGTGCTTGTCAGCAAGGGGGAGCGGGGCAAGAGTCAAAGCAGTAGCAGTCTGTGCGCTCGGGCCCCAGTGCTGCAGAGAAAGGAAAGATGGCGGAGTCGAGCGCTTCTCGGTTCCAACCGGTGCAACCAAGAGCTTACAACCTTGGACAGCAAGAAGCGATCTGTCAAACCGATGTGGTGACAGGTATGAAGAAAATTTAAGTTTGCATTTGTGCTTCATACTTTTAGACCCCCTTTTTGTGAGATGTCTTGTTGTAGGCTTTGTGTTAGTTTCCGGATACCCAGCTAGGGTATTGTTCGATACGGGAGCATCGCACTCCTTTCTTGCGGAGAGCTTCGTCCGAAAAATAGGAGTTGGGTCTTTCTCGTCGGGAGCAGAGCTGAAAGTGCGCATGCCCAATGGGTCATCTATGACCACCGGGGCTAAAGGGCGCATTTGTTGGGAGCTACACAGAGTTATCTTTGTTTTGGAAGCAGCAGTGTTACCATTAGTAGAGTTCGATGTCATTTTGGGCATGGACTGGCTTGCAGAGCAGCGCGCCAGCATCGACTGTTTATCCAAGGCAGTGACCCTAAAGAGTAAGGGGCAAGCAGAAGTCAAATTTGTGGGCCTTTGTGGAGTAGCCCATTCCCTAATTACGGCCATGCAAATGATGCAGGCGGTTAACCAGGGTGGTGTGGCGCTGGTAGCATTGTTGGAGGTTCGTCTCTCCCAGCTATCTATTGAGGAAGTGCCCGTTGTGGCAGAGTTCAAGGATGTGTTTCCGGATGAACTTCCTGGAGCGCCTCCTCGGCGGGAGATCGACTTTTCGATCGAGTTAGTGCCGGAGGCTAGACCGGTGTCGTGTCCCGCTCGCGATTCGGACAAGTCGTTTTGCACTTCAATCCAGTGCAACCGAGCCTCACTGGACTCGCCTCTTGCAACACATTCCAAACCAAGGGACTCCCATTCTCGTACCAACCGCTCATCACGGGCTTGGATCCAATTCCCTTGCCCCGAGTACTTCCTACTCAAGGCATCCGCCACCACATTGGCTTTACCTGGCGTATACTGAATCGCCACCTCGTAGTCTCCAAGAAACTCAACACATCTGCGTTGCCGCATGTTCAAGTCCTTTTGGTCCAGAAGGTACTTCAGACTGTTGTGATCCGTGAAGATCTCCACCCTTGCGCTATACACATAGTGTCGCCATATTTTCAACGCGAAGATTACTGCCGCCAACTCCAAGTCATGGACGGGGTAATTCCTCTCATGAGGTTTCAACTGTCTAGACCCAAAAGCTATCACCTTGCCATGTTGCACCAACACGCAACCCAAACCGCATCCCGACGCGTCACTGAAAATCTGAAATCCATCGGTCCCTTGCGGTAAACTCAGGATTGGAGCCATCATAAGCCTCTCCTTCAGGGCCTCAAATGCTTGACTGCACTCTTGGGTCCACACAAACTTATGATCTTTGCGAGTGAGTGAGGTGAGGGGTAGAGCTATCTTCGAGAAATTCTCCACAAATCTCATATAATACCCGGCTAGTCCAAGAAAACTTCGGACTTCCGCCACGGTCCTCAACACCGGCCAATCTCTGATGGCCTCCACTTTCGCTGGATCCACTGCCACCCAATCACCACTAATCACGTGGCCCAAAAACGCCACCTTCGCTAACCAGAACTCGCACTTTGAGAACTTTGCAAACAACTGGTTCTCCCTCAACACTTGCAGGATCACTCTCAAGGGCCTTACAATAAAAGTACACTTTTTATTGTAACGCCCCTAGCCGATCCAACGTGACAGCGTCACGGCTCCGCTCTAGGCGACGCTACCGGGCTGCAGCCCAAGCACCCCAACCCCTCTCCCTCCACGGGCGGGTTGTTGGTGGCCACAGCCTCCCTTTGATGAGGTAAACTCGATAGTCAAGCCCGCACCACGGGGACTTCCCAGGAGGTCACCCATCCCAGTACTACTCCAGCCCGAGCACGCTTAACTATGGAGTTCTTTCAACTCTCATCACCAATTGATCTGCTTAACTATGGAGTTCTTTCAACTCTCATCACCAATTGATCTGCAGATCAATTGGTGATGAGAGTTGAAAGAACTCCATAGTTAAGCGTGCTCGGGCTGGAGTAGTACTGGGATGGGTGACCTCCTGGGAAGTCCCCGTGGTGCGGGCTTGACTATCGAGTTTACCTCATCAAAGGGAGGCTGTGGCCACCAACAACCCGCCCGTGGAGGGAGAGGGGTTGGGGTGCTTGGGCTGCAGCCCGGTAGCGTCGCCTAGAGCGGAGCCGTGACGCTGTCACGTTGGATCGGCTAGGGGCGTTACACAAGTAGTTAGCCTCACTACGAATGGTGTATAACTCGTAATTAGTCGAGATCAAAGAATCTTGAGGATGACTTAGAAGTCCTCGCCCCAGCAGGGGGCGAGTCGAGGAGGCCTCCCCCAGCCGGAGGCGAGTCATCGTCCAAACTGCCCACTCAGGTGCCGCCACCTGTGCGCTATCATCGCGTGGTACTCTTCTTACAGCCACATGATAACCTACAGAGCGCCATGTCAAATAATTCAGTGGTGCTACCGCCTGCGGTATCACTAACTCCAGGCAATAACTTCCCGAGCCATATGCCAATGTCAAATAATTCAGCGGTGCTGCCAGTGACATTCGGGACCACATCAGATACGGGCAGAGACAAGATGCCAAACTAGAGCCAATATTCAGAGCATTGGAGGCAGGCACGGCTGGGGAGTACACGTTGAAGGATGACGTACTATACTTCAGAGGCAGAGTATATATACCAGGAGGAGGTCGAATACGAGAGGATATCTTGACTGAAGCGCACACTAGTAAATACTCGGTGCACCCGGGGATCACAAAGATGACAGTCGATCTGAAGAGGACCATGTACTGGCCAGGCATGAAGAAAGAGATAATCCACTTTGTGACTCATTGCGAGACTTATCAGCTTGTGAAGCTGAATGCAAAAGCCCGACGGGGTTACTTCAGCCACTATCGGTGCCGGAGTGGAAGTTTGATAACATTGCGATGGACTTCATACACTGACTGCCTCACTCTCATGCAGGAAATGATTCCATCTGGGTGATTTTTGACAGACTGATGAAAGTTGAACGATTTATCCCAGTTAGGAAGGACACTCCGGTCGGAATTTTAGTACAGAGATTTGCGGAGCAGTTTGTCCGTTATCATGGTGTTCTTAGGACAATCGTATCCGATCATTGGAGGTTGTCCACTCAGGTGCCGCCACCTGTATGCTATCGTCGCGCGGTACTCTTCTTACAGTCGCGCGATAACCTACAGAGCGCCATGTCAAATAATTCAGCGGTGCTCCGCCTGCGGTATCACTAACACCAGGCGATAACTTCCCGATCCATATAGACTCTAAAGCTGTGTATCAAGAGTGTTCGCAACCTGGCTCTGATACCAATTCACGCAAGACGAATTTATAGGCAGCGGATAAACGGTGACCTAACCCTACATGTCATCCAAATCCGACCGCGTGAACTCAAATAGATAATAAAAAAAATATTAATCACACGCACATGATTTTAACAATAACAAAATAGTTTAATAGGGCAAATCAAGTTTAGGCTTTCCTCCGCACCGAGGGCCAAAGCAAGAGCGCATAATGAATCGGTCCTTTCTGCAGTTAGAGATTTTGTTTTCAAAGAGCAAATGATATAATAACTATAGTCCCAAGCAAGCATCAAATATCCAAGCCATAATAATGTTTACAACCAAATACCAATATAAAAACACAACACAAAACTAAGGGTTGTTGTGAATAAAAAACTCGAAACGTTGGAGGGCTCAAAGAGGATTCCGGTGTTTGGACCGGATCGGGTGATGACAATGTTGGTTGGGGATTAGGAGGGTAGGTTTTCTCAGATTCAACAGAATTCCAGCGTGGAGAGAGGCAGGGAGGTGGCTCCACGGGTGGGGATAGGCAACGACCAGAGGGGAGAGTGTAGGAGGGAGATCTGGAGGTAGTTGATTGCTGTTTTGGGAAAAACTAGACGACGGCCTGATTAGCAAATGTGGGCTGATAGATTGAGAGAATGTGGATGGGCGGTGGCTTGGGGGAGGCTGGATGGCCGATGATTTGAGGGTGGCTGGACAACAAAGATTAAGGATTTTCTGAAGGAGGAGGCTGGCTGGACAACAACATAAAGGGATTTTTTGAGGGAAACGGCTGTGTGGACAGCAAGGTGGAAGGGTGGAGGAGGCGGAAAATACAAAGATACAAAGCACTTACCCAAGGAGTAGACACAAAGGGATTCCACAGAGTCGGCACCGTGGAGAGATCACCATAAATGAGGAAGAAGACTCTTCAAATTTAAGCAATGAATATGACGACAACCCTAAACATCATATATATAATAATATGAAATTGATTCATAACGCGAATCTGAACGCATCCACTGATTCAGATCGTCGATCCAGGCATGTCATATATGATAAGTCGCCACACCATATCACAATCAAAACAAGTTGGAGAAGCAATGACCAATATGGCTCTTGAATGTTCGTCCTGGAACATTCATGGGAAAGTCTAATTATGTACTTCAATGTGAATTTATCATAGTGAAGGATTTGTGGATGTCAGACTATTATGGTGGTGATTAATTGTTTATATTTGATATTCATCCCAACAATAAAGGATTGTCCAATAGACAAGGCAACTCGACTATTCTTGAAGAGTGTTTTGAAGTACTGGGAGTATTGTGAGTGATTATAAATGATCCTTATCCCAATATCATTGTGCGATTCTGGACGGAGCCATTCAAGCTATTGAGATCAAAACTTCTCTATAAATATCCACCCCCTAAATCGATTGGCGAATTCACTTACAAAGTTGTTGTAACTTCTTGAATCTGATGAGGATGGTTACATGAGAGTGGGGAGTGTCTTGAGGGAAGGGAAATCCGATGAGTGAGAGCTCCTTGAAGGTTTCTAGGTGAAAGGAGATGCACAAATGAACCAAATCTCACATTAGAAATTAGAATTAGAGGAAAAGTTGTTGAATGTAAGTAATAATTTGAGCACTCAAATGCAAAAGATGTCTTTTTGGAGCAAGTGACAAAGTTATACTGAAAAGTCCATAGTTAAGTGTGCTCTGATGGGAGTAGTCTTGATGACACAAAGCAAATATATATGATTCTACATGTGAATGTGAGGGCATACACACACATAAGCTAATGAGAAAGGACAATCAAACTTAAACCCTAAAATGACTATGTGAATTAGTGCATACAAGCAATCCAAAAAACTATATGCCCACCAACCGTAACCCGAATGCGACGAGTATGCACGATATTTTTCGATGTACAATTAATTATTAAATAATAAACCTAAAATTCATACAATAAGACACAATTAATCTCACTCATTCATATCAAATAAACATGTGAGAATTACAAATTAATTTAGATGACATATGAATTGAATAACAGGGGAATTAGAAAGATACGTCAAATGAAGAGAATTTAGGTGACATTAATTAAACCAAGTATTGCGGGAAATATAAAGGTTGTAGGGGCTTTGGAAGAGAAACTGATGATTGAGGAGAGGAAATCTGACCACAAGAGGGGTGGTAGGGTCGAGGAAGGAAAGAGAGATGGCTGTTGACGTTGAGCAAGGCAGTTGTGGTGGTGGGAGGCTAGGGGAGGAAGACTGCGAGGCAGAGGGCTTGGATGAAGCTTTAAGAGACTGAGGTGGAGGTCGTTGGAGGCTGGAATTGTGACAACGAGGTCAGGGAATATCATGTGTCAATGCTTATCGCAGCGATAAAGGCCCCCAACATCGACATTGGGAGAAGGAGTTGGCTGTGCGCGTTGGCATCCATGATCATGATCGAGCGACTATCTTTTAAAACAACTCTGGATGATTCCTCTAGGGAAAACACTACACACGCACACACATATTACTTATAAATGGAATTCTTACTTCTACAGTAAATGTGTCATCACGTGCGTTTCAGGCAGTCGGGCAGCATCATCGAGGATTTGTAAAAAAATAATAATTCAAGACACAACCGGTGGGGGAGAAGCAAGAGGGCTACATGGGAGCACGAGCGGGTCAATTATAGTGCAACCCAAACCTATTAGTCACTCCCATTGGAAGTGGTTATACACACTACAAGTCAACTTATTTCTACGACGTGGAACTAAAGGAATCAAGTTTTTAAGAATATTTTTCGGCGCTACTCACAAATATTTCAATATATTTTTGCGGTATATATATAAAAATATGGCGACATCAAGGCCAGAATCTGCGACCTGCATAGAGCTTATTGCACCTCCTTGGGCCAACCGAGCTAATTATCATTGTTGTGCAAGTACTCTTTTCTTTTATATATATCTATTTTGATATATATTTATATCTATATACTATCTATAAGGGAAAAACATCTTTTGGTTGGTGTAACATTGAGATTTCCAATTTTATCCATGCACAAAATGTGTTTTACCCTTATAGGTAGTATATGTAAATTTATAAATGCTTATATATTTACGTATATATTTTTTATGAGCCGGGTACTGTCGTCGCGGGCGGGCGAAGCTCGTCGGCACAAGCCGAGTTCTGTCGCGCGGGGCATAGGGTCGGAGCCCCGTGTCTATCACTTATATATATATATACAACTTTTATGTTGCAATGTGTATAGTTTTTTTTCTTAATAGTGCATGGGGGGAACCTTCATGCCGCCGTGACAGTACCACGACCACGACGGTGTCGCGGTGCCATGATGCTCCCACCATTCGCACCCACAGAGCACATTAGAAGATTAACCGACAACCAAAGTACTGAGCTCCAAGGGTGCGAGCGGCAGGAACGACGTCACATCGAGACACTGTCGTGATCGGGGTACTGTCACGGTTGCATGGGGGTTCCACCCGTGCACTGTCACTCATATATATAAAATGGGCTATGGTTAAGAAAATCTGATGGCTTATATCACAGGGCTGGATCTGAAACCCTAACTCTCAAAATAGCTTAGAAAAATAAAATAAAAATTGATAAAAATACAAAAAATTGAGCCCATTGCAATCACGGTGTCCGATCATCCATTCGATGATCCAAAAATGTCAATAATGAAAAAATGTTCAAATGAGATGTGATTGATTTTCATCGCCATTGATGAGTGGCCTCCTTGGTAATGCTCGTAGAGAACTTGAAAAAGTTATAATATCATGCAATTCAACTTAGTATGAAATGAGATGAACCAAATAGACAACACTTCTAATTTTCACACATTATTTACCAATTAGAGCCTTTTCATAGTTGTTATGACACAACGTCCATTGACGCTAAACACGGTTGCAATAGTCTACCAAAGGAGTAGATCAACAACTTATAGGTTTGCCAAAAAGTGGCACTCCTGGTTTGTCAAGAACGATCCAGTTTACACAAAGTGCATAGAGGATGGAGAAATGGGCTGATCAAAGACAATGTAGATTTCGTATGAAGTTGGAGACTTGATATTCACCAAGTTGTATTTAGTTCTTCACCACAAGGAGGTGCACAAGTGACTATTACATCATTACAAGATCCTTCTGAGTCCTCTAGCTTATGAAAATTGATGATTATAAAATAGAGTTTTTAGTGAAGTTTAAACTCCACCCTTCCAAGTGAGTCAGGACAAGTCCTTCCACGACAATTGAGATGAACCAAATTGTGGAGAGTTCAAATGTGCAACAATTGGAGTAAATATCCATATGATCATGACATTGAGTCCAACGTGGTGGATTGAGATGAAAAGTAATATTATACTCCAAGGTATGACTATTTGGTAGGGTGAAATTAATTGACTGATAATAAAGCCAACTTGGAATTTGAAGGGCCTTTTAAAAGATAGATCGAAGCATTTCATTTTGAATGTACAACGAGAGCATTGCCAAATTTAATGAGGGAAAATGCAGGAATGACAAAACTATCATGAGGTTTGCATATACTTGTAGGAGCTTTTAGAGAAGTGTTGATGCCTCCAATGCTTAGATGATTCCCATATACCAGATATAGAGGAATCTAGAGCATTGTAAACACCTCTAGTCCATAGAAAAATCTAGAGTAGTGAAAATTCATAGTTCTTAGAATATTCTTGTTGGAAGCAAAAAAAATACTTCATTATTCAACACTAGTACTTTATATATTGTAGTAGTAAAAGAGTACATAGGGTAAGACGAATAACAAATATAAAAGACATAACATAACAAAGAATACAAAATCTCTAACACCCCCTCAAGTTGGGCTTATAATGTCGGTCATGCCCAACTCAGCCCAGTATCTTGTCAGAGGAGCTCTGGCTCAGTCCCTTAGTAAGCATATCTGCAAGTTGTTCGTTTGATGGAAAAAAAGGGGTACACGTCATTCCTTTTACTATGTTCTCCTTAATGAAGTGTATGTTTATCTCCACGTGTTTAGTACGGTCATGTTGGACCGGGTTGTGAGCTGAAAGTCTTTTCTAAGGATAACTAAACACCTGAAGAGGGAAGGTGAATAGGTTTGTTTTAAGTTTTTTAATTCTTTTCAATTTTGAGCTTGGTGTGTGTTTGAGTTACTGACTAACTTTCAAGGTCACAGAACAACACACGAGATTTATAGTGATTTCTCTATCTAGAGTACATCTATTTTTCCTCTTCACCTGTCTAGCAGTGTGCTGGATTCGACTAACTCTTCATTTATACTCGGCTCCTTGAGCTTACACCTTAGATCCCACGGGATCTTACAACTCAGAATTCAATAACTCCTACCACACAAACTGATTCCAGTCCTACCTCAGAGACTAACCCCAATCTCTTACCTCAGACACTACAACCCTACAACTTAGAGTTAAGTAACTCCTACAACTCAGATATCCACCTGATCTCCTACCTCAGATCCACTCCAGGACCCTACCCTAGACAGTTTCACTGTCCTACCACTCAGCCTTTATATCTCAGACACACAACTCAAATCTCATAGAGATCCTACAGGTTTGAGTAAGTGTTTGATGAAACGAACTCTAAAGATAAGTCTCCAAGTCTTCTTCCTAGACTGTATAGAAAGCAGTCCTTCTTCGCAACAACTGGAAAATATATCTTCAGAGTTGTATTAGCTCGTACTGTGAAGATCTTCTGTAGAACTCTGCTCCTTCTTCAAGCTTGAGAAAATTGGAGTTCTGTGTAGCATGCTTGAAGATGAACAAAAGAAAATTATTGAGCTTTGCTTGCTGACTTTTGCATAAGGAATTAAGGATTTTAGAAGTTCCAAAAGTTCTTGCTTCAAAAATTCTTTCTCCAAAAAAGTTTTTGTAAGTATTAACCTTACTCCGCTTTAATATGACAACCATGTCAGCAGCTCTATGCCTCTTTTAGAACGCGGCATGGACAACTGTAATTATTAATTTATCCCCGATAACTTTGTCAGAGAAGTACAACGTTCTTTGTCGTTTAGTGCTCTATCTGCTTTAATTTGAATTTAAGAATGACGCCAGCATACTTGACGTTTCCCCTGTGGAGTTATAAAAAAATATTCCTGACAACAGGTACAGGCGTTGAGTGTAGTTGTATAACTTAACGAATTAGTTGTAAACGGTTAAGTCCATAAGCGTCAAGTGAACATCCTTTACTCAACTCATTTACACTTGGTAAAATTTTGCCATGCCGAAGAGACATTGAGTGAATATTGATCACTCAACGCATTTGACTTCAACTCTTTTCTAAAGCAGGCAGTGAGTGAATTGTCTTCACTCAACGCATTTGCACTTTGACAGCTTCTCTTCTACATGCGTTGAGTGAACGGTCTTCACTCAACGCATTTATACTTACCAGCATTTCTGAGTAGGCGTTGAGTGAACTGTCTTCACTCAACACATTTCCACTTGAACAGAAGTTCCTGAGTAGGCGTTGAGTGAACCTTCTTCATTGAACACATTTGTACTTAAATAGAATTTCCTGAGTAGTCGTTGAGTGAACCTTTTTCACTTAACACATTTGTACTTGGCTGAATTCTTTGAGCAAGTGTTGAGTGAACCTTCTTCACTCAATGCATTTGTACTTAGCTGAATTTAAGTTCTGCTCCATAGAGACTTTGAGTGACTGAATATCTATCCATGCTTTTTGGGCCTCTGGCGTTGAGTGATGTGTGATCACTCAACGCATCTGTACTTAGTCAAATTTTTAACTCTCCCAAGTATTTTGTCTTCTGTCCAATCAAACCTCTGACATATATAATCGGTCTAATCATTAAATAGTAGACTTCTTACATATATGAACCTGAATACATATCAAATATATGCTTGTGTATATTATTGACTCGTGACCTTCTTCAAATTAGGGATATTGTAGTCAATGAACCCAATATAGGCAATACTAATAGCCATTTTACTATCGCAATAGATCCTGATTGGACCACCGCCTTCCACACTCAAGTCCCTTATAATCGACTGAATGCATATACCTTCCCATATCCCAAGCGCCATTGCCCGGAACTCTGCCTCAGCACTGGATCTGGCAATGACATGTTGTTTCTTGCTTCTTCAGGTCACCAGATTGTCCCTAATAACAGAGCAATATCTAAATGTAGATCATCGATCATCAATAGAACTTGCTCAGTCTATATCTTTGTAAACTTTTACCGTTACTGCCTCGTTGGGTGTAAACAATGTCTTTGTCTAGAGAGTATTTGAGTTACCTCAGGACTCTATATACAACATCAATATGATGTGATCTTGGTGAAAGCATGTATTGGATGAGAACACCCACATCATAAGATATGTTCGGACGGGTATGCGAGAGATAGATAAGTTTCCCAACCAACCATTGGAAACCTAGTATATCATCAACCATTCTTCTACCATCTTTACCCAGCTTGTGATTGACTTCAATTGGAGTGTCAGTGGGTCTACACTCAATCATTCCAGTTGTTTCTAGTAGATCCAGAATGCACTTCCTTTGAGATATAAAGATCCCATGTTTGGATCTGGCTACCTCGATGCCAAGGAAATATTTGAGACTCCCAAGTTCCTTCACTTTGAACTCCTTTGCAAGCCTATATTTTAAGTTCTTAATCTCCTCTGTGTCATCGCCAGTTATCACTATGTCATTAACATAGAAGATAAGAGCAATCACCTTGCCATGACGGTGTTTCACAAATAAGGTTTGATCTGCATTGCTCTGTCTGTACCCAAATGACATCATTGCATGGTGGAACCTTCCGAACCAAGCCTCTTGGAGACTACTTCAAGTTGTACAACATCTTTAATATGCAAACTTTCCCTGCTGACCCTTTTGGAAGAACACATGGAGGTAGAGTCATGTAGACTTCCTTCTTAAGATCACAGTAAAGAAATACATTCTTCACATCCAACAGACTGAGACTTCGCCCTTTGCACGCGACACATAAAAGCAGTATCCAAATTGAATTCATTTTAGCAATAAGAACAAATGTTTCTTGATAGTCGATGTCAGCTGTTTGAGTGTATCCTCTAACAACCAACCTAGCTTTGTACAGTTCAACCAGCCCTTGGGAGTTCTGCTTCACAAAGAAGACCCATTTACAAACTACAACAGTTTTCCCTTTAGGTAGGTGGGCAAACTCCCAAGTCTGATTCTTGTCAAGGGCCAACATTTCTCAAACATAGCCACCCTCCATTCAGTGTGCTCAAGAGCTTCCTGCCAAGAATGAGGAATAAATATGGAATATAAGGAGGTGACAAATGCTCTATGTGAATGAGACAAAGAGTCATAGGTCACAAAATGAGAAAGATGATATTGGGTAGAAATATAATTACCTTTTCAGTACCGGAAGATGGATCGAGTGGTGGCCCAAGTAGAGTGGGTACTGTCTGTGTGTTCGTGCCCCATCGTCAGCGAGAGTAAACCTGTAATGGAGGAGGCATATGAGGAAGAGGCACCACCAGATCACTGGGGATATGAAAGCAAACCTGCAATGAAGGAGGCAAGGGAACAGATGTAAGGGAACTCACTTCCCTAGTGCTCGTCTCCCTCTGAAGAGAGGTCCCATAGTAAGGTTCTGATTCCTGAAAAGTAACATCCATAATCACAAATGTCCGCTTTGGTGATGGGGTGAAAACACTTATAGCCTTTTGGGTGGTGAGTAGCGAATGAAGACACATCGCAGAGTGCGGGGGTCGAGTTTGGTTTTGGGATGGATGTTCACAAAACATACACACCCAAAGATGCGAGGTAAGAGAGAAGGGGAACAAACCCCGAGTCTGGCTAGAGGAGTCTGAAATCTAAGAACACGAGTAGGCATGCGATTGATGAGGTAGACATCAATGAGGACTGCATCACCCCTATAATATATTGGGAGGTTCATTCGAAGAAGGAGACACCTGACAACCTCAAGTAGGTGCCGATTCTTGCGCTCTGCAACCCCATTTTGAGCTGGAGTGTAAGCACATGAAGTCTGATGGATGATATCAAAGTCACTCAGGTATTTCTCAAAACGGGAGTCAATATACCCACAACCATTGTCCCTACGCAAGACCTTAATAGTAACACTAAACTGAGTAGTAATCATCTTATGAAATTATTGCGAAGGAGGAAACACGTCACTTTTATGCTTCATCAAATAGACCCAAGTACAACGAGAGGAACAATCAATAAAGAAAACAAATCAGGAGCAACCCGAAATAGATGCAGTGTGATTAGGACCCCAAGCATAAGTATGAATAAGGGCAAAATGAACATAGGTACGCAAAGACATAAGAGGAAGAGAACTACGATGATGTTTACCAAGTCCACAGATATCACAAATGAAAACCAGTAAACCGAGTAGTAGACATAGTGAGAAGCAAAAACTTCATAATAGAGATGTGGGATGACCAAGATGACAATGCCAGACATCAACATCAGAGAGCCGATCAACACGATGAGCCTTTGAAGACTGGGCAAGACTAGAGAAAGATGAGGTGGAAGGGTCAAACACATATAGCCCATTGTATAATTTACCAGAGCCAATCACTGTCCCCGTCTTCAGGTCCTGAAAAGCACAAGAGGTAATAAAAAAATTATTAAGCAGTTCATAGAGTTAGTCAAATGACTATTTGACAAAAGATTTCGAGTTAATGCAAGAACATAAAGAACAAAGGAAAGATTAAGAGGGGAGCAAGGAATAGATCCCTTCTTAGCAATGGAGGAGATAAATCCATCAACAATGCTAACTTTGTCCCGACAAGACAAGGGAGTGCAGTACACAAAACCGGTGGCTGACCAAATCATGTGGTCAGTAGCTCTAGAGCCAGTGATCCACTGTCAGGACAACAACGTGGATGCAGAATGATCACTGGAAGCATGGTTGTCAGGATCGAGATCCTATATGAGAACGTTTTGAGGTTGGATCAGATTGGATGGTAGGATTGAATCAAAGATCGCTTTACAAAATCTAGATCGATTTATAAAATTTGGTTCACTTTACAAAATCATAAGATCCTATGATCCGGATCGCGATCCTGACAACCTTGTCTGGAAGGGCCTTGGTGAGCATAGGAAGAGGCTGATGAACTGCATTGCTCGTTCGTTAGACCATGCATCAAGGAACAAAAGGACACGATTCCTGCAGCAATGTCTGAATCAAGAAAGGGAGGAATAAAGGTGTCCTCCATAGCATCAGACAAGCGAGCAAATCTGGATAGAGATGATCTATGCTGGGATCGGCCACCAAGAGGTGCAAGGCCACCTCGGGGAGAAGGGAAGCCATGAAACTTGTTGTAAGGAGAGCTAGAGACATTGGATAAAAAGGAACTCGAATAAAAATCGAGGTGAAGACACATGGAATCACAAAGGAATCACAAGATAAGAGATGTCCTCATAAAAATAGGGAACAAAATCATAACTCCAATATTGATTGAAGAAACCAAAGAGAGATCGCCGGAAGGGGAAATCAAGAGCCCCTGACACGGACGCCCCTAGAGAACGGGAGAGAACCACCCGCGAGAAGGAGAAGCCTTGCGCTGCGGAAGAATCCCGCACTGCGACTGCGGAAGCCCTGCACTGCGACTGCGGAAGCCCTATGCTGCGGCTGCGACTGCGATCGGAGAAGCTTTGTGGAAGCCCTATGCTGTGACCGGAACCAGAGAAGCTCTGCGGAGAGGCGATGTGTTGCGACGATCGGTTACACTGCGCTGCGACGATCTGCGGAGAAACCTGCAGCTACGACGCCGTCGGTTGCGGATGCAGAAGGGGACGAATGCGGTGAAGAAGCCCTAAGGGCCCGTTCGTTTGCACATTTTTCATTTACGATTTTCGTTTTGTTTCAAAACGAAAAAAATCAAATGTTTTCGTTTTGGGGCAAAACAAAAACTTATGTTCGTTTGCAAAATGATTTTCAAGCCCGTTTTGAAGCAAAACAAAAACTCGTGTTCGTTTGATTCGTAGTTTTCGGTTTGAGCCGGGGTCGTCATCCAAACATTGGGGTCATCATCCTCGATTTCATCTGCAGATTGCATCGATGTTGAAGGAGTTGGTACAAAGAACAGAGGATTGTAGGATCGGCGGCCGCGAAGACGGGATGGAGAAGAAGAACGGGGTTTCACTGTAGGATGGAGAAGAAGGCGACCGCGGAGACGGGATGAAGAAGACGCGAGAATAGAAGATGCGGAAGAGGAAGATGAAGAAGAAGAAATGAAACTGAAGCGGAATATACTCGCCGTTGAGTGAACCGAAGCAGAAAAAGAAATGAAACTGAAGCGGAGGATGCAAAAGAAATGAAACCGAAGAGGAAGAGGAAGAAGAAATGAAACTGAAACTAAAGTGGAAGAGGAAGAAGATGCGGAAGATGTTCTCGGCCCGGAAGCGAATGAAACAAGCGGAGGAGGAAGAAGATACTCGTCGTTGATCGCCGTCCAGGTACTTTCCCTCGCCGGTAACCATTTCATTTCCTGAAGCGGAAGTGGAAGAAGATGCGAGAACAGAAACGACTGCAGCTCCATCATCTACCTCCTTCCTGGGCGCCAGGAAGAAGAGGAAGTCAACAACACCGTGAAGAAAAAGTACCAGCGAGTCTATTCTTAAAACCGAGCAAAACAAACCTAGCGAGGTATGTTTTGGGGCAGGGCAAAATTAGTAGGAATGAAACCCAACGTTTTCAGTTCAAAACCAAAACGTGCAAAACATAGCCAAACGAACACCTACATTTGGACCGCGAAAACTGAAAACAAAAACCTACTGTGAAAACGGTGCAAGGAACGAGGCCTAAGGCTTGGCGACGATCGGTTGGGGAAACGAAAAAAAAGGTGTTTATATTGGCAGCCCCTATATGGATATTGACAGCGCAAAGATAATGACAGCCTAAAATATGACTATTGGCGACCCGATGGATACTGACAGCCCAAAAATTAAATTTTTAAATAGACATTTTTTGAAAAAGTATTCAACATGAAAATTGTAGATCTTGATGATATCTAAAACTTTTATGTTGAACACTTTTGTAAAAATGTCATATAGTAGGTATATTTTTAAAAAGCCACGGAAACCGGGAGGAACTTGCATAGTTCCGCGCGGGTTCCGCGTCTTTTGAAAATAAATCTATATATGACATTTTTAGAAAAAATGTTCAACATTAAAGTTATAGATCTCGTCGAGATGTTACAATT